>CM061066.1:11395750-11458250 GCA_030762895.1 Sophora flavescens
CTCGGTTAAGTTTAGGGTTTTGGGTCAAAATTTAGGGGTTTGGGTTAAATTTAGGGTTCTGGGTTAAATTTAGGATTAGAATTAGGGTTTTGGTTCAAATTTAGGGTTTAGGAGCAAAATTAGGGTTTAGGGTTAAAATTAGGGTTTAGGCTTTGAATTAGGATTTTGGGTTTAAAATAGGTATTTTTTTCTAAATTAGGGTTTTTGGTCAGAATTAGGGTTTTGGGTCAAAATTAGGGCTCTGGGTTATAATTTGGGTTTTGGGTCAAAATTTCGATTTTCGGTCAAAATTAGGGTTTCGGGTTTGAATTAGGATTTTGGGTCAAAATTCGGGTTTTAGGTCAAATTTAGGGTTTTGGGTTTGAATTTGGTTTTTGAGTTAAAAAGAGGGTTTTGGGTCCAAAATAGGGTTAGAATTAAGGTTTTGCGTTAAAATTAGGGTTTACGGTCAAAAATAGGGTACTGGGTCAAATTTAGGGTTTTGGGTCAAAAAAAGGGTTCGAATTAGGGTTTTGGATCAGAATTAGGGTTTTCGATCTATATTAGGGCTTTGGGTTATTTTGCGTCAAAATTTCGGTTTTGGATCCAAATTAGGGTTTTGGGTCAAAATTAGGGTTTTGATTAAAAAATAGGGTTTTGAGACAAAAATAGGGTTAGAATTAGGGTTTTGGGTCGAAATTTGGGTTTTGGGTCAAATTTTGGGTTTTGGATCAAAATTAAGGTGTCGGGTTTTGAGTTAAAAAAAGGGTTTTGGGACAAAAATAGGGTTAGAATTAGGGTTTTTGGGTCAAAATTAGGGTCTTGGGTCAAAATTAGGGTTATGGGTCAAATTTAGGGTTCTCGGTTAAGTTTAGGGTTTTGGGTCAAAATTTAGGGGTTTGGATTAAAATTAGGGTTCTGGGTTAAATTTAGGGTTCTGGGTTAAATTTAGGATTAGAATTAGGGTTTTCTTTCAAATTTAGGGTTTAGGAGCAAAATTAGGGTTTAGGGTTAAAATTAGGGTTTAGGCTTTGAATTAGGATTTTGGGTTTAAAATAGATATTTTTTTCTAAATTAGGGTTTTTGGTCAGAATTAGGGTTTTGGGTCAAAATTAGGGCTCTGGGTTATAATTTGGGTTTTGGGTCAAAATTTCGATTTTCGGTCAAAATTAGGGTTTCGGGTTTGAATTAGGATTTTGGGTCAAAATTCGGGTTTTATGTCAAATTTAGGGTTTTGGATTTGAATTTGGTTTTTGAGTTAAAAAGAGGGTTTTGGGTCCAAAATAGGGTTAGAATTAAGGTTTTGCGTTAAAATTAGGGTTTACGGTCAAAAATAGGGTACTGGGTCAAATTTAGGGTTTTGGGTCAAAAAAAGGGTTCGAATTAGGGTTTTGGATCAGAATTAGGGTTTTCGATCTATATTAGGGCTTTGGGTTATTTTGCGTCAAAATTTCGGTTTTGGATCCAAATTAGGCTTTTGGGTCAAAATTAGGGTTTTGATTAAAAAATAGGGTTTTGAGACAAAAATAGGGTTAGAATTAGGGTTTTGGGTCGAAATTTGGGTTTTGGGTCAATTTTGGGTTTTGGATCAAAATTAAGGTGTCGGGTTTTGAGTTAAAAAAAGGGTTTTGGGGCAAAAATAGGGTTAGAATTAGGGTTTTTGGGTCAAAATTAGGGTCTTGGGTCAAAATTAGGGTTCTCGGTTAAGTTTAGGGTTTAGGGTCAAAATTTAGGGGTTTGGATTAAAATTAGGGTTTTGGGTTAAATTTAGGATTAGAATTAGGGTTTTGGTTCAAATTTAGTGTTTAAGAGCAAAATTAGGGTTTAAGAGCAAAATTAGGGTTTAGGGTTAAAATTAGGGTTTAGGCTTTGAAATAGGATTTTGGGTTTAAAATAGGTATTTTTTTCTAAATTAGGGTTTTTGGTCAGAATTAGGGTTTTGGGTCAAAATTAGGGCTCTGGGTTATAATTTGGGTTTTGGGTTAAAATTTGGATTTTCGGTCAAAATTAGGGTTTCGGGTTTGAATTAGGATTTTGGGTCAAAATTCGGCTTTTAGGTCAAATTTAGGGTTTTGGGTTTGAATTTGGATTTTGAGTTAAAAAGAGTGTTTTGGGTCCAAAATAGGGTTAGAATTAAGGTTTTGCGTTAAAATTAGGGTTTACGGTCAAAAATAGGGTACTGGGTCAAATTTAGGGTTTTGGGTCAAAAAAAGGGTTCGAATTAAGGTTTTGGATCAGAATTAGGGTTTTCGATCTATATTAGGGCTTTGGGTTATTTTGCGTCAAAATTTCGGTTTTGGATCCAAATTAGGGTTTTGGGTGAAAATTAGGGTTTATGGTTTGAATTAGGGTTTGGGGACAAAAATAGGGTTTTTTGGTCTAAATTAGGGTCTTGGGTGAAAACTAGGGTTCCTGGTTAAATTTAGGGTTTAGGGTCAAAATTTAGGGTTTTGGATTAAAATTTGGGTTCTTGGTTAAATTTAGGGTTTTGGGACAAAAATAGGGTTAGAATTAGGGTTTTGGTTCAAATTTAGGGTTTAGGGTCAAAATTAGGGTTTAGGCTTTGAACTAAGGTTTAGGGTTAAAAATAGGGTTTCGGGTCAAATTTAGGGTTCTGTGTTAAATTTAGGGTTTTGGGTCAAAATTTAGGATTTTGGGTTAAAATTAGGGTTCTGTGTTAAAATTAGGGTTTAGGGTCAAAATTTGGGTTTTGGGTTGAATTAGGGTTTTGTGTTAAAAATAGGGTTTTGGGACAAAAATAGACTTAGAATTAGGGTTTTCATTCAAATTTAGGGTTTAGAATCAAAATTAGGGTTTAGGCTTGGAATTAGGGTTTTGGGTTAAAAATAGGGTTTTATGTCTAAATTAGGGCTCTGGGTTATAATTTGGGTATTGGATCAAAATTTCGGTTTTGGGTCAACATTAGGGTTTAGGATTTGAATTAGGTGTTTGGGTCAAAATTACAGTTTTGGGTCAGAATTAGGGTTTTGGGTCAAAAATAGGGTTAGAATTAGGGTTTTCGGTCTAAATTAGGGTTTTGGGTTAAATTTAGGGTCTTGTGTTAGATTTAGGGTTTAGGGTCAAATTTTAGGGTTTTGGATTAAAATTAGGGTTTTGGGTTCAATTTAGGGTTTTGGGACAAATATAGGGTTAGAATTAGGGTTTTGGTTCAGATTTAGGGGTTTGGTTTAAAATTAGCGTTTAGGGTCAAAATTAGGGTTTATGCTTTGAATTAGGGTTTTGGGTTAAAAATAGGGTTTTTGTCTAAATTAGGGTTTTGGGTCAGAATTAGGGTTTTGGGTCAAAATTAGGGCTCTGGGTTATAATTTGGGTTTTGGGTCAAAATTTCGGGTTTGGCTCAAAATTAAGGTTTATGGTTTGAATTAGGGTTTTGGGTAAAAATTAGGGTTCTGGGTTAAATTTAGGGTTTTGGGTCAACATTAGGGTTTACCGTTTGAATTTGGGTTTTGAGTTAAAAATAGGGTTTTGGGTCAAAATTAGGGTTAGAATTAGGGTTTTGCGTTAAAATTAGGGTTTTGGGTCAAAAATAAGGTTCTTGGTCAAATTTAGGGTTTAAGGTAAAAAATTGGGTTCGAATTAGGGTTTTGGATCAGAATTAGGGTTTTGGGTCTAAATTAGGGTTTTGGGGTCAGAATTAGGGTTTTGGGTTTTGGGTCCAAATTAGGGTTTTCGGTTTAGGGTCCAAATTTTTGTTTTGGGTCAAAAATAAGGTGTCGGCTTCTGCGTTAAAAAATGTATTTTGGGACAAAAATAGGATTAGAATTAGGGTTTTTGGGTCTAAATTAGGTTTCGGGTCTAAATCGGGGTTTTGGGTAAAAATTAGGGCTCTGGTTTCTAGGTTAAATTTAGGGTTTAGGGTCAAAATTTAGGGTTTTGAATTAAAATTAGGGTTCTTGGTTAAATTTAGGGTTTTGGGACAAAAATAGGGTTAGAATTAGGGTTTTGGTTCAAATTTAGGGTTTAGGGTTAAAATTAGGGTTTAAGCTTCGAATTAGGGTTTTTGGTTAAAAATAGGGTTTTGTGTCTAAATTAGGGTTTCGGGTCAGAATTAGGGTTTTGGGTCAAAATTAGGGCTCTGGGTTATAATTTGGGTTTTGGGTCAAAATTAGGGTTTTGGGCAAAATTCGGGTTTTGGGTCAAAATTCGGGTTCTTAGTCAAATTTAGGGTTCTGGGTCAACATTAGGGGTTAGGGTTTGAATTCGGCTTTTGAGTTAAAAATAGGGTTAGAATTAAGGTTTTGCGTTAAAAGTAGGGTTTAGGGTCAAAAATAGGGTTCTGGGTCAAAAATAGGGTTCGTATTAGGGTTTTGGGTCTAAATTAGGGTTTTGGGTCTAAATTAGGGCTTTGGGTTATTTTGGGTCAAAATTAGGGTTTTGGGTCAAAATTAGGGTTTTGGGTTTCAATTAGGGTTTTGACTAAAGAATTGGGTTTTGGGACAAAAATAGGGTTAGAATTAGGGTTTTGGGTCTAAATTAGGGTTTTGGGTCAAAATTTGGGTTTTGGGTCAAAATTAAGGTGTCGGGTTTTGAGTTAAAAAAGGGTTTTGGGACAAAAATAGGGTTAGAATTATGGTTTTTGTGTCTAAATTAGGTTTTGGGTCAAAATTAGGGTCTTGGGTCAAAATTAGGGTTATGGGTCAAATTTAGGGTTCTGGGTTAAATTTAGGGTTTACGGTCAAAGTTTAGGGGTTTGGATTAAAATTAGGGTTGTGTTAAATTGAGGGTTTTGGGACAAAAATAGGGTTAGAATTAGGGTTTTGGTTCAAATTTAGGGTTTAGGATCAAAACTAGGGTTTAGGGTTAAAATTAGGGTTTAGGCTTTGAATTAGGATTTTGGGTTTAAAATAAGGTTTTGTGTCAGAATTAGGGTTTTGGGTCAAAATTAGGACTCTGGGTTATAATTTGGGTTTGGGGTCAAATTTTCGGTTTTCGGTCAAAATTAGGGTTTTGGGTCAAAATCGGGTTTTGGGTCAAATTTAGGGTTTTGGGTCAAAAATAGGGTTAGAATTAAGTTTTTGCGTTAAAATTAGGGTTTAGGGTCAAAAAATAGGGTTCTGGGTCAAATTTCTGGTTCGAATTAGGGTTCTGGATCAGAATTAGGGTTTTGGGTCTAAATTTGGGTTTTGGGTCAAAATTAGGGCTTTGGGTTATTTTGGGTCAAAATTTAGGTTTTGGATTCAAATGAGGGTTTTGGGTTTGAATTAGGGTTTTGAGTAAAAAATAGGGTTTTGGGACAAAAAGAGGGTTAGAATTAGGGTTTTTGTGTCTAAATTAGAGTCTTGGATCAAAATTAGGGTTCTGGGTTAAAATTAGGGTTTATGCTTTGAATTAGGGTTTTGGTTCAAATTTAGGGTTTAGGATCTAAATTAGGGTTTTGGGTCAAAATTAGGGTTTATGCTTTGAATTAGGGTTTAGGGTTAAAAATAGGGTTTTGGATCAAATTTAGGGTTCTGGGTTAAATGTAGGGTCTTGGGTCAAAAATAGGGTTCGTATTAGGGTTTTGGGTCTAAATTAGGGTTTTGGGGTCAGAATTAGGGTTTTGGGTCAGAATTAGGGCTTGGGGTTATTTTGGCTCAAAATTTCGGTTTTGGGTCCAAATTAGGGTTTTGAGTCAAAATTAGGGATTTGATTAAAAAATAGGGTTTTGAGACAAAAATTGGGTTAGAATTAGGGTTTTGGGTCGAAATTTGGGTTTTGGGTTAAATTTTGGGTTTTGGATCAAAATTAAGGTGTCGGGTTTTGAGTTAAAAAAAGGGTTTTGGGACAAAAATAGGGTTAGAATTAGGGTTTTTGGGTCAAAATTAGGGTCTTGGGTCAAAATTAGGGTTATGGGTCAAATTTAGGGTGCTCGGTTAAGTTTAGGGTTTAGGGTCAAAATTTAGGGGTTTGGATTAAAATTAGGGTTCTGGGTTAAATTTAGGGTTCTCGGTTAAATTTAGGATTAGAATTAGGGTTTTGGTTCAAATTTAGGGTTTAGGAGCAAAATTAGGGTTTAGGGTTAAAATTAGGGTTTAGGCTTTGAATTAGGATTTTGGGTTTAAAATAGGTATTTTTTTCTAAATTAGGGTTTTTGGTCAGAATTAGGGTTTTGGGTCAAAATTAGGGCTCTGGGTTATAATTTGGGTTTTGGGTCAAAATTTCGATTTTCGGTCAAAATTAGGGTTTCGGGTTTGAATTAGGATTTTGGGTCAAAATTCGGGTTTTAGGTCAAATTTAGGGTTTTGGGTTTGAATTTGGTTTTTGAGTTAAAAAGAGTGTTTTGGGTCCAAAATAGGGTTAGAATTAAGGTTTTGCGTTAAAATTAGGGTTTACGGTCAAAAATAGGGTACTGGGTCAAATTTAGGGTTTTGGGTCAAAAAAAGGGTTCGAATTAGGGTTTTGGATCAGAATTATGGTTTTCGATCTATATTAGGGCATTGGGTTATTTTGCGTCAAAATTTCGGTTTTGGGTCAAAATTACGGTTTTGATTAAAAAATAGGGTTTTGAGACAAAAATAGGGTTAGAATTAGGGTTTTGGGTCGAAATTTGGGTTTTGGGTCAAATTTTGGGTTTTGGATCAAAATTAAGGTGTCGGGTTTTGAATTAAAAAAAGGGTTTTGGGACAAAAATAGGGTTAGAATTAGGGTTTTTGGGTCAAAAATAGGGTCTTGGGTCAAAATTAGGGTTATGGGTCAAATTTAGGGTGCTCGGTTAAGTTTAGGGTTTAGGGTCAAAATTTAGGGGTTTGGATTAAAATTAGGGTTCTGGGTTAAATTTAGGGTTCTCGGTTAAATTTAGGATTAGAATTAGGGTTTTGGTTCAAATTTAGGGTTTAGGAGCAAAATTAGGGTTTAGGGTTAAAATTAGGGTTTAGGCTTTGAATTAGGATTTTGGGTTTAAAATAGGTATTTTTTTCTAAATTAGGGTTTTTGGTCAGAATTAGGGTTTTGGGTCAAAATTAGGGCTCTGGGTTATAATTTGGGTTTTGGGTCAAAATTTCGATTTTCGGTCAAAATTAGGGTTTCGGGTTTGAATTAGGATTTTGGGTCAAAATTCGGGTTTTAGGTCAAATTTAGGGTTTTGGGTTTGAATTTGGTTTTTGAGTTAAAAAGAGTGTTTTGGGTCCAAAATAGGGTTAGAATTAAGGTTTTGCGTTAAAATTAGGGTTTACGGTCAAAAATAGGGTACTGGGTCAAATTTAGGGTTTTGGGTCAAAAAAAGGGTTCGAATTAGGGTTTTGGATCAGAATTATGGTTTTCGATCTATATTAGGGCTTTGGGTTATTTTGCGTCAAAATTTCGGATTTGGATCCAAATTAGGGTTTTGGGTCAAAATTAGGGTTTTGATTAAAAAATAGGGTTTTGAGACAAAAATAGGGTTAGAATTAGGGTTTTGGGTCGAAATTTGGGTTTTGGGTCAAATTTTGGGTTTTGGATCAAAATTAAGGTGTCGGGTTTTGAATTAAAAAAAGGGTTTTGGGACAAAAATAGGGTTAGAATTAGGGTTTTTGGGTCAAAATTAGGGTCTTGGGTCAAAATTAGGGTTATGGGTCAAATTTAGGGTTCTCGGTTAAGTTTAGGGTTTAGGGTCAAAATTTAGGGGTTTGGATTAAAATTAGGGTTCTGGGTTAAATTTAGGGTTCTTGGTTAAATTTAGGATTAGAATTAGGGTTTTGGTTCAAATTTAGGGTTTAGGAGCAAAATTAGGGTTTAGGGTTAAAATTAGGGTTTAGGCTTTGAATTAGGATTTTGGGTTTAAAATAGGTATTTTTTTCTAAATTAGGGTTTTTGGTCAGAATTAGGGTTTTGGGTCAAAATTAGGGCTCTGGGTTATAATTTGGGTTTTGGGTCAAAATTTCGATTTTCGGTCAAAATTAGGGTTTCGGGTTTGAATTAGGATTTTGGGTCAAAATTCGGGTTTTAGGTCAAATTTAGGGTTTTGGGTTTGAATTTGGTTTTTGAGTTAAAAAGAGTGTTTTGGGTCCAAAATAGGGTTAGAATTAAGGTTTTGCGTTAAAATTAGGGTTTACGGTCAAAAATAGGGTACTGGGTCAAATTTAGGATTTTGGGTCAAAAAAAGGGTTCGAATTAAGGTTTTGGATCAAAATTAGGGTTTTCGATCTATATTAGGGCTTTGGGTTATTTTGCGTCAAAATTTCGGTTTTGGATCCAAATTAGGGTTTTGGGTCAAAATTAGGGTTTATGGTTTGAATTATGTTTTTGGGACAAAAATAGGGTTTTTTGGTCCAAATTAGGGTCTTGGGTGAAAATTAGGGTTCCTGGTTAAATTTAGGGTTTAGGGTCAAAATTTAGGGTTTTGGATTAAAATTTGGGTTCTGGGTTAAATTTAGGGTTTTGGGACAAAGATAGGGTTAGAATTAGGGTTTTGGTTCAAATTTAGGGTTTAGGGTCAAAATTAGGGTTTAGGCTTTGAACTAAGGTTTAGGGTTAAAAATAGGGTTTCGGGTCAAATTTAGGGTTCTGTGTTAAATTTAGGGTTTTGGGTCAAAATTTAGGATTTTGGGTTAAAATTAGGGTTCTGTGTTAAAATTAGGGTTTAGGGTCAAAATTTGGGTTTTGGGTTGAATTAGGGTTTTGTGTTAAAAATAGGGTTTTGGGACAAAAATAGACTTAGAATTAGGGTTTTCATTCAAATTTAGGGTTTAGAATCAAAATTAGGGTTTAGGCTTGGAATTAGGGTTTTGGGTTAAAAATAGGGTTTTATGTCTAAATTAGGGCTCTGGGTTATAATTTGGGTATTGGATCAAAATTTCGGTTTTGGGTCAACATTAGGGTTTAGGATTTGAATTAGGTGTTTGGGTCAAAATTACAGTTTTGGGTCAGAATTAGGGTTTTGGGTCAAAAATAGGGTTAGAATTAGGGTTTTCGGTCTAAATTAGGGTTTTGGGTTAAATTTAGTGTCCTGTGTTAGATTTAGGGTTTAGGGTCAAATTTTAGGGTTTTGGATTAAAATTAGGGTTTTGGGTTCAATTTAGGGTTTTGGGACAAATATAGGGTTAGAATTAGGGTTTTGGTTCAGATTTAGGGGTTTGGTTTAAAATTAGCGTTTAGGGTCAAAATTAGGGTTTACGCTTTGAATTAGGGTTTTGGGTTAAAAATAGGGTTTTTGTCTAAATTAGGGTTTTGCATCAGAATTAGGGTTTTGGGTCAAAATTAGGGCTCTGGGTTTTAATTTGGGTTTTGGGTCAAAATTTCGGGTTTGGCTCAAAATTAAGGTTTATGGTTTGAATTAGGGTTTTGGGTAAAAATTAGGGTTCTGGGTTAAATTTAGGGTTTTGGGTCAACATTAGGGTTTACCGTTTGAATTTGGGTTTTGAGTTAAAAATAGGGTTTTGGGTCAAAATTAGGGTTAGAATTAGGGTTTTGCGTTAAAATTAGGGTTTTGGGTCAAAAATAAGGTTCTTGGTCAAATTTAGGGTTTAAGGTAAAAAATTGGGTTCGAATTAGGGTTTTGGATCAGAATTAGGGTTTTGGGTTTTGGGTCCAAATTAGGGTTTTCGGTTTAGGGTCCAAATTTTTGTTTTGGGTCAAAAATAAGGTGTCGGCTTCTGCGTTAAAAAATGTATTTTGGGACAAAAATAGGATTAGAATTAGGGTTTTTGGGTCTAAATTAGGTTTCGGGTCTAAATCGGGGTTTTGGGTAAAAATTAGGGCTCTGGTTTCTAGGTTAAATTTAGGGTTTAGGGTCAAAATTTAGGGTTTTGAATTAAAATTAGGGTTCTTGGTTAAATTTAGGGTTTTGGGACAAAAATAGGGTTAGAATTAGGGTTTTGGTTCAAATTTAGGGTTTAGGGTTAAAATTAGGGTTTAAGCTTCGAATTAGGGTTTTTGGTTAAAAATAGGGTTTTGTGTCTAAATTAGGGTTTCGGGTCAGAATTAGGGTTTTGGGTCAAAATTAGGGCTCTGGGTTATAATTTGGGTTTTGGGTCAAAATTAGGGTTTTGGGCAAAATTCGGGTTTTGGGTCAAAATTCGGGTTCTTAGTCAAATTTAGGGTTCTGGGTCAACATTAGGGGTTAGGGTTTGAATTCGGCTTTTGAGTTAAAAATAGGGTTAGAATTAAGGTTTTGCGTTAAAAGTAGGGTTTAGGGTCAAAAATAGGGTTCTGGGTCAAAAATAGGGTTCGTATTAGGGTTTTGGGTCTAAATTAGGGTTTTGGGTCTAAATTAGGGCTTTGGGTTATTTTGGGTCAAAATTAGGGTTTTGGGTCAAAATTAGGGTTTAGGGTTTCAATTAGGGTTTTGACTAAAGAATTGGGTTTTGGGACAAAAATAGGGTTAGAATTAGGGTTTTGGGTCTAAATTAGGGTTTTGGGTCAAAATTTGGGTTTTGGGTCAAAATTAAGGTGTCGGGTTTTGAGTTAAAAAAAGGGTTTTGGGAC
Source organism: Sophora flavescens (assembly GCA_030762895.1). Classification (NCBI taxonomy): domain Eukaryota; kingdom Viridiplantae; phylum Streptophyta; class Magnoliopsida; order Fabales; family Fabaceae; genus Sophora; species Sophora flavescens. The sequence continues at coordinate 11,406,131 of CM061066.1, forward strand.
AAAAATAGGGTTAGAATTATGGTTTTTGTGTCTAAATTAGGTTTTGGGTCAAAATTAGGGTCTTGGGTCAAAATTAGGGTTATGGGTCAAATTTAGGGTTCTGGGTTAAATTTAGGGTTTACGGTCAAAGTTTAGGGGTTTGGATTAAAATTAGGGTTGTGTTAAATTGAGGGTTTTGGGACAAAAATAGGGTTAGAATTAGGGTTTTGGTTCAAATTTAGGGTTTAGGATCAAAACTAGGGTTTAGGGTTAAAATTAGGGTTTAGGCTTTGAATTAGGATTTTGGGTTTAAAATAAGGTTTTCTGTCAGAATTAGGGTTTTGGGTCAAAATTAGGACTCTGGGTTATAATTTGGGTTTGGGGTCAAATTTTCGGTTTTCTGTCAAAATTAGGGTTTTGGGTCAAAATCGGGTTTTGGGTCAAATTTAGGGTTTTGGGTCAAAAATAGGGTTAGAATTAAGTTTTTGCGTTAAAATTAGGGTTTAGGGTCAAAAAATAGGGTTCTAGGTCAAATTTCTGGTTCGAATTAGGGTTCTGGATCAGAATTAGGGTTTTGGGTCTAAATTTGGGTTTTGGGTCAAAATTAGGGCTTTGGGTTATTTTGGGTCAAAATTTAGGTTTTGGATTCAAATGAGGGTTTTGGGTTTGAATTAGGGTTTTGAGTAAAAAATAGGGTTTTGGGACAAAAAGAGGGTTAGAATTAGGGTTTTTGTGTCTAAATTAGAGTCTTGGGTCAAAATTAGGGTTCTTGGTTAAATTTAGGGTTTAGGGTCAAATTTAGGGTTAGAATTAGGGTTTTGGTTCAAAATTAGGGTTTAGGATCTAAATTAGGGTTTTGGGTCAAAATTAGTGTTTATGCTTTGAATTAGGGTTTAGGGTTAAAAATAGGGTTTTGGATCAAATTTAGGGTTCTGGGTTAAATGTAGGGTCTTGGGTCAAAAATAGGGTTCGTATTAGGGTTTTGGGTCTAAATTAGGGTTTTGGGGTCAGAATTAGGGTTTTGGGTCAGAATTAGGGCTTGGGGTTATTTTGGCTCAAAATTTCGGTTTTGGGTCCAAATTAGGGTTTTGAGTCAAAATTAGGGATTTGATTAAAAAATAGGGTTTTGAGACAAAAATAGGGTTAGAATTAGGGTTTTGGGTCGAAATTTGGGTTTTGGGTTAAATTTTGGGTTTTGGATCAAAATTAAGGTGTCGGGTTTTGAGTTAAAAAAAGGGTTTTGGGACAAAAATAGGGTTAGAATTAGGGTTTTTGGGTCAAAATTAGGGTCTTGGGTCAAAATTAGGGTTATGGGTCAAATTTAGGGTGCTCGGTTAAGTTTAGGGTTTAGGGTCAAAATTTAGGGGTTTGGATTAAAATTAGGGTTCTGGGTTAAATTTAGGGTTCTCGGTTAAATTTAGGATTAGAATTAGGGTTTTGGTTCAAATTTAGGGTTTAGGAGCAAAATTAGGGTTTAGGGTTAAAATTAGGGTTTAGGCTTTGAATTAGGATTTTGGGTTTAAAATAGGTATTTTTTTCTAAATTAGGGTTTTTGGTCAGAATTAGGGTTTTGGGTCAAAATTAGGGCTCTGGGTTATAATTTGGGTTTTGGGTCAAAATTTCGATTTTCGGTCAAAATTAGGGTTTCGGGTTTGAATTAGGATTTTGGGTCAAAATTCGGGTTTTAGGTCAAATTTAGGGTTTTGGGTTTGAATTTGGTTTTTGAGTTAAAAAGAGTGTTTTGGGTCCAAAATAGGGTTAGAATTAAGGTTTTGCGTTAAAATTAGGGTTTACGGTCAAAAATAGGGTACTGGGTCAAATTTAGGATTTTGGGTCAAAAAAAGGGTTCGAATTAAGGTTTTGGATCAAAATTAGGGTTTTCGATCTATATTAGGGCTTTGGGTTATTTTGCGTCAAAATTTCGGTTTTGGATCCAAATTAGGGTTTTGGGTCAAAATTAGGGTTTATGGTTTGAATTATGTTTTTGGGACAAAAATAGGGTTTTTTGGTCTAAATTAGGGTCTTGGGTGAAAATTAGGGTTCCTGGTTAAATTTAGGGTTTAGGGTCAAAATTTAGGGTTTTGGATTAAAATTTGGGTTCTGGGTTAAATTTAGGGTTTTGGGACAAAGATAGGGTTAGAATTAGGGTTTTGGTTCAAATTTAGGGTTTAGGGTCAAAATTAGGGTTTAGGCTTCGAACTAAGGTTTAGGGTTAAAAATAGGGTTTCGGGTCAAATTTAGGGTTCTGTGTTAAATTTAGGGTTTTGGGTCAAAATTTAGGATTTTGGGTTAAAATTAGGGTTCTGTGTTAAATTTAGGGTTTAGGGTCAAAATTTGGGTTTTGGGTTGAATTAGGGTTTTGAGTTAAAAATAGGGTTTTGGGACAAAAATAGAGTTAGAATTAGGGTTTTCGTTCAAATTTAGGGTTTAGAATCAAAATTAGGGTTTTGGCTTGGAATTAGGGTTTTGGGTTAAAAATAGGGTTTTGTGTCTAAATTAGGGTTTTTGGTCAAAATTAGTGCTCTGGGTTATAATTTGGGTATTGGGTCAAAATTTCGGTTTTGGGTCAACATTAGGGTTTAGGATTTGAATTAGGTGTTTGGGTTAAAATTACAGTTTTGGGTCAGAATTAGGGTTTTGGGTCAAAAATAGGGTTAGAATTAGGGTTTTGGGTCTAAATTAGGGTTAGAATTAGGTTTAGGGTCTAAATTAGGGTTTTGGGTTAAATTTAGGGTTCTGTGTTAAATTTAGGGTTTAGGGTCAAAATTTAGGGTTTTGGATTAAAATTAGGGTTTTGGGTTCAATTTAGGGTTTTGGGACAAAAATAGGGTTAGAATTAGGGTTTTGGTTCAGATTTAGGGTTTTGGATTAAAATTAGGGTTTAGGGTCAAAATTAGGGTTTAGGCTTTGAATTAGGGTTTTGGGTTAAAAATAGGGTTTTTATCTAAATTAGGGTTTAGGGTCAAAATTAGGGTTTAGGCCTTGAATTAGGGTTTAGGGTAAAAGTAGGGTTTCGGGTCAAATTTAGGGTTCTGGGTTAAATTTAGGGTTTTGGGTCAAAATTTAGGATTTTGGTTTAAAATTAGGGTTCTGTGTTAAATTTAGGGTTTTGGGACAAAAATAGGGTTAGAATTAGGGTTTTGGTTCAAATTTAGGGTTTAGGGTCAAAATTAGGGTTTAGGCCTTGAATTAGGGTTTAGGGTAAAAGTAGGGTTTCGGGTCAAATTTAGGGTTCTGGGTTACATTTTGGGTTTTAGGTCAAAATTTTGGATTTTGGGTTAAAAGTAGGGTTCTGTGTTAAATTTAGGGTTAAGGGTCAAAATTTGGGTTTTGGGTTGAATTAGGGTTTTGAGTTAAAATAGGGTTTTGGGACAAAAATAGAGTTAGAATTAGGGTTTTGGTTCAAATTTAGGGTTTAGGATCAAAATTAGGGTTTAGGCTTTGAATTAGGGTTTTGGGTTAAAAATAGGGTTTTGTGTCTAAATTAGGGTTTTGGGTCAGAATTTGGGTTTTGGGTCAAAATTAGTGTTCTGGGTTATAATTTGGGTTTTGGGTCAAAATTTCGGTTTTGGCTCTAAATTAGGGTTTAGGGTTTGAATTCGGGTTTTGGATTAAAATTCTGGGTCACATTTAGGGTTTTGGGTCAACATTATGGTTTAGGATTTGAATTAGGTGTTTGGGTCAACATTACGGTTTTGGGTCAGAATTAGGGTTTTGGGTTAAAAATAGGGTTAGAATTAGGGTTTTGGGTCTAAATTAGGGTTAGAATTAGGTTTTGGGTCTAAATTAGGGTTTTGGGTTAAATTTAGGGTTCTGTGTTAAATTTAGGGTTTAGGGTCAAGATTTAGGATTTTGGATTAAAATTAGGGTTTTGGGTTCAATTTAGGGTTTTGGGACAAAAATAGGGTTAGAATTAGGGTTTTGGTTCAGATTTAGGCTCAAAATAAAGATTTAGGCTTTGAATTAGTGTTTTGGGTTAAAAATAGGGTTTTGTGTCTAAATTAGGGTTTTGTGTCAGAATTAGGGTTTTGGGTCAAAATTAGGTCTCTGGGTCAAATTTAGGGTTCTGGGTCAACATTAGGGTTTAGGGTTTGAATTTGGCTTTTGAGTTAAAAATAGGGTTTTGGGTCAAAAATAGGGTTAGAATTAAGGTTTTGCGTTAAAATTAGGGTTTAGGGTAAAAAATATGGTTCTGGGTCAAATTTAGGGTCTTGGGTGAAAAATAGGGTTCGTATTAGGGTTTTGGGTCTAAATTAGGGCTTTGGGTTATTTTGGGTCAAAATTAGGGTTTAGGGTTTCATTTAGGGTTTTGTGTAAAGAATTGGGTTTTAGGACAAAAATAGGGTTAGAATTAGGGTTTTGGGTCTAAATTTGGGTTTTGGGTCAAAATTAAGGTGTCGGGTTTTGAGTTAAAAAAAGGGTTTTGGGACAAAAATAGGGTTAGAATTAGGGTTTTTGTGTCTAAATTAGGTTTTGTGTCAAAATTAGGGTGTTGCGTCAAAATTAGGGTTATGGGTCAAATTTAGGGTTCTGGGTTAAATTTAGGGTTTAGGGTCAAAATTTAGGGTTCTGGGTTAAATTTAGGGTTTTGGGACAAAAATAGGGTTAGAATTAAGGTTTTGGTTAAAATTTAGGGTTTAGGATCAAAACTAGGGTTTAGGGTTAAAATTAGGGTTTAGGCTTTGAATTAGGATTTTGGGTTTAAAATAGGGTTTTGTTTCTAAATTTGGGTTTTGGGTCAGAATTAGGGTTTTGGGTCAAAATTAGGACTCTGGGTAATAATTTGGGTTTTGGGTCGAAATTTCGGTTTTCGGTCAAAATTAGGGTTTCGGGTTTGAATTAGGGTTTTGGGTCAAAATTCGGGTTTTGGGTCAAATTTAGGGTTTTGGGTCAACATTAGGGTTTTGGGTTTTGGGTCAAAAATAGGGTTAGAATTAAGTTTTTGCGTAAAAATTAGGGTTTTGGGTCAAAAATCGGGTTCTGGGTCAAATTTAGGGTTTTTGGTCAAAAATTGGGTTCGAATTAGGGTTTTGGATCAGAATTTGGGTTTTGTGTCTAAATTAGGGTTTTTGGGTCAGAATTAGGGTTTTGGGTCAGAATTAGGGCTTTGGGATATTTTGGGTCAAAATTTAGGTTTTGGATCCAAATTACGGTTTTGGGTCAAAATTAGGATTTACGGTTTGAATTAGGGATTTTGGGTCTAAATTAGAGTCTTGGGGTCAAAATTAGGGTTCCTGGTTAAATTTAGGGTTTAGGGTCAAAATTTAGGGTTTTGGATTAAGTTAGGGTTCTGGATTAAATTTAGGGTTTTGGATTAAAATTAGGGTTCTGGGTTAAATTTAGGGTTTTGGGACAAAATAGGGTTAAAATTAGGGTTTTGGTTCAAATTTAGGGTTTAGGGTCAAAATTAGGGTTTAGGCCTTGAATTAGGGTTTAGGGTAAAAGTAGGGTTTCGGGTCAAATTTAGGGTTCTGGGTTAAATTTAGGGTTTTGGGTCAAAATTTAGGATTTTGGTTTAAAATTAGGGTTCTGTGTTAAATTTAGGGTTTTGGGACAAAAATAGGGTTAGAATTAGGGTTTTGGTTCAAATTTAGGGTTTAGGGTCAAAATTAGGGTTTAGGCCTTGAATTAGGGTTTAGGGTAAAAGTAGGGTTTCGGGTCAAATTTAGGGTTCTGGGTTACATTTTGGGTTTTGGGTCAAAATTTCGGTTTTGGCTCAAAATTAGGGTTTAGGGTTTGAATTCGGGTTTTGGATTAAAATTATGGGTCACATTTAGGGTTTTGGGTCAACATTATGGTTTAGGATTTGAATTAGGTGTTTGGGTCAACATTACGGTTTTGGGTCAGAATTAGGGTTTTGGGTTAAAAATAGGGTTAGAATTAGGGTTTTGGGTCTAAATTAGGGTTAGAATTAGGTTTAGGGTCTAATTTAGGGTTCTGTGTTAAATTTAGGGTTTAGGGTCAAGATTTAGGATTTTGGATTAAAATTAGGGTTTTGGGTTCAATTTTGGGTTTTGGGACAAAAATAGGGTTAGAATTAGGGTTTTGGTTCAGATTTAGGGTCAAAATAAAGATTTAGGCTTTGAATTAGTATTTTGGGTTAAAAATAGGGTTTTGTGTCTAAATTAGGGTTTTGGGTCAGAATTAGGGTTTTGGGTCAAAATTAGGTCTCTGGGTCAAATTTAGGGTTCTGGGTCAACATTAGGGTTTAGGGTTTGAATTTGGCTTTTGAGTTAAAAATAGGGTTTTGGGTCAAAAATAGGGTTAGAATTAAGGTTTTGCGTTAAAATTAGGGTTTAGGGTAAAAAATATGGTTCTGGGTCAAATTTAGGGTCTTGGGTGAAAAATAGGGTTCGTATTAGGGTTTTGGGTCTAAATTAGGGCTTTCGGTTATTTTGGGTCAAAATGTCTGTTTTGGGTCAAAATTAGGGTTTAGGGTTTCATTTAGGGTTTTGTGTAAAGAATTGGGTTTTAGGACAAAAATTGGGTTAGCATTAGGGTTTTGGGTCTAAATTATGGTTTTGGGTCTAAATTTGGGTTTTGGGTCAAAATTAAGGTGTCGGGTTTTGAGTTAAAAAAAGGGTTTTGGGACAAAAATAGGGTTAGAATTAGGGTTTTTGTGTCTAAATTAGGTTTTGGGTCAAAATTAGGGTGTTGCGTCAAAATTAGGGTTATGGGTCAAATTTAGGGTTCTGGGTTAAATTTAGGGTTTAGGGTCAAAATTTAGGGGTTTCGATTAAAATTAGGGTTCTGGGTTAAATTTAGGGTTTTGGGACAAAAATAGGGTTAGAATTAAGGTTTTGGTTAAAATTTAGGGTTTAGGATCAAAACTAGGGTTTAGGGTTAAAATTAGGGTTTAGGCTTTGAATTAGGATTTTGGGTTTAAAATAGGGTTTTGTTTCTAAATTTGGGTTTTGGGTCAGAATTAGGGTTTTGGGTCAAAATTAGGACTCTGGGTAATAATTTGGGTTTTGGGTCGAAATTTCGGTTTTCGGTCAAAATTAGGGTTTCGGGTTTGAATTAGGGTTTTGGGTCAAAATTAGGGTTTTGGGTCAACATTAGGGTTTAGGGTTTTGAGTCAAAAATAGGGTTAGAATTAAGTTTTTGCGTAAAAATTAGGGTTTTGGGTCAAAAATAGGGTTCTGGGTCAAATTTAGGGTTTTTGGTCAAAAATTGGGTTCGAATTAGGGTTTTGGATCAGAATTTGGGTTTTGTGTCTAAATTAGGGTTTTTGGGTCAGAATTAGGGTTTTGGGTCAGAATTAGGGCTTTGGGATATTTTGGGTCAAAATTTAGGTTTTGGATCCAAATTACGGTTTTGGGTCAAAATTAGGATTTACGGTTTGAATTAGGGATTTTGGGTCTAAATTAGAGTCTTGGGTCAAAATTAGGGTTCCTGGTTAAATTTAGGGTTTAGGGTCAAAATTTAGGGTTTTGGATTAAGTTAGGGTTCTGGATTAAATTTAGGGTTTTGGATTAAAATTAGGGTTAGAATTAGGGTTTTGGTTCAAATTTAGGGTTTAGGATCAAAATTAGGGTTCTGGGTCAAATTTAGGGATTAGGCTTTGAATTAGGGTTTTATGGTTAAAAATAGGGGTTTGGGTCAAAATTAGGGCTTTGGATTATTTTGGGTCAAAATTTCGGTTTTGTGTCCAAATTAGGGTTTTTGGTCAAAATTAGGGTTTTGAGTAAAAAATAGGGCTTTGGGACAAAAATAGGGTTAGAATTAGGGTTTTGAGTCTAAATTTGGGTTAGAATTTGGGTTTTGGGTCAAAATTAAGGTGTCGGGCTTTTAGTTAAAAAAAGGGTTTTGGGACAAAAATAGGTTTAGATTTAGGGTTTTTGGGTCTAAATTAGGGTCTTGGGTCAAAATTAGGGTTATGGGTCAAATTTAAGGTTCTCAGTTAAATTTAGGTTTTAGGGTCAAAATTTAGGGGTTTGGATTAAAATTAGGGTTCTGGGTTAAATTTAGGGTTTTGGGAGAAAAATAGGGTTAGAATTAGTGTTTTGGTTCAAATTTAGGGTTTAGGATCAAAATTAGGGTTTTGGGTCAAAATTAGGGTTTAGGCTTTGAATTAGGGTTTAGGGTTAAAAATAGGGGTTTGGGACAAATATAGGGTTCTGGGTTAAATTTAGGTTCTTGGGTCAAAAATAGGGTTCGTATTTGGGTTTTGGGTCTAAATTAGGGTTTTGGGGTCAGAATTAGGGTTTTGGGTCAAAATTTCGGTTGTGTCCAAATTAGGGTTTTGGGTAAAAATTAGGGTTTTGATTAAAAAATAGGGCTTTGGGACAAAAATAGGGTTAGAATTAGGGTTTTGGGTCTATATTTGGGTTAGAATTTGGGTTTTGGGTCAAAATTAAGGTGTCGGCTTTTGAGTTAAAACAAGGGTTTTGGGACAAAATAGGGTTAGAATTAGGGTTTTTGGGTCAAAATTAGGGTCTTGGGTCAAAATTAGGGTTATGGGTCAAATTTAGGGTTCTCGGTTAAATATAGGTTTTAGGGTCAAAATTTAGGGGTTTGGATTAAAATTAGGGTTCTGGGTTAAATTTAGGGTTTTGGGACAAAAATAGGGTTAGAATTAGTGTTTTGGTTCAAATTTAGGGTTTAGGATCAAAATTAGGGTTTAGGGTTAAAATTAGGGTTTAGGCTTTGAATTAGGATTTTGGGTTTAAAATAAGGTTTTTTTGTCTAAATTAGGGTTTTGGGTCAGAATTAGGGTTTTAGGTCAAAATTAGGGCTCTGGGTTATAATTTGGGTTTTGGGTCAAAATTTTAGTTTTCGATCAAAATTAGGGTTTCGGGTTTGAATTAGGGTTTTGAGTCAAAATTCGGGTTTTGGGTCAAATTTAGGGTTTTGGGGTTGAATTTGGTTTTTGAGTTAAAAAGAGGGTTTTTGGTCAAAAATAGGGTTAGAAGTAAGGTTTTGCGTTAAAATTAGGGTGTAGGGTCAAAAATAGGGTTCTGGGTCAAATTTAGGGTTTTGGGTCAAAAAAAGGGTTCGAATGAGGGTTTTGGATCAGAATTAGGGTTTTGGGTCTAATTTAAGGCTTTGGGTTATTTTGCGTCAAAATTTCGGTTTTGGATCCAAATTAGGGTTTTGGGTCAAAATTAGGGTTTAGGGTTTGAATTAGGGTTTTGAGTAAAAAATAGGGTTTTGGGACAAAAATTGGGTTAGAATTAGGGTTTTTGGGTTTAAATTAGGGTCTTGGGTCAAAATTAGGGTTCCTGGTTAAATTTAGGGTTTAGGGTCAAAATTTAGGGTTTTGGATTAAAATTAGTGTTCTGGGTTAAATTTAGGGTTTTCGGACAAAAATATGGTTAGATTAGGGTTTTGGTTCAAATTTAGGGTTTAGTGTCAAAATTAGGGTTTAGGCTTTGAATTAGGGTTTAGGGTTAAAAATATGGTTTCGGGTCAAATTTAGGGTTCTGGGTCAAAATTTAGGATTTTGGTTTAAAATTAGGGTTCTGTGTTAAATTTAGGGTTTAGGGTCAAAATTAGGGTTATTGGTCAAATTTAGGGTTCTCGGTTAAATTTAGGGTTTATGGTCAAAATTTGGGTTTTGGGTTGAATTAGGGTTTTGAGTTAAAAATAGGGTTTTGGGACAAAAATAGGGCTAGAATTAGGGTTTTGGTTCAAATTTAGGGTTTTGGATTAAAATTAGGGTTTAGGGTCAAAATTAGGGTTTAGGGTTAATATTAGGGCTTTGTGTCTAAATTAGGGTTTTGGGTGAGACTTAGGGTTTTGGGTCAAAATCAGGGCTCTGGGTCAAAATTTCGGTTTCGGGTCAAAATTTCGGTTTTGGGTCAAAATTAGGGTTTAGGGTTTGAATTAGGGTTTTGGGTAAAAATTAGGGTTCTGGGTCAAATTTAGGATTTTGGGTCAACATTAGGGTTTTGGGTTTGAATTTGGGTTTTGAGTTAAAAATAGGGTTTTGGGTCAAAAATAGGGTTAGAATTAGGTTTTTGCGTTAAAATTAGGGTTTTGGGTCAAAAATAGGGTTCTGGGTCAAATTTAGGGTAAAAAATAGGGTTCGAATTAGGGTTTTGGATCAGAATTAGTGTTTTGGGTCTAAATTAGGGTTTTGGGGTCAGAATTAGGGTTTTGGGTCAAAATTAGGCTTTGGGTTATTTTGGGTCAAAATTACGGTTTTGGGTCCAAATTAGGGTTTTGGGTCAAAATTAGGGTATAGGGTTTGAATTAGGGTTTTGAGTAAAATATAGGGTTTTGGTACAAAAATTGGGTTAGAATTAGGGTTTTGGATCTAAATTAAGGTTAGAATTACGGTTTTGGGTCAAAATTTAGGTTTTGGGTCAAAAATAAGGTGTCGGCTTTTGAGATAAAAAAATGGGTTTTGGGACAAAAATAGGTTTAGAATTAGGGCTTTTGGGTCTCTATTAGGTTTTGGGTCTAAATTGGGGTTCTGGGTCAAATTTAGGGTTCTGGGTTAAATTTAGGGTTTAGGGTCAACATTTAGGGGTTTGAATTAAAATTAGGGTTTTGGGTTAAATTTAGGGTTTTGGGACAAAAATAGGGTTAGAATTAGGGTTTTGGTTCAAATTTAAGGTTTAGGGTTAAAATTAAGGTTTGGGCTATGAATTAGGGTTTTGGGTTAAAAATAGGGTTTTGTGTCTAAATTAGGGTTTCAGGTCAGAATTAGGGTTTTGGGTCAAAATTAGGGCTCCGGGTTATAATTTGGGCTTTGGGTCAAAAATTCGGTTTTGGGTCAAAATTAGGGTTTTGGGTCAAAATTCGGGTTTTGGGTCATAATTAGGGTTCTGGGTCAAATTTAGGGTTCTGGGTCAACATTAGGGTTTAGGGTTTGAATTTGACTTTTGATTTAAAAATAGGGTTTTGGGTCAAAAATAGGGTTAGAATTAAGGTTTTGCGTTACAATTAGAGTTTAGTGTCAAAAATAGGGTTCTGGGTCAAATTTAGGGTCTTGGGTTAAAAATATGGTTCGTATTAGGGTTTTGTGTCTAAATTAGGGTTTTGGGGGGTCAGAATAAGGGTTTTGGGTCAAAATTAGGGTTTTGGGACAAAAATAGGGTTAGAAGTAGGGTTTTGGGTCTAAATTAGGGTTTTGGGTCAAATTTTGGGTTTGGGTCAAAATTAAGGTGTCGGGTTTTTAGTTAAAAAAAGGGTTTTGGGACAAAAATAGGGTTAGAATTAGGGTTTTTGGGTCTAAATTAGGTTTTGGGTCTAAATTAGGGTCTTGGGTCAAAATTAGGGTTCTGGGTCAAATTTAGGGTTCTGGGTTAAATTTAGGGTTTAGTGTCAAAATTTAGGGATTTGGATTAAAATTAGTGTTCTGGGTTAAATTTAGGGCTTTGGGACATAAATAGGGTTAGAATTATGGTTTTGGTTCAAACTTAGGGTTTAGGATCAATATTAGGGTTTAGGGTTAAAATTAGGGTTTAGGCTTTGAATTAGGATTTTGGGTTAAAAATACTGTTTTGTGTCTAAATTAGGGTTTTGGGTCAGAATTTGGGTTTTGGGTCAAAATCTGGGCTCTGGGTTATAATTTGGGTTTTGGGTCAAAATTTCGGTTATGGGTCAAAATTAGGGTTTAGGGCTTTGGGTCAAAATTCGGGTTTTGGGTCAAATTTAGGGTTATGATTCAAAATTAGGGTTTAGGGTTTGAAGTTAGCTTTTAAGTTAAAAATAGGGTTTTGGGTCAAAAAAAGGGTTAGAATTAAGGTTTTGCATTAAAATTAGGGTTTAGGGTCAAAAATATGGTTCTGGGTCAAATTTAGGGTTTTAGGTCAAAAAAAGGGTCGAATTAGGGTTTTGGATCAGAAATAGGGTTTTGGGTCTAAATTAGGGCTTTGGGTTATTTTGCGTCAAAATTTCGGTTTTGGATCCAAATTAGGGTTTTGGGTCAAAATTACGGTTTAGGGTTTGAATTAGGGTATTGAGTAAAAAATAGGGGTTTGGGACAAAAATTGGGTTAGAATTAGGGTTTTTGGGTCTAAATTAGGGTCTTGCGTCAAAATTAGGGTTCCTGGTTAAATTTAGGGTTTAGGGTCAAAAATTAGGGTTAAAATTAGGGTTCTGGGTTAAATTTAGGGTTTTGGGACAAAAATAGGGTTAAAATTAGGGTTTTGATTCAAATTTAGGGTTTAGGGTCAAAATTAGGGTTTAGGCTTTAAATTAGGGTTTAGGGTTAAAAATAGGGTTTTGGGTCAAATTTAGGGTTCTGGGTTAAATTTAGGATTTTGGGTTAAAATTAGGGTTGTGTTAAATTTAGGGTTTAGGGTCAAAATTTGGGTTTTGGGTTTGAATTAGGGTTTTGAGTTAAAAATAGGGTTTTGGGACAAAAATAGGGCTAGAATTAGGGTTTTGGTTCAAATTTAGGGTTTTGGATTAAAATTAGGGTTTAGGGTCAAAATTTTGGTTTAGGCTTTGAATTAGGGTTTTGGGTTAAAAATAGGGCTTTGTGTCTAAAAGTTAATGAACCTGACCCTGTTTTGTTGGAAAACAAACTTTAATTTCCTGGAGCTAGATGTTAGAGCATAGTCAAAGCATAATGAGGGCTAAACAGGACTTATGCTGCAGCATACCTGAAGCTATTTTAATCACCTAAATCAGCAAATCATTTCTTTGTTAACCTGTTTCATTTCCACTTTCAATTCACAGCTCATTTATTTTTCTGGCACTCATACCCTTTATTTTTATTTGTCCACACACAACAATTTTTGGTCACTGTGTTCTAAATCCTAGAACAATAAATATGAACTGGAATTTTATTGCATCAATTTAATCCCTGTGGGAACGATATCTGAACGAAAGTTCTATATTACTTGAGGCATTTGTGTATACTTGCACACGCTTAAGAACAACTGTTTTTGAGGCAACATGTTTTTGGCGCCGTTACCGGGGATTGTAATTGGTGTTAAAATTTTGTTTCTAGATTATTAGTTCTGTAGTTAGAGGTATTGACACTCTTAGTACTTTGCTGTAGCACAGGGTACTGAAACTGTATGTACAGGTTCTTGTCACCTGAATATAGATTTGATCCAGAGACATAAAGAACATCCAGAAGACTCATAAGAGGTCAATCATCTCAGCCTTTGCCTGAGTTGGTTCTGAACACTCCAACCAACTCCACACCAGATTCTGCTGAAGCATTGTGCCCTGCTGTTTCAGAAATGGCTGAAGAAGTACCACAAGACAACATGGTTATGGCCAATGACAAAAACTGTGCTATCAGGGGGTATGTTGTGTTTGACCCTGAAGCTATGAACATTAGGATAGTGAGGACTACCATCACTGCACCTCAGTTGGAGTTCAATCCAGTATTGCTCCAAAGGTTGCAAACAATTGGACAATTTAATGGTGCTGCAACAGAGGATCCTCACCTGCATCTCAAACAGTTTCTTGATGTAGCAAGCAATTTCAAGATTCCAGGAGTCATTGATGACGCATTCAGAGTAGACTATTTCCATTCTCTTTGGGAGGCAAGGCTAAGAACTGGCTGAATTCCTTGGATGCAAACTCAATTGATACTTGGAACAAGCTTTCTGAGAAATTCTTAACCAAATTCTTTCCACCAACTTTGAATTCAAAGATGAGAACTGACATCACTTCATTCAGGCATCATGATGATGAACCACTATTTGAAGCATGGGAGAGATTTAAACAATTCATTAAGAAGTGCCCCCACCATGGCATTCCATTATGTGATCAGATGGAGAACTTCTACAATGGTGTTTTACCTAGCTCAAGAATGATGCTGGATGCCTTAGCTAGAGGCAGTCTTCTCGCCAAATCGTACAATGAAGCTCATGCTCTGATAGAGGCGATAGCAGCTAACAGCTATCAGTGGCCAACAGCAAGACAAGTTTCTGGGAAAGCCAATGCTGCAACTGGAGCTTATGAAGTGAGTGAAGTATCTGCACTATTAGCTTAAATGACTTCCTTAACTAATATGGTTAGGGGGTTGACCATGACAAATCAAGGAAATTCATTTGCACCACCAATAATGACTGAAGAAATGGTGAATGAACAAATCTACAAGGCAGATGCAATTTCATGTGTATATTATGGAGGAGATCATTTGTTTGAGAATTGTTCAGCAAACCCTATTGCAGTCAACTATGTAGGAAATAACATTTATCGGGGCAATAATTCATTTGGCAACACAGGTTGGCAGCAATATCAACATACAAACTTAAGGTATTCCAATTACAGTAACATATTGAATCTACCTCTTGGTTACAATCAGCAACAGCAGCCTAGGCAACAGCAACCACAAGTTCAATAAAAAGTTCCAGAACCATCCTTAGAATCTGTACTGAAGGCATTCATGACAGAAACCAAGGCTGGAATGAGAAACTTAGAGACTCGAGTGGGACAGCTGGCCAATGCAATCAATTCAAGGTAAATTGGCACATTACATGCTTCTACTGAAGACCCTAAGGCCTCATGTTTTGGAGAGGGAAAGGAGCAGTGCAAGGTAATCCATTTGAGAAGTGGCAAAGATGTAGAAGTTGCAGAACTAAAGAAGAAACATAAGGTGGATAATTCAGAGTCTGAGAAGGAACAATCTAAAGAAGATGCAGCAACAGAACAACCTGCAGTAGCTGAGAAGGTACCTGATGTTGTAGCAAACCCTGTTGTGCCCAAACTGAGTCCAGAAAGACCTCCACCACCTTTTCCTTAGAGGTTAAAGAAAGGTCACCAAGAGAAACAGTTCAACAAATTCCTAGATGTACTGAAGCAACTTCATATCAACATACCCTTGGTAGAAGCCTTGCAACAGTTGCCCAACTACAAAAAGTTCATGAAAGATGTGCTCACTAAGAAGAGAAGATTGGGAGAATTTGAGACTGTGGCTATACGGAAGAATGCAGTATGATGAAGAAGAATAAAGTGCCTAGCAAAATGAAAGATCCTGGAAGTTTCACCATACCATGTTCCATTGGAGATACTTACTGTGGTAAAGCTCTATGTGACTTGGGAGAAAGCATTAACCTTATGCCCATGTCTATTTTCGAGAAGCTGGAAATTGGGGAAGCAAGGCCTACATCTGTCACACTCCAACTGGCTGACAGATCCATTGCATATCCAGAGGGAAATTTTGAAGATGTGTTGATCTAGGTTGATAAATTTGTATTTCTTGTGGACTTCATCATTCTGGATTTTGAATCGGACAGAGAGGTTCCCATCATCCTAGGGAGACCATTCTTAGCAATAGAAAAGACATTGATTGATGTCCAGAAGGGAGAACTTACAATGAGGGTTAATGATCAGCAGGTCACATTTAATGTGTTCAATGCCCTGAAGTATCCTGATGAAGGAATGGAAGAAAGCTCTCTTATTCAGACATTTGATAAACTGGTGCAACAACAATTTCTCAAGAACCATATAGACTATGCTGCAGCATCATCCGAAGATGACACTTGTTCTTATGAAGAGACTGAAAAGTCCTTAGACAGCAAGGTGGTTCAACATCTATGGAGCAGAAAATATGAGTCATTGGAGGTAACTGATGATAATTTCAAAGATACTATTATTTCCATTGTTAAAGCTCCATCTCTTGAACTAAAAAAATTGTCAAGTCATTTGAAGTATGCCTATCTTGGTGATAATGAAACCTTGCCTGTAATTATATCTACTGCACCGAATTCTCTTCAAGGAGAACAACTACTGACAGCTTTGAAAAGACACAAAAAGGTAATAGGGTGGCGGATAGTATATATCAAGGGGATTAGCCCATCAATATGCATGCACATAATTCTGTTAGAAGAGAGTTCAAATAATAGCATTGAAAGTCAGAGAAGGCTGAATCCAATCATGAAGTAGGTGGTCAAAAAGGAAATCATCAAGTGGCTGGATGCAGGGATTATTTATCCTATTTACGACAGTGTTTTGGTGAGTCCAATCCAATGTGTGCCTAAGAAGGGAGGTGTGACTGTCATCACTAATGAGAAGAATGAGATCATCCCCACAAGGACTGTGACTGGTTGGAGAATCTACATGGATTATAAGAAACTGAACAAAGCTACTAGAAAGGATCATTTACCATTACCTTTCATTGATCAGATGCTGGACAGACGTGAAGAAACAAATCTGGTTTTGAATTGGGAGAAGTGTCACTTTATGGTAACTAAAGGAATTATGCTGGGACAGAATCTCCAGGACTGGCATTGAAGTGGACTAGGCAAAGATTGAAATTATTGAAAATCTGCTACCTCCCACATCTGTGAAAGGAATCAGAAGCTTCCTAGGTCATGCTGGTTTTTGTAACAGCCTGTTTGTAATTACGTTGTTTTAATAGTAAAAATATATTTATTTATATTTTTAATTGAGACTTAGGAAATGATTTTGGAGAAAAAAAAATCATATATGGAACTTACTCTACGGTAGGAAGCTCTGGTTAAAATTTGTGTTTAAAATTCAGATGGAAACTGGTCTATGTTTTTTTAACTTACTATATAATTTTATACGGACAGAAAACCATAATTTGGCCCGAAATTTCTGATCAGAAATAAAATATTATGTGTATTCGGGCGAATTTTGGCAAAAGTTCGAACGGAAAACAGTCGGTATTTTCACCGACAGCAAGATTTTAACGATCAGAAAACCTAATTTTGACTCGTAAATGAAATGGTTTAAGTATTTCGAAATTTATCAGAGATTCCCAAAAGAAGATTGGCAATGTAGAAGGTTTCAGGAAGGACTCCCACATGAACTCCTGAGGGCTATAGTATATCTCGATATCCAGAGTTTTCCAGAGCTGGTGGAAAGATGTAGTGCGATCGAAAGTATAGATCGGAGGTCGTGGGTGATGAGCGAAACAATCGAGGATCGGATGTCCTACTCGACCGGGTTTTCAGAGGCGAGGAGGTAGTAACTCTCAATGGAGATGGAGACCATATGCCCGTCAAAGGCATACACCAAGTACCAGCACCAGTGGTTAGAGCGGGTCAACAGCAGCAAGGCTTAGCTTGTTTAAGATGCGGAGGACTGCATTATCTTAGAGACTGCATGGAGAGACCTAGTTGTTTTCACTGTGGGAAAATAGGTCATATGGCCCGAGATTGCAGATAGCAGGCTAGGCAACGGCCGATAGCTGTAGGTAGAGGAAATGAAGGCAATAGGGGTGGAGCTGGAAGATGAGTCACAACAGGAGGAAGACAGGGAGCAAGACCTCGGGCCACTGGTAGAGTGTTTACCGTGAGGGGAGCTGAATCCTCTCAATCTGCTGATCTTATACAAGGTATGTGTTTGTTAGCTGGTAGACTTTCGTATGTGTTATTTGACTCAGGCGCTACGCATTCATTTATTTCATATGAGTGTGTGGAACAATTAAAATTAACTCTTTCTCAATTACCTTATACCCTTACAGTATCTACTCCAACTAGTAATCCTTTGACTACTATGTGTGTTTGTTTACAGTGTCCTATAGTTGTTGAGAATAGGACGTTTATTGTAGACCTTGTCTGTTTGCCTATGCAACAGATAAATGTTATTCTTAGCATGGATTGGCTTTCGGATAACCATGTAATTCTAGATTGTTCTAGTAAGACCTTATCATTTCTTGATTCTTCTAGTGTAGTCTCTGCCAAAGAAGGAGTATCCATGTGGAGTGACGATTCTCGGCAGTACGTGATGCTGTTCGCGGTGGAAACTAATGAGACTCCTAGTATAGATTCTATGCCTATTGTGTGAGAGTTTCCTGAATTTTTCCCTCTCGACGTTCCAGGTTTGCCACCAGAGCTAGAGGTGGAATTCGCCATAGATCTTGTACCAGGGACAGGACCTATATCTATGGCGGCTTATCGGATGTCACCTATAGAATTGGCGGAGTTAAAGAAACAGTTGGATGACATGTCGAGAAAAGAGTTCACAAGACCGAGTGTTTCACCGTGGGGAGCTCTAGTGTTGTTTGTTAAGAAGAAAGATGGAAGTGCTAGGTTGTGCATGGATTATAGATAGTTGGACAAGGTAACAATTAGGAATAAGTATCCGTTGCCTAGGATAGATGATCTGATGGATCAATTTAAAGGAGCAGTGGTATTTTCCATGATTGATTTGAGATCTGGATACCATCAGATTAGAGTAAGGAAGGAAGTTATACTCAAAATGGCTTTTAGGACAAGGTATGGACATTACAAGTATTTAGTTATGTCGTTCGGTGTGACTAACGCGCTAGTAGTGTTCATGGATTATATGAACAGGATATTTAGACCGTTCCTTGATAAGTTTGTTGTTGTGTTCATCGACGACATCCTTATCTATTCTCGTACATGGGAAGATCATGAGAAACATTTGAGGGTGGTGCTGCAAGTTCTGAAGGATAGGCGGCTTTATGCTAAACTTTCCAAGAGAGTTTTGGATAGAAGAAGTCCAATTTCTTGGACATGTAATCAACAAGGAAGGTCTAGTAGTAGATCTAGCAAAGGTTGAGGCGGTTCTTAAATGGGAACGTCCTAAGTCAGTAAGTGAAGTACGCACTTTTCTAGGGTTAGCTGGATATTATCGGAGGTTTATAGAGGGTTTCTCGAAGATTGTGTTGTCTATGATGCAGTTGACGAGGAAAAATACAGCTTTTGTATGGATGGACAATTGTGAGCAGAGTTTCCAAAAGCTGAAGGAAAGGTTGACTACATCACCTGTGTTATCCATTAGGACAGTTTGACGTATACTGTGATGCGTCGTACTAAGGTTTAGGTTGTGTTCTAATGCAAGAGGGAAGAGTTGTGGCTTATGCTTCCCGACAATTGAGAAATCACGAGAGGAACTACCCAACTCATGATTTGAATTTAGCAGCCATAGTGTTCGCATTAAAGATATGGCGACACTTTCTGTATGGAGCAAAATTTAATGTTTACACTGTCTTAAATATCTATTCGACCAAAAGGAGTTGAATATGAGACATCGGAGATGGATGGAGTTTATCAAAGATTATGAGTTTGATTTACTATACGATCCTGGGAAGACGAATGTTGTAGCGGATGCCTTGAGTAGGAAATCATTGCAAGTATCCGCGATGATGGTTAAAGAGTTGGAATTTCTGGAACAGTTCAGAGATTTGAACTTAGGAATGGAGTTGGTTGAGGATAAAATTTTCTTAGGTATGATCACTCTTAGTAGTGATTTTATGAGAGATCTTAAGGATAAACAGGTTCAGGATCTCTATCTACAAGAGATAAGAATATGTATAGAAGAGGGTAAGATTTCTGAGTTTAGTAGAGGAACAAATGGTGTACCGAGGTTTAGGGATAGAATATGTGTGCCAGAGGATTTAGAACTTAGGAAGGTGATATTAGAAGAAGCACATAAGAGTAAGTTTAGTTTTCATCCTGGATTTACTAAAATGTATTAGGATTTGAAGAAATTGTTTTGGTGGACGAGGATGAAGAAAGAGGTAGCAGAGTATGTTTTATATTGCCCTGTGTGTCAGAAGGCTAAGATAGAGCATCAAAAGTCGGTGGGTTTATTGCAATCATTAGATATCACAGACTGGAAATGGGATAGCATAGCTATGTTTTTTTGTGGTTGGATTACCACGAACTCCTAAGAGATATGATGCGATTTGGGTTATCATTGATAGGTTGACAAAGTGTGCTCACTTCTTACCTATGGGTGAAAGTTATAATTTGGAGAAGTTGACCCAAATTTACATCAAAGAAGTTGTTAGGTTGCATGGTGTGCCATCGAGCATTGTCTCAGACCGAGATCCTAGATCCACATCTAGATTTTGGAAACAGTTGCACAATGCTTTAGGGACCAAGTTGAGGATGAGTTATGCTTATCATCCCCAAACAGATGGACAGTCAGAAAGGACGATTCAATCATTGGAGGATCTTTTAAGAGCTTGTGTTTTGGAACACACTGGCAGTTGGGATGAGTTCTTGCCATTGATTGAATTTACTTACAACAATAGTTTTCACAGTAGTATAGGAATGGCACCATATGAGGCTTTGTATGGTAAGAAGTGTAGGACTTCGTTGTGTTCGTATGAGATTGGTGAAAATCAAGTCTTGGGTCTAGATGTGGTGCAACAGACTACGAAACAAGTTAGGAAGATAAGGGAAAAGATGAAGGAAACGGATAGGCAAAGGAGGTACAGTAACAAGAGAATGAGACCCTTAAAATTCTAGGAGGGTGATCACGTGTTTTTGAGAGTTACTCCGAAGACCGGAATTGGCATGGCTATCAAAACTAGAAAACTTACTCCTAGATTCATCGGACCTTTCTAGATTCTTCGAAGGATTGGTCTAGTAGCTTATCATATTACTTTACCACCTAACCTTGCTAACCTTCATGATGTCTTTCACGTTTCTCGATTGAGAAAATATTATCCTGATCCTTCACATGTTATTGAGTCTGAGTCTATACCACTGCGAGAGAATCTAGAGTATGAGGCTCTACCTGTAAGGATAGCAGATAGAGAGATTAAGGAGCTTTGCGGTAGACAAATTCCTTTGGTTAAGGTCATATGGGATGAAACTACTAGAGATGCTACTTGGGAACGTGAAGCAGATATGCAACAACGATATCCACATCTTTTATGAGGTATGTAAATTCCAAGGACGAAATCTTTTTCTAAGAGGGGTAGTAATGTAACAGCCAATTTTTAATTACGTTGTTTTAACAGTAAAAATATATTTATTTATATTTTTAATTGATACTTAGGAAATGATTTTGGAGAAAACAAAATCATATCTGGAACTTACTCTACGGTAGGAAGCTCTGGTTAAAATTTGAGTTTAAAACTCAGATGGAAACCAGTCTGCGTTTTTTTAACTTACAGTATAATTTTATACTGACATAAAACCATAATTTGGCCCAAAAACTGAAATTTGTAGATTTTTTTATATTTTGTCCGTGAGGAAGTCTATTTTCCAAATTTCTGATCAGAAATATAATATTATGTGTATTCGATTGAATTTTGGCGAAAGTTCGAACGGAAAACAATCGGTATTTTCACTGATAGCAAGATTTTAATGATCATAAAACCTAATTTTGACTCGTGAACGAAATTGTTTATATTTAAATCATATTTCCTACGAGTTTGGTTAGTTTGAAAATTTTCAGTCGAAAATGAAATATTACTCTCTTATACTGGTGTAAAACCCTAATCGAGGGACCGACGGAGTCGAGAAGGGAGGTGCAGAGACAAAACCGAACATCGGAGGAGCTGAGTCATGGGGTGAGTCACCACCATGACTCACAAAGCATTTATGAAGCATTAAATGTAAATTTAGGTGAAATGACCAAAATGCCCTTTTAGCTTAACCTAACCAAAGTTAAGTTAGATTTAAACCATGGTTAAGGAACCATGGTTAGTTTGTGTGGTCTAAAATCAGCCACACCCTCCACTAAATGTGAGCCACATATTTATTAACCATAGTTAGCAAAGTAACCCTAGTTAAGTTAATTATTAACCATAGTTAACTATTATATTATTTAATATTCACAAAACCCATTAATTAAATTGCTAAGCACCAAACAAGGCCTAAAAGTTCCCCTATAAAACCCCCCCAAACCGCAGCCTTGCCCCCTTCACTCATTTCTTCATTTTCTTCGTTTTCTCTCACTTTTCTCAAGAACACTTTAAGCAAGTTTATGAAGGACTTGATCCATTTCTTTCAATTTTCCAACATCTAAGTGGTATACCTTACTCTTCTTGATAAATAAGCATCATGTTCTTCATTGATTTTCTTGTTTCCAAGTCATGATCATCAAGTTTTCATGAGTTTTTCATTCTTAGATCTAGAATTTCAAACATTTCTAGAAAATTGTAGAAAAATCATTTTAATGTGAAACCAATTTCTATGATCTTAATATGTCCTCTATTATGATCATCTAAGAGTATGTAATCAAAATCATTTTCCTTCCTATTTATCTATTGAAGGCCGAATCTATATATTTTTTAGGCAAAGGAACTTTTGTTCAATTTTTACAATATGACACTTGATCTTTGCTCTTTAATAGTTATAGTTGTTATAACTAGAAACTTGAAATCAAAAGAAATTCCTAGCCCTTTTTTCTAGCCTTGATCGTATTTGTGTTCATGTGACAAAATAAGTTTTCTTCAATCTTTAACTAGATCATGATTTGTATGAACTAACTAAGGTGTGTAGGTTATAGATCCAAGAGTTTGTGAGAAAAAGGAATTTCTAACCTATTTTGCTCATTGAGGCCGAAACCCTAACCTAGTTGGTTAAAGGATTATGTTTTACAATCTTAACTATTAACACTTAATCTATGCTAGTTAATACTTTAGGAATTAGTATCTAAAAGATTTGATCAAGAAAATCACCCTAGCCTTATTTTTATGACTTGGCCGAACCTAGCACCATATGGCCATATTTAGATTTGTTTGATTAATTTGTTAATTTGTTGACTTGGTTGAAGGTGGTTTTGGTAACTCGTGGCGGGATATCAAGGATCGTCGATTTCGTGTTTCCAGTGGTAACCTAGGTGGGAGAAAGAACCAGTCCATCGTGGGAACCGATAAGTAGTATATGATATATAATAATGGTGTAGGGCGACCTAAACCCTACTAGTGGTTTAGTAATCGACAATACCAAAATCGCATTGGAAACTTTTCCATTTTACCAATGACGATTTGGGAATTGTAGGTTTATCACCTTAGGTTAATTTTATAATATTGAGGATGTCTGGATTATTTATTATTGATTGTTTGTGATACGCTGGTTGAGGTACTCTACTGCATGTGACGTTTTGTTTTGATGTTTGAATATTTTATTGATTACTGTGTTATGCATGATCTGCCTGTTTTGATAAATTGCTTAGTTAAATTTTAAGTGAAGATATATGTTGCTCGGAGGTATTTTGTTTGGGGTGAGAGCTTGAATATAAATTAGAGGTGCCTAGCTATTATTTTATAGAAGTGATGTGATTTAGAATGTAAGTGGAGGTTATGAGGAAAGCTTGAGGCACTAGGTTGTTATTGATAAAAGTCAGTGAGAATCATATATTTCATTGTTGTTCATAACCGTGTATTTGAGATACACGAGGTCCGAAGTTCTCGTGGACTATTCCAAATTAGAAGTTAAGTTGTGCAACTATAGTGTCATTGCTATGCATGAGCACCCTTGATAGAGATAAGAGAGAGAACCAGGGTGTGCACCGACGGTACGCTGCAACTATACTGCCATTGCTATGCATGAGAATTCTCACCATGGATGAGAATGTGCACCGGAGTTGGGGACGCATCACTTGGAGGACTAACTGACATTCGTAATGAGGGATGTGTGACAGGATTAGTGGTGGCCACGTCAGCATAAAGGTTTAGTTGCATGAATTGGAGGGTAGAGGATGATGTTATAAAGTATGGATGACTGTAGATTATGAGTGATGCATGTTTGTGACTATTATTGTATTATATGCTATGAATCTTTTCCGATTATGGTTATAGAACTGTTTCTTATCTCCCTATTTCTATATTTTTGTGTATGTCTACTTTACTACGTTAGAAGACCCGATGGAAGAATATGCTGCTGAGGAGATGAATGGAACCCTGTATGAAACAGAGGTTACTGAGGAGTTGGATGGCACTCCGTATGAGGCTAACGCTGGAGAACAAGTTATGGATCCTAATAGTATAATGTAGTAAGTTTAGGGCCAGTGAGTCATAAAAGACATTTTTATTTTCCTCTAGTTATAAGCAGTTTGTATAAATAAGTACCCGTGCAGGATCATACTGAGAGGATACCCTAAACAGTGTTGTGTAAAATAAAATATAATTATGTGTGTATTTATGTAATATAACTTTGGAGTGTTTTATATTTGAATAAGTTATATGATTATTAATTAAGTTCTAATTTTTACGTATTTTCAACGATATCTTTTACAGTTTTATTTATTTTTACTAACTGTGGGATTTGAGAGAATGGGGAGTTTTGTCTGCTAGGGTTTCCTTCCTAGGGTTTGCATGCATCTCCATGGCTCCTGATCGAATTGTGCCGTGGAGCTTTCTTGATATTCTATCCTCTTCTCCACCCAATGCTCAGGCTGCTTCCTTAAAGAAGGCTTTTGCTCAAGAAGTTTCAAACTCTTTCGATATTCCTATGATCCATGCTCCTAAACTTAAGCCAATCTTCAGAGGCAATGAGCTCACGGTCAAGATTAGTGAATCTGAGTACCAGAAGGGGTTCTTGAATGCCAAAACACCCTTCATGGCAGACTTACCCTCTCTAAGGGTGACACCCCTCTAAAGCTTGGTGACTTGTGATCCAAGTTACTCAAGATTTGGAAACCTACTGGTTCTTGGTCTTTGGTATCCTTAGGGAAAGGTTTCTATGAGTTTAACTTTTCCTCCTTAGAAGACCAGAGCAGAATTAGATCCCTTGGTTTATGGAATGTCAATCTAGGTATCCTTCGAATCTCCTCTTGGACGCCTGATTTCAACCCTAACAAAATTCGACAAACCCATGCACAATGCTGGGTTCGTTTCCATGGCCTTTCTAGGGAATATTGGAGACCAAAAATTCTTTTTGAGATTGGCAGCGGAATAGGTGTCCCTATTGCTCTTGATGAAGCAACAATGAAAAGATCATTTGGTCACTTTGCAAGAATTCTCATCGAGATTGATCCTACTTCGGAATTGCGTGAAAAGATTCTACTCGAGAGAGAAGACTTTGCCTTTTTTGTGTTTTTAGAGTATGAGAAGTTGCCTGAGTTCTATTCCCTTTGTAGAATTATTGGTCACTCCAAATCTAATTGTAGAAAGAACCAACCCGTTGTAGAAAAAAAATACTGCAGGGGGAGAGGTTCCTAAAGAAACCAGGAGGAAGACTTTACAATATGCTCCAAAAATCAAAACTCCTGTTGAAGATGCTAGGAAAGCGATTAACACTGACAAAGAGTCAGATCCAAAAGACAGTATTGGTGATGACAAGAATATGGATACTAAAGGAAATACTGACAGGGAGCAGGAAATAGTTTTGGAGCAGCAGAAAGATTTGCCTGATAACAATGAGGTTGAAAAGAACTCCTTTTGGAGAAGGTTAGACTTGCAAAAGGCAAAGCAATAATAATTGTTGATTCCCCTCCCCAAAGGGATAAGGAGAATTTCCTTCATGCAGAATGTCCCTCCACTCTGATCTCTGTCGAAACAGTCTTCAATCCTAGAAACTTTATGGGAATTAATAATGTTCCTGTGAATGATCCAGCAACCCTCAATTATGTTGGCCCTCTCTTAGGATTTGTTAATGAGAATGGTAATAATGATCTTGATATGCAATTGGTGGTGCCTAATTCACCAGTCCAGGGCGTGGTGGAGAATAGAAATTTGGAGGAGGAATCCCCAGATCAGACTACTCATGTTTCTAATTCGTTTGGCACAGTTATGGCTGACTCTCCTCAAATTTCCAACACTTCCTCATGTAACTCTGCATCGGTTCCTCATGGGTCTGCTGATAATGCCACTATTGCTTTAAAGTCAGTTGCAAATGTAGTTCCTGTTAATGCTACACGAAACCAGACTGTTGCTACTGATTTGCAACTCATTAGCTCCTTTAGGAGTCAGGAAGAGGAGGATGAATCTATGGATGTAGACAGATTTATCTCTACACCTACCTTCATTGCTGCCAATCCGAGCAAATATTTGGTCAATCCCACTGATGCTAATAAGGCTGATTTTACACCAGTGATGTCCAAGTCTAAGAAGAAAAAACTTAGACAGAGAGCTGCTAAGGCTGCCCATTTGGAAAGCAATAAGGCTCCTAAGAGGGGTGGACCACAACAATTTACCTAATGAAATCAATATATTGGAATTGTAGATGGTTTGGAAACCCCAAAACTAGATTAGTGTTCAAAAATCTGTGTGTTTCTAATAAACAAGATTTTGTCTTCCTGTCAGAATCGTGGATCAACATCTCTGATGTCCCTACTTCATTCTGGAGGCAACTTGGTCTTAAAGTCTTATTTCTTAATGATAGAGGGCATCTTCTTCCCAATTTACGGGGCTTGTGCAATAGCCAGTGGAATCCTACAATCATTTCACTCTCAAACCAACAATTCTCCTTTTCTTTCACTGTGGATGGAAGTCCATTATTTATCTCTGCAGTCTATGCAAACACATCATATCTCTTAAGAAGGTCTCTTTGGAATGAACTAATTAATCTTCCCCATTCTGCTCAATTGTTTAAAATCAGTGCAAACTTATCCCTCATCCTTTAAGTTCCACAAAATGTGGATTGATCACCCGGACTGTCACAGGTTTGTTGAAGAAGTGTGGAAAAGTCCTGCTTCTGGATGTCCTATGCAAGTGCTTTCCAGTAAATTAAAAGCGCTGAAGTTGGAGTTGAAAAGCTGGAACAAGGTTGTTTTTGGGAACATTCATGTCAGGGTAAAACAAGCTCTGGAAGCTGTTGATAATATACAACAACAAATCAATAACTATGGAGCAAATGATGATCAGTTGGAACAGGAGATCCTGGCCCAAACTGAGTTACATCAAGCATTGCATTTCGAGAAGGAATTTTGGACGGAAAAATCCAGAATCAAGTGGCATTGCCAGGGAGATAGAAACACTGCTTTTTTCCACAAGACCACTAAAATAAAACATGCTGCTAAGTCCATGGCCTTGCTCAAAAATGGAACTGAGGTCCTCAATACTCAAGAGAGTATTGCACAACATGTCTTATCGTACTTGTCAAGGCTTTATGCAGTTCCTAATGATTGTCAGCCAAATGATCTTATTAGGAAGGTGGTGCCTGAATTAGTCTCTGATGAGGATAATCGTTTTATGACCAGGATTCCATCTGAGGAGGAAGTAAGGAAAGCCGTATTTGACATGAATAGTGAAGGAGCTCCTGGGCCAGATGGTTTTGGAGGTTGTTTCTATCAAGGTTTCTGGGACATTATTGGTAAAGATGTGTGTAAATCAGTTACACAATTCTTTTTGCATAATTGACTTCTTTCAAACTTGAACTCTAACATAGTTGTACTTATTCCAAAAGTTTAGCATGCTGACAAAATAAAAGATTACAGGCCCATTGCTCTAGCAAATTTCCAGTTCAAGATTATTACCAAAGTGCTAGTTGATAGGCTCTCTCTTTTAGCTCCAAAAATTGTCTCTCCTCAGCAAAGAGGCTTCATTAAGGGCAGAAACATTAAGGAATGCATCTGTATAGCTTCTGAGAATGCAAATCTCCTAGACTACAAGGCTTTTGGTGGCAACTTGGCACTCAAATTGGACATTAGAAAAGCCTTTGACACTCTAGATTGGAACTTTCTCATCTCAGTGTTGGAGGCCTTTGGTTTTAATAACACTTTCTGT
Organism: Sophora flavescens; assembly: GCA_030762895.1. Taxonomy (NCBI): domain Eukaryota; kingdom Viridiplantae; phylum Streptophyta; class Magnoliopsida; order Fabales; family Fabaceae; genus Sophora; species Sophora flavescens. The sequence goes on from CM061066.1 coordinate 11,433,372, forward strand.
AATTGGATCAAAGCGATACTTCAATCTGCCATGCTTTCCTTTATGGTAAATGGCAAGACATAAGGTTTTTTTGCTTCTTGTTGATTCTTACTTGCTGCACACTATCTCAGGGCCAAAGAATTTGAAGTCTCCCAGCCAAGTGTTATAAGCAGATGATGTGCTTGTTTTTTGCAAAGGAAATAAGTATGAGATTGAAGCTATAATGAATCTGCTTGATGAGTATGGTCTTGCCTCTGGTCAGCACTTAAGCCTGGATAAGTGCAAGTTCTACTCAGGCTGCATTACACCTACAAAGTCAGCTACAATTGCTAACTGTAACGCCCCCTCCCTTGGGGCATTACTTACGTAACACGTGCGGAATTTAAATTAAAAGATAATTTGTTGGTGCTTTTGGAAAATAATTTATATAAGTATACAAGTGTCTGAAATTGGGTATAAAAATTTTGTCACGACTCCTAAGCCTTGATTGGCACACAGACTTGCTATCGTAGTATGGCAAGCCTATTTAATTTAAAGAATATTCTTGAATAAAAGCTAGTATTTTACGAAAATTTCGACAGAGTCTCCTCTGTAATTCGGACATCCCAGGTAAAAGAACACCTGCTAAAATAATTACATTTTCATTCCAGAATTCTAGTTACACCAAATACAATCAAGCAATAACATGCTAAAGATAGTTATATCAATTAGCTTTACAAGACCAAAAGGGAAAGTTTAAGTTTTCTTTCAAAATAACGCTCTCCGAGCCATAAACATTTCATTTTAAAATAAAGGCTCTCTGAGCCATACTCATACATACTTATCAAAATAATCTAAGTCTCAAAACCCTAAGCTGGTCATTCTAAAAGTATTTCCTGAGAAGAACTCACGTGATCATTCCACAACCAAATACTTCGTCAAGCAACTAGATCTAAGTCTCTGAGTGACTTAGGAAGACTCCTCTGCGCATCTGTACTAAAATACCCAGGGTACAATAGCAAACCAGAAGAAACCTGATATGTTTGTAAGGGTGAGATACCGACAACTGGATATATCACACAACAACCATATACATGATACATACATCACATAATCATATAAGCAGTTAAATCATGCATATACATAACATAACAGTGTTATATCAAAGGTTCTCAAACCCGCACAGTCAATCTTTTGAAAATATGCATGACACTTCAATCATCAGGCTCTAACTTAATCTCATGAGATCACAACACCATGTTATCACTGGAGAAGATAGAGTTGGTCAAGCTCTGCCCACCGGGCTGTTGCCACCGCATCCTGATGCACCAGGCCTCTTGGTCAGACAACGCCACATGCCCTTAACGAAACAGCTAGCAATGTGACTGACTCTCAGATACCCCATGGGTATCCTCAATAAGCAAAGGCACGTCTGCCAGGGGAAATGCATATGAATAAAAACTTTCCTTTTAAGGTTTTTCTTTGTGTAAATATTTCACTGTCAAAGCTCAAAGCTAATGACTTAACATTATTTCCCCATCACTTGAAAACTTAGAAACATAGGACACACAGTCCGAATGCTCAATCCCAACACCTAGACCGTGGGCATCAGTCAAGGTTTGTGGTAATGGAAATCAATATACTTTTAGTCATGTTTTACTTATCATGCTAAGGACAATAGCCCACAACAACGGAAATCAGAACGAACTGTCCTCGATTCCGCGAATTGGACTTGAAGTCCATAACATTACGAACAGGACTTTACGGTCCCGAATTAACACTGATACAAGATCACGTGCTAAGCATGGAAAACTAGAGGTGACGTCTCACGTCTAGATTCCTATTCTTTTAGTACTTATCTTTCATTTGACGAAAACAGTTTTCGAAATCGAAAGCCTCGATAACCTATCTTTGGCTATCGGAAAGTTTCTAAATCATTTGGGAGAAAACCTTTTCTTTTGAAAATCCTTTATAAAACGTTTTTGAAACACTTTTAACTTTGAAAATCCCCAATAGGATATTGTAAAATATTTTCGAAAGTTTTCACTTGAAAACACATAGTTCGAAAAGGATTTTTCTCTGTATAAATGATAGTACACCAAAACCATTTCAACATTTAAAACAAGTACTTTAAGTTAATGAGCTTTTGGAAAAGAACACCAATCCCTTCATCTTCAAAGCTTATTAAGGTTTTTAATCCTTATAATGGTTGAGCACAGACGCACGTCTGGCTTAGGAAACTTTCAATCAACAACAGTATATATCATCGATTGCAATGCTAATATCACGAGTTGAAAGCGAGTTCATCACATATATGCATTTTATCATTTAGAACAAGTACAGTTCAACATCAGATAATAGCACAACAGTTCAAGTACATAAGATAATCAAGTAAGCTCAATCAACATATAACTATCCAGTTAAACACTTACACACATGCATACAGTTATTGAATATCCCTAGGCAAACTCCCCTTACCTTTGAAGACAAGTAAAGGATCCTCGTCTTAATACTCACATTAGCTCCAAGAGTGTAACTATCTACTCCATCAAGCAAGCATAGCCGTGTCAAACGTCTCAGAGAGGGAATCCAACAACGCGCAACAACCAAAAATCAAGAAATCAATTTCACATGATCAAACACACATTCTAACTTTATCTAAACACTTAATCTAATTACCAAACAAGGTTATTTTTAAAGAAAATCATGTTTGAAGCTCACGCTTCCTAATACCCTTATAGGAAACTTTGTTTTGATTAAAAGATCTTGAAAAAGAACTTTGGAAATCATCCATTAAAGTCCTAATTACACCGAATCATAATTAATTTCACAAAAACATACCCAAATTCAAATAAAATCAAATTGGGGGTTTAGGGCTCCTTATTAAAATTTAAGGAAAACTCAGAATAATGAAATTGGTTTAGGGAAACACAAACTCACAGTCCCAATCTCATAAAACAACTTTAAATTTCAAGATTAAAATCTGAAATCAGAGGGTTAGGGTTAGGGTTTCAAAATCAATTTGAGGATTTACAAAAGAGAAGAGGTTAGAGGTAAAACTCTTACCCTAGGTGAAGAAGTTATGATGGTGCTGTCTTGGAGGTCCGGCGCGGCTGTGACGGTGGAGGCGCGACGGATCAGCGGCGGAGCTCCATTTTTCTTTGAGCTGCTGCAACGGTCCGGGAAGAAACCAGCCGGCCCTAGGTGTTGCTCCCTACCAGGCGCGGTGGCTGGACGACCATGAGGCGGTATCACGGCAGCAGTGGGCGGCATACCGCGACGGCGACGCGACGGAGATCAGATGAGCGAACGACCGGAACGCGTGTTCGCGTGGCTGTCCTCTCCTCGGCGAGCAGCGGCCGGACGACGTCCCTGTGGTGGCGATGTGTGGCTGGTCGGGGTGCACTCGGAGGTGGCTGGTTGTGGAGAGGAGAAGAAAGATGGAGAGAGGAGGAAGAAGAAAAAGAAAGAAGAAAGAAGAAGAAAGAAGCAGAAAAAGAGAGAAAAGAGAGAGACATCGAGAAAGAGAGAGAGAAAAGGTTGAGAAAGTTAAGTTTTAAACCAATTCTTTAGTAATAGGTACAAAATGAGTGATAAATATTAGGCCTAAAATAAACATGTTTTTACTTTTTAGAATCTAAAAATAAAGATTGATAAAGATATAATTTCGAAATTCAAATTAGAGTAAAGATTAATAGTTGAACTGATCAACTAAGAAAATACTCAGTCCAAAATTTAGTCTCCTATTAAGGTCAGACCAAAATATTTTTAACTCTAAAATTAAAAAGAATGAGAATATGAAAATGCTTTTCTCTTATTCACATTATTTAAAATATTTTTCTGTACTGGTATAATAGTGACAATAACGTAAATTATTGTCTAGTAAACGTGCATTCACTGAAATAAGTCAGTGCTAACGCACCCAATAAAATAATTTGAAAAGAGTAATTTAATTACTCAAACTAAACCACATAACATAATAAATTTAAACATCCAAATAAAATAATTAATCATAGGTGTAAAAACTAGGGTGTTACACTAACATCCTCGGTTTCTCAGCCGGCACTTTTCCTTTTAACTACTTGGGAGTTGCAATTTTTAAGGGTAGGCCTAAAAGGTTTCATTTACAGCCTATAACAGACAAGATCTTATCTAAATTGGCTTGTTGGAAGGGTAGCATTCTGTCTCTAATGGGTAGGGTAGAGCTTGTAAAATCTGTCATCAAGAGCATGCTCCTATATAGCTTCCACGTCTATTTGTGGCCTGCTTCCCTCCTTAAGGCTTTGGAGAAGAAAATCAGAAATTTCATCTGGTCAGGTGACCCGAATGTGAAAAAGATATGCATAGTTACTTGGAATAAGGTTTGCATGCCTATTCTGGATGGCGGTCTTGGTATCAAGTCCTTTAAGGCCTTCAATGATGCTGCTCTCCTTAAGTTAACTTTTGATATGCTGGCCTCAGACAAGGAATGAGCAAGCTTTCTCAGGAACATATTTCTGCAACGAAAGAAGCATGCTATCTCTTATCTGAAATCATATCTTTGGCCAGGTATAAGGATCAATTTGCAATCTGTTTTTTCTAATTCCCTTTGGCAAATTGGGGATGGTAGAACAACTAACTTCTGGACAGATAAATGGTTATCTCAGCCTATAGTTGACTTAATGAATTTTCCTAATTCCCTGTACAAGCACCTGACAGCATTAGTGGCTGATTTCATTTATGAAAACGGTTGGCTCATCCCATCTGCTCTACTTGAGAAATTCCCCGAATTAGGTCTGGAACTAACTCAGTTGTCTATCCCTAAGTTCCCTTCATCAGATCATCTCATTTGGCAACATTCAACATCTGGTGAGCTGTCTCTTAAGGACGCCTTTATGTTCTTTCAAACTGTTCAAGCTCCTTGTTCTTAGTCCAGGTTGATTTGGAGTAATGTCGTTCCACCCTCAAAGTCCTTTGTTCTCAGTTCAATGCTAATATCACAGTTGAAAGCAGTTCATCACATATATGCTTTATAACATTTAGAACAAGCACAGTTCAACATCAGATAATAGCATAACAGTTCAAGTACATTTGATAACCAAGTAAGCTCAATCAACATATAAATATCCAGTTAAACACATACACACATGCATACAATTATTGAATATCTTTAGGAAATCCCCTCTTACCTCACGCCGAAGTTAAGAGTTTTGGATTTGAAAAGAAGGTTCACGAATGTCCTCGCTTCTCTGGCTATGGAAGTCTAAGGTTACCAACATAAAATCATGAGTTAAAAACTAGTGCAATAAGTGCTTTTTACGTCAGTTAAAATTGATTTTTTTTACGTCGGAATACTGACTGACGTAAATACAGCTGACGTTAAAAGTTAAAATTTTAACGTCAGTTGAGAACTGACGTTAAATATAACACTATTAACGTCGGTTCTTTAACACAACTGACGTTAATTTTGTCACAATTAACGTCAGTTCTTTAACAAAACTGACGTGAATTTTGTTAAAACTAACGTCAATTGTTATCAAGAACTGACGTTAAAGGTCTTAATTTTAACGTCAGTTGTAATAAACAACTGACGTTAATAGTGAACTGTATATTTTATAAAATACTATTAACGTCAGTTGTATGATAAAACTGACGTTAATAGTATTTTTTTTAATTCAGTTTTAAAATATCACTCCCCTCAGCTATCCTTGCATTCAGTAAATATCCCAGTAACACAATATCACACACATTACAGAATTGCAAAGGAAAAATGGAACAATGATCCATATGTATGCCTGTTCAGAAACAATATATATTTATTAACATAGGTTATAACTCAAAATAAATACAGAAATATAAATAAAAATAAATGTATACTAAGTTTAAACTACCTATATCAATATCCCTTCGTGATGATCATCACGGGTGGCATGTACATCGTCCACCTGTGTCTCCTCGATTATAGTAGGCATGTTTGTTGAAAAAGAAGGAGTCTCAGGGATATCAAGATTTGAATCTTCATTTTCATCACTACCATTATACATGCTTTTTCCTTGGAGAACCACGGACAACCTTTTGTTAGAAGGATCAGTGATGTAGAACACTTGTTTTGCTTGGGAAGCCATTATGAAAGGCTCATTTATATGACCTAACTTGTTGAGGTCTACCAATGTGAACCCCAATTCGTCGGTTTGTACACCACCGTTACTATCAACCCACTTACATTTAAATACCAAGCACCGTAAGCTTAGTGTAATCGAGCACCCAAATATCTTCAATATATCCAAAGTAAGGTCTCGAGTCTTTATGAACGGGTTTTGTGTCCTTTGCACTAGAGAAGTGCATTGCTTCGGCCACGATCATAACCCCACTATTTTGCATGGTACTCTTGTTATCTTGTTCCTTTGTATAAAAGGAAAAGTTATTTATGTCGTATCCGCTCCAACATATGATGTTGAAGCTAGGCCCACGTGCTAGCCATCTTACGTCATCGAAAAAGATACTACCATCCTTAAGCATTTCTTCCTTGAACCATGGTAAGAAAGTCTTGTTATGCTTGTTCAACAACCACCTTTCGCTCATTCGAGGGTTTTCTTGATTGACTTTTATTTTATGTTCAAATAAGAAAGGCTGAACACATTCGATGTTGTTGAATACATACAAATGTGCTTGAAGCACTTCCTCCCGATCCTTACTATTAATTCTTAAGCCATGTGTACCCTTACCTTGACATCTGATCTCATCATGCCGAGGCTTAGGAACCCCTATAGGATCCGTGTTATGAAGGTAGTCCGAACAAAACTCAATAGCTTCTTCTGCAACATACCTTTGAACAATAGATGCTTCCGAACGATAAGGATTCTTCACGTACCCTTTCAAGATCTTCATGTAGCGCTCAACTGGGTACATCCATCTCAGAAAAACCGGCCCACATAATCTAATCTCCCTCACCAAATGAACAATTAAGTGAACCATTATGTCGAAAAAGGAATGAGGAAAATACATCTCCAATTGGCACAAGATTGTAGTAGCCTCAACTTCCAAGTCATCCAACATACGGGGGTCAACGACTTTGCTACATATAGAATTGAAGAATGAGCACAACCGAGTAATGGCATGTCTCACATTTTTTGTAGCAATACCATGAATAGCAACGGGAAGAAGTTGTTGCATCAAGATGTGACAATCATGAGACTTCAAGCCAACCAATTTAAGATCACTAGAGACAAGCCTTTTCATATTTGAAGAGTAACCATGTGGAACTTTGATGCCTTGAAGACACCCGCAGAAACTTTGTCTCTTTTTTTTTGACAAAGTATGACATGCTGGCGGCAAATAAGTCCGCTTACCATCCTCAACAACTAGAGTTAACTGCTCTCGTATACCCATAGCAAAGAGGTCGAGACGAGCATTCACACCATCCTTTCTCTTGCCCTGAATGTTGAGAAGTGTCCCGATCACACTATCACACACATTTTTCTCCACATGCATCACATCAATGCAGTGTCTGACATCAAGCTTGCGCCAGTATGGAAGATCAAAGAATATCGACCTCTTATTCCATATGTTTTTCTCAGCAGCTTTACCTTTCTTTTTGGACTTGCCGAATATAACATCGATGTCCTTTACCCTCTGATAAACCTGCTCTCCAATTAAGGCCGCCGGCGCTTCTTCTGTCTCTTGGCATCCATTAAAAGATTTTTTCATCTTACGATATGGGTGATCACGTCTAAGAAATCTCCGATGGCCAAGGTAAACTGTCTTCTTTCCATGATGAAACTGAGTGTAGCATGTGCCTTCTTCACATATAGGGCATGCTTTATGCCCCTTGACACTGTACCCGGACAAGTTACCGTATGCTGGAAAGTCGTTGATGGTGCAAAATAACATGGCACGAAGCTTGAAAGTCTCATGAGAATACCCATCAACTACATCAACACCTTCCACCCACAGCGTTTTCAAGTCTTCAATCAAGGGACCTAGATAAACATCTAAGTCATTTCCCGGTTGCTTTGGGCCCGAAATCATCATAGACAAAATCATGTATTTGCACTTCATGCACAACCAAGGGGGCATGTTGTAAATTACCAACAGAACAGGCCATGAACTATGAATACTACTCATGTTACCATAAGGATTCATTCCATCCGTAGCAAGTCCAAGCCTTAGGTTTCTTGGCTCATCGGCGAAATCCGGAAACACAGTATCGATATTCTTCCATTGAATAGAATCAGCAGGATGACGAACCTTTCCATCACGTTTCCTCTCATCATTATGCCATCTAAGATTCTTCGCATCTTTCGCATTGGCAAACAATCGCTTGAACCTTGGAATTATTGGAAGATACCACAACACCTTCGCAGGAGGACCATTTTTTCTCACATCATCAAGATCATCATCATCATCACCACCCTTCACTTTGTATCGTGATAACCCACATTTGGTGCAATCGTGATTGTCTTTATGAACACCGGTGTACAATATGCAATCATTGGGGCATGCGTGTATCTTCTTATACTCCATACCCATAGGACACAATACCTTCTTGGCCTCATAGTTACGGTCAGGCAATGTGTTGTCCTCCGGAAGCAAGTCTTTCAACACTTCAAGCAATTCCGTGAAGCTTTTATCGATTCAACCATTTCTCGCCTTCACACAAACCAATTTTAGCACCGCCGACAACCGTGTATGAGTAGTACACCCTGGATATAAAGGCTTATCCACATCACCGCACAACCTATCATACACATGAGCTCGATGAAAATATTATTGTCCAATATCACGGATCATGTCCTCTAATCGATCATCCTCCATATCTACGTCAACGTCCTCACTTTGGGAGACACTCGCCATACTACTCAACAACACATCACCATGCCATATCCATCTTGTATAACTCAAGCAAATCCCTTCACAAATCAAATGAGTACGTATATCCTTCACCGTACATTTCCTCATATTCAAACACTTGACACAAGGACAACAGAACATTTCATTACTATTAGGAACATTCCTTTGAGCAAATTCTATAAATTCTCCCACCCCCTTCAAATACTCAGCACTAGTACGCTTACAAACCATCCAACTACGATCCATAACTAGATAGGTCCTGTAGATATACAAAACATATATCCAATATAAGGACAATACGGGAGATTGAAAACTATAGTTTTTGAAGATTGCCAAGCACTGGTCACGGCCTGGCAGTGATGTCCATCACGGCCGTAACGTGCCAACTGAACCAGACCATGCCATCACAGGCAGAACTGATCACGGCCTAGCCGTGATTAGCATCACGACCGTGACAGATCAACCAGCAGAGCAATATGCACTCAAAACCAAAAATAGAGACGTACATTCCAAACAACTCAAACTCACGGTTTCAAGTTTCAACTATTGAGACTACAGTTTCAACATACACTCAAAACCAAAAATACAAAAATGTGCCCTAAATACTCACCAGAAATAGGTGCTCGCGTGGTGGTGGGGAGGGGAGCTCGAGTGGTGGCCAACGTTCGATGTGGTTACTGAGAGCAGAGGGACAAGGAGAGTTAGTGCGCGGGAAGGGGAAAGAGAGATGTCAAGTTATTGCAAAGAATGAATGGAAAGACAGAGTTAGGGTTAATAGTGTACCTCACGGTGGTGGCGAAGAAGCCCTCGCGGTGGTTGCGGTGGAGATGAGCTCGCGATTAGGGTTCTGTGCTGGGTGAGAGTGAGAGTGAGGGTTGAGAGTGATCTAGGGTTGAGCGTGATGAAAAGAGAAAAGAGACCTACGTACAGAGCGAAGTGCAGAAGGCGTGCGGGTGTAAACGTTATAATCAAAAACCAAAAATAAAACAACATTTAACGTCAGTTGTATTAAACAACTGACGTTAAAATTAATTTTTTAATGTCAGTTGTATTAACAAACTGACGTTAAATATTAATATTTTTTTATAAAAACACTTTTAACGTCAGTTGTTGAATACAATTGACGTTAAAAGTGTTGTGTAAAAATCATTCTCTATATAAAGTACCATTCTTCTATATCAGTCTGTAATATTGCCTCTTCTTTTCCTCTATATTTCTATTCCTTCACAAAATGGCTCTGAGACCTGTGTTAAGAGTGACAAAAGGGCATTTCAGATAGGGATATAGGATTATTTACGTCGGTTGTTTATTTAACTGAAGTAAAAATCACACTTTTAACGTCTGTTGTATAAACAACTGACGTTAAAAATAAATATTTTTTATTTTAAAAACACTTTTAACGTCAGTTTTATTCAACAACTGACGTTAAAAGTGTATAAGTTTCTACAAAAGCATTCATTCCTTTGACTACTCTGCTACTTAATTACCCATTACTGCTGTGCTACTTACCCATGCACATTGTAACCTATAATCCTCTTTATGAGCTCTAAGTTTATACGTAGACTTAAAGGTCTATTTCTTCCTATTCCTTCGGACGTTTTCTTTTCTGCACGTTTATAATATATGACTACCAACTCCCAATGCGCCTTGGAACCTAATGCTCTTAATGATCAATTTAATTTTTTAGCAACTTACGACGCCTAGTAACTTCATCCCCTACTCCTATAAATAGCTTCCTTCCTTCCTTTAATTTTTCTGCTTCACAATATGGCTCTGCCATGGAGATTAACTTCATCACTCTTTCTTCCTATACCTAGACTTAAAGGTCTCTGTCTTAATGGTCAAACAACTTCTGAGGTTGTGTAAATCGCATTACATAGGTGATAAGGGTGTGTAAATCGCATTATGTGAATTGCACACACTATCATCCTTCTGGAGAATCAGCAGCTACAGTTCCAAAACCTCAGCTTTGGAACCAAGTGACTGTTCCAAGAATATTACTGAAACAGATCGATTGCACCCTTCACTCTGCTTTGGCTCCAAATTGACTGTGGATTCAGATGGAGCATCAAGGACTTCAAGTAAGGGAGGAGATGCATCCATTGGAGTTTCTGAGGACAGGACTGAGAAGAAAATGATGTTGAAGTAGAAACTTTTTTATATTTTAGTGCTATCTTGAAGAAATTTTTTATCTTTTAATCATGTAATTGTAACTTATGAATAGCTTCAATGAGATACAATTTGATTATACATATAACTTGTTTTATGTTAAGTGTTTATTTATTTTAATTTGAACAAGAATTTGTTTACTAATTCAAGCTAATTAATTAAGATTAAAAATAAACTTAAAAAAAAGATTAGAAATAAACTGCACTATATATGGAATGATGATCTGCGTTAAGAGTGACAACAGGGAGATGACAACGAAAGAAAGATAGGAATGAGTTGATTATTTACGTCAGTTATTTATTTAACTGAAGTAAAAATCACACTTTTAACGTCAGTTGTATAAACAACTGACGTTAAAAGTGTTAATAATCACTTTTAACGTCAGTTCATTAAACAACTGACGCAAATAGTGATTTAATATTTACAAAACTGCCACCGCCTCATTTTTAACGTCAAACATATGGTCAACTGACGTAAAACGTTCCCGTATATTACATTATTTCCACTAGTGAAAAAAAATCAACTCGAGAACACTAACCACAAGGTATAGGTTCGGTTCATACAATAAACTAGGATTAGGGGTTTCCGAAATTTATGCGACTCTTGGATTTATGATGCTTAGTGCTAGAAGTTCATAAACAACAATCTTTTAACAAAGTTGAATTAAAAATCACACTAAGTACTTGACTTAGGGTTTCGTCCAAGCATAGGTAAATAGGCTAAGAATTTCTAAACTTTCCAATCTCTTTAGGTTAGCATCCATACATAGTAAGGAGCTTGAAACCATGATCATTTCGGAAAATGGAAAAATCAAATGTCTTAGACCATGAACTCTTAGGTTCGGCCTTAACAAGTTTGTGAGGTTAGAGATCTTTAAATCATCCAATCTTTTAGACATAGCATACTTTAACATGAAGTAGCTTTAATCCATAATCATCTTGGAAAACAAAATAAAATAACACATCCTAGGTCAAATGTTACATTCGGCCATCATAGGAAAATAAAGCAAGAAAATATTTTAAACTTTCCAATCACTTAGAAATATCATCCTTTAACATAAGGAGCTTTTTAGTCCATGATCACTTTGGAAAACAAAACTCAACATCTTTGCCATAACCATTTAAGGTTTCGGCCTTTTCAAGAAATAGGGGTTAGAAATCTTCAAACTTTCCAATCTTTTGGACTTAGCATCCTTCTATATCAAGGAGTCTTATAGAGAGGAAATTGATGACGTGTGGAAATGAAGAGTGTTTATAGATAGTGAGAGGAGAGGGTCACGATTTTGGGAGAGGAAGAAAGAAGAGAAGAAAGAAGGTGGGTTGCTTGTAGAGAGGATAAGGAGTTAAGGTGATGTGATGTGATTGGAGAGAGAAAGATGAAAAAGTGAGATTTTTGAAAAAAAGTCATGATTCACCTTTTGAGGTGTGTCATAACCTTCACATCAAGTCGCTTCATGTCACTTCATCCTCTTGATGGTCTGCTCCGTTGCGTATCAGATGACTTCCCCGATCGTATTTCCCGACGATTTCACTTGGGAAATCCCTAAGATTTGGCCCCGAACAAGATTTTTCGAAAAACTCCAAACCCACAAAGAAATCACAAAAAAACACTAACCGTCTCGTTCACGAATTAAAATTTGGTCTCTAGCTCAGTAAACTTGTACTGGCAGTGAGAACACAGACTGATTTTCGTCTGAATTTTCGACCGAAAATTTTACTTTGACCTCATACGGTAAAATAACACAAGAAAATGATTTTATTTTAAATAAAATCATCCTCTAGATTTTATCAAAAATAAACACATTAAAGCATCTATTTACTGATAAAGAAGCATACGAAAAATAGGGTGTTACAGACTGCCTCCAGTTGAGGCATCTAACCTTGAGCTAGGTAAAACTCCATTATAGAAGTGCTCCATCTGAATACAAAATGGAATACCATGGTGGGGGAGCTTCTTAATCAGTTGCTTAAATTTTTCCCATGCTTCAAATAGTGTTTCATCATCATGCTGCCTGAATGAAGTGATGTCAGTCCTCATCTTTGCATTCATAGTTGGTGGGAAGAACTTGGTCAAAATTTTTTCCATCAAGTTTGTTCCAAGTATCAATTGAATTTGCATCCAAGGAATTTAGCCAATTTTTAACCCTTCCTCCCAAGGAGAATGGAAATAATCTTAATCTGAATGCATCATCAGTGACTCCTGGGTTCTTGAAGTTGCTTGCTACATCCAAAAACTGTTTGAGGTTCAAGTGAGGGTCCTCTGTTGCAGCTCCATTAAATTGGCCGATTATTTGCAACATTTGGAACATCACTGCATACCCCCTTATGGCACAGTTTCTGTCATTAGCCATAGCCATGCTGTCTTGTGGTGCTTCTTCAGCCATTTCTGATTCAGCAGGAGACAATGCATCAGTAGAATTAGGTGTGGAGTTGGTTGGAGTATTCAGAACCAACTCAGGTATAGGCTGAGACGTTTGACCTCTTCTAAGCCTTCTGAATGTCCTTTCTGTCTCTTGATCAAATCCTTAGCTAGGTGACAAGAACCTGTGCATACGGATTCAGTATCCTGTGCTACAGCAAGGCACTAAAAGTATCAGTACCACTAACTATAGAACTAATAATCTAAAAACAGAATTTTAACACCAATCACAATCCCCGGCAACGGCGCCAAAAACTTGTTGCCTTAAAAACAGTTGTCTTTAAGCTTGTGCAAGTATACACAATCGCATCAAGTATTATAGAACTTTCGTTCAGATATTGTTCCCACAGGGATTAAATTGATGCAACAAAATTCCCGTTCAGGTTATAAGTCCAGGAGTTAGGATGAGGAAACTAAAAATTGTTGTGTGCAAACAAACTGAAATAAGGGTGTTGATGCTAGAAAATAAACAAGTTGTGACTTGAAATTAAAATTAAAACCTGTTAATAGAAAAACGACGAACTGTTGATTTAAATACTTAAAACAGCTTCAGGTATGCTGAAGCATAAATTCTGTTTAGCCCTCATTATGCTCTGACCATGCTCTAGCATCTAGCTCCAGGAATTTAAAGTGTGTTTTCCAACACTACAGGGTTAGGTTCATTAACTTTGTTCTATTCCTAGATTCAGATTAATTACACCACCCTCTAACTAAAGCTCGTTCCAGCTAGCTCAGGGACATGAATAGTTATTCCTAGCCTACTCATCATCAATTAATTTTTCAATTAATGACTTAACCCCTATCTTTTATCAAGTTTCCACTTACTTAATTCTTCCAAATTTAGCAAGCTAAGTATTCAATCAAGTAGATCACACTTAATCAAACAACATTAAATGCATGATAAAAGAAGATGCAAACATAGCCATCACATAGTTCATTTAAACATTCATTATACTAGCATACCCAAAGCTTAAAGAGTTTAGCTCATAGTGAGCTTACAAAGAACAAATATAAGAGAAGAGCAAGAAACCATTACAAAGGAAGAAACAACGAAGAAACACAGCAGCAATAGCTCAAGAAGAAATAAAACCAGCACCGCTCTCCATAAGACAATGTGTAAAATAAATGTTCAAAAAGTCCCCTTTCACTAGGGTTGATATAATGCTTTTATAGTACAAAAAACCCTATTATCTTTCATTCCATCTGGGCCAAAAACCAAAAATAATTCATAGAATAACCCTAGCCCAAATTCCAAAAGATGTAGGGTAGCTGATCCTAGGCACGTGTGCATCCTTAAAAGTGACAGCGCCAGCACCCTTGAGGAGAGAGGAAATGTGTCCTTGTCAGCTTTTGTCCTTTAGTGTAATACTACTGGAAGGTAATCCTTGCTGCAACAACCAAGTCCTTGTATCCCAATGATTCAGCCTTGCTCCAGCAAGCTTTCTGCGTAGCAAGACACAGTTTTTAGACAATGATAGAACAATCAAGAGAAAATGACTGATATTCACTAAACTTAACACAAATATTGACACACTAACATTTTCTAATAAAAACGAAACTCAAAACCTTAAGGATGGCAAAGAATCACAGTAAAAAGGATCTAAATAACTTTTCATTTAAAGAGTTGTCACTCACCCTTAAACCTTGTTGGATACCTCACCAACAAAGATTATTCTCCAATGGCCACTTTGATGGATACCTCACCAACAAAGATTTATGCCCCTCAAGAGATGACTCACTCTTGAGAACCTTGGGATCCACACTCCCAATACAAAACTCAGAAAACAAATTGAGTATAAGAGAAAATCCTAGAACAAACACTTGTGCACCAAAGCTTGTAGCTTCTAAATCACTTGTAACAAAGGATGAATAGATGGCTTTCTATTTTGACATTATAACAGTATATTTTTTCATACGACTTCGTTGCCAGAACTCCTAAACACATACCATTTATATAGACTTCAATTGGAGCTGAAAAACTGAAGTTTTACTGAATTTTAAGGTGAGTATTCGAATACTCATACAGGGTATTCGAATACTCCCTGTAACAGAACCCAACAAACTTAACATAATGGGTAGTATTCGAATACTCCCATCAAAAATTTCCAAATTGCATTTGTAATGGCATACATGAGTTGGTATTTGAATACTGTTGAAGGAATTTCGAGTTTTCCTCAAAGTAGACCAATATACAACTATGTATGTGATTACTTATACCTTAAAAACATTTTCCAACATTTGGCATTTGATAATAGCTCTAATTGATTTCTATTTTTAGGTTTAGCATTATTATCTTCTTAATTTTGTTAAGCCGACTAATCATACTAAGTTACTTATGACTTACATCAAAACCCTAGAAAAGCAAACATTAACCATCAAATCGATTACAACATTTTCAATCAACATAATCATCATCAAAACACATTTCATATCTTCATTCTTGAACATGGGTGGAGATATTCTTCACGGAAGCAAACTTGAGACTTGAATCTCATCATCATCTACAATCTCCCCCTTTTTGATGATGACGACTCTTTTGATGAAATTGGAATCTTCTTGCTTTGCTTTTGTATCATAAGGTTTTGATAACTTGTGAATAAGGTGTATCATGATATTTGTTAAACTCCCCCTAAATATATGACACTCCTTCTGAGTAGATTTAGAGATTCCTGCAAAATAAACACAAAAGCACACCTTTTCTCGCCTTTTGGCATTATCAAAAAGCATATAATATATGGAGAGAAAAGACACAATATTTATAAATATATATGTAATAGATGTCATACATGTATAAACAAAATATATCAAATAAGTTCAAAGCATTCATACTAACATTCATAAAAGCATATGTGTGATGAGAAACAAAGTTTAGTGTATCAGAGTCAAGTTCGTATACCAATAGAGATATACTAATACAGTTATCTAGGAATAAAAAATAGGGGTCAAACAGTATCATCACACAAATCCATAGCAGTATCAGAGCAATATAGAGAACATACAGTCATCCAACAAAATATAATCATATAAAGCATAGAAAGAGGAACAAGAGATATCAAATCTCATCATCATCTCCATCCTCTTCATCATTGAACTATGACTGCAACCTCCTCACTCTGTCTGTTAAAGCTGCCATATCATTGGATATCCCTTGATTGCGAACATCCATGCTTGTGAACTCAATTTTCGAGTAATTGTTGTGACTCCGGCAAGTGTACCGGGTCGTCGCAAGTAATAAAAACACGGTAAGAGTCTACCGAGGTCGAACTCAGGGATTGGGCTACCAATTCTACCAATTCGCGGGAAATCCGATAAGTTTGGTCAAGTTGCAGAAAAGTTGTTGAGAGAGAGAGATTAAGATCGCAATTTCAAGTAACAAATAGATTAAAACTAAGGTGATTAAATTCAGAAATTAAAGTATCCAAGGTCTCAAATCCACCTACCCAATCATGTATAGTGCCCAAGTGATGATGTATTCCTCCCTAAGTTCAATTTTAAAGTCAACCGGGACCCTCAAATTCTCCTATATCCACTGTCGTGCTCAATAGGATGTATTCGACGATTAGATTAATTACTTTTTCGGTCTCATAACCCTAATCTCGAATTCTATTAAACCTTGTTCCCTATATGGTTGCACTAATCAAATAAATCCACGGTCGTGCTCATTATTCGATTAATGATTCCAATTCAAGTTCTAAAACGCGAATCGCCGTTTGGCCTCAAAAATGTTAACTAGTTAATCACGCAACACATATGATCAACACAATCAATTCAGAATTGGAAAACATTTGCGATCCCGATTCAAGTTCTAAAACGCGAATCGCCGTTAGGCGTCAAACACGTTTAACTGATTAATCACGCAAAACATATGATCAAACATTCAAATCAGAATCGGAAATCATCAATTAAAAAGAGGGGAGAAACACATACATCATATGAACACTACACCGCCATGGGTGGCTTCATTGATCCCTCGGACGAGGGGATTAGTTCCTCATGCCCGTGACGACGCACAAACAATTGGCAATAATCTCCATAATAATAAACTAAAAGAAGAAAAGAAAAGAGAAGGGAGACGCAGCTCCAGAAACAAGGATTCGCAATACCGTTCTGATCTGTGGCTAACAACTTGATATCAAATTCTGATCTGAGAAGGCCTTTAAATAAGGATTCTGTCTTTCGCCCTCTCGCGGGGCGAGCTTACTCTCGCGACGCGAGATTAAGCATTGGCGCACTTCAAATTTTGGATTTTCGCGAGGCGAACTTGTATTCGCGGGGCGAGTCTTCAAACCCCAATCTGTCACAGCCGTGACCTTCATCACGGCTAGGCCGTGATGGTCTCTGTCTTTCAGGGTCTTCAAACGCTCGCGGGGCGAGACGCTTTCGCGGGGCGAGAATCAATTCTGTCCTTCATCACGGCTAGGCCGTAATGGTCTCTGACTTCCAAGTCTTCATTCTCTCGCGAGGCGAGCTGTATCTCGCGGGGCGAGTCTTCAAACCTCAATTTGTCACAGCCGTGACCTTAATCACGGCTATGCCGTGATAGTCTCTGTCTTGCTGGTCTTTAGACTCTCGCGGGGCGAGAATACACTCGCGGGGCGAGTGTCTCCAGAATTGCAATCTCCACTATTTCTTGGCTTTCCTTGACTCCCGGAGCTTCACTTATTGACCTGAAAACACAAAAAGCAACCAAAAGCATAATTCTACCCAAAATAAGCTAAAAACTACACAAAAGACGCAAAACGAGTCAAAGTCCAACTTAGGAACAAAACTAGGCAAATTTGGGCGAAAACGAGAGTGAACTCGAATAAATAGGCACATGAACCCTAGTTCATCTAGTCATAAAACTAGATAAGCCAGAGGCTTATCAAAATACCCCAAACTTAAACCTTGCTTGTCCCCAAGCAAGCTTAAAACTCAAAAACGACTCAAGACTTGGCAAGCCTAAAGGAATCAATCGATTTCGCACAAATTTAATGCAATCAAAACAGTTTTTCTCCAATGATCTCCCCCCTACATAAATGTAATCCCCACATTCATTTACTTTAAACTTTTGAGAACTTCATCATTCATGCAATCATTAATCTAAGTTGAGGTTCAGAGTCACACACAAAAAGAAGATCACCAATTTCAAACAATTGCCTTCCTCACAAGGGTATGTAAAATTTCACTCATTCGCTCAAGTTCGTCTAGGCTTTCAACTTTTTCACTCAATTTCACTTTTCAAGAGCACTTCCCATGAATTTGATTTTCATCTCAAAAATGGTTCTCACGAAAACATGCATGCAACATCAGAAGGTCTTTTAAAGGTTGTAATGGGGCCTAGCTGAGGGTAGGATCATGAAGGATATTTAGGTTTAAGTCCCTAGGAACTAAGAGAGCATGAACCTTTTTACACGTATTCCACTCAAATTCCTTTTTTTTTGTCTCGGGTGACTACAGCCTTTTTCCTTGCTAATCTCTTGATTTGCCCCTTTTCTTTTGGCAATTTATTTTGAATATATTTTTTTTTCTTTTTTTTTCTTTTTTTTTTATTGTTGCCTTGGGTTTCAACCTTTATTTTTCTTTTTCTCACCCCAAAATGACATATCTCCTTGTAGCCACCCCAAACTTAGTTCCACACAACCTTTGTCTTGCTCATTTCCATGCTCTCCTAATCCTAAGAATGGGTTAACATGGTTTTTCAGATTTTGGCTCGTAATGTAGGGTCATCAAGAAACAATAGGTCAATTGGGCTCAATTTGGCTAACTAGGGAACATGCATTAGGGATGGTTCTTTTCAGGCCAAGTAGCTATTCAAAGAAAATCGCCTAAATCATTTGATGCAACACATAAACATGCAAACCATATAGAGATTCAACCAAATTCGGGAAAGTGCAACTTAAAAGTTATTCACACATTCAAAAACAGAGTTGGAGGCTCAAATCCTCACCTGGACATTTTGCAAATTGTTTGACCGAGATACGATTCCTAGTGTGTGCACCCCCTCACCCCAAACTTATCATAAATCAAGTAATCACAACAAAGTTCTCAAAGTTCAGTTTTCAATTTTTAAGTGGGGATAAACTTTTCTAATTTCAGAACTTAGGGGAAATCATCAATGGTCAAATAATTCATGCAATCAATCTACGCTCAATCTAATTAAAATCCAACAAGCTTGCCGACACGACATTTCATACAAAAACTCTTGATCTTCTCAAATTACTCAAGAGTGACAAACAAAAACAAAAGATAATCAAAACAAAACAGAAGTTAGGAGAAGAGAGGGATACCTAGCTTGGGTTGCCTCCCAAGTAGCGCTTGTTTAACGTCCCGAGCCTGACTCAAGTCACCCCTAAGGGTTAATCCGGACGTAGATCTTGCTTGCCGTTCCATGCCTCAGTCCATATTCTGTAGGCTCTTGCCCTTTCATAAGCTCTCCTACTGTTCCTGGATAACTCATTTAAGTCCAGCATCCTTCTATAATCAGCACGAACTCTCCATCCCGTGATGGTCTTTTTTGGGATCAACTCATTGTTTGCATTGACCACCACGGTTGCGCCACCTTTCATCCTTGGTGCTTTACCCTTCTTTTTCTTACCCTTGCTGCTGATCTCTTCCTTTGCACATTCTTCCTCTGGGAGACTCGGTATGGGTTCCATGTCTCGTAGCCACTCAAGGTAGACTTCATCCCCCGAAGGGCCTTTCTCCTCACTGTCTTCCTCATGAGATTCTACCGATACTGTTGCAAGTGAAGGATCATGGTCTTCTCGAGTTGCCTTTACCTTTTCAGTTGGGTCCATCACATCCACTCGATACACAGCTGACTTCTCTGTAGGGTGCTTCATTACTTCAAAGAGATTGAAGACTACCTCATCATCTTGCACCCTTAGAGTGAGTTTCCCTTGCCGCACATCTATCAAGGCACCCCCAGTGGCCAAGAAGGGCCTACCCAATATGAGAGGAACCTCGGCGTCTTCATCCATATCAAGCACTACAAAGTCCGCCGGAAATATAAGCTTGTCCACCTTCACTAACAAGTCTTCGACCACCCCATAAGAATATTTTATAGAGCGGTCGGCCAGTTGGAGCGACATCCGTGTATCCTTAACTTCTTGGATCCCCAAACTCTTCATCATAGAGAGGGGCATCAAGTTGATGCTTGCCCCTAGATCACATAATGCCTTCCCTACAGTCATCTCCCCAATGGTACATGGTATCGAAAAGGAACCGGGATCCTTCAACTTTGGAGGGAGTTTTCTCTGAAGAATGACACTACACTCCTCGGTCAAAGCAACCGTCTCCTCGTCCACTAATTTCCGCTTCTTGGTGAGAAGATCCTTCATAAACCGGGCATATGATGGCATCTGTTCCAAGGCTTCCGCAAATGGAATGTTAATCTGAAGTTTTCGGAAGACATCAAGGAACTTATTGAATTGCTTATCCTGTCGAGGCTTCTTCAATCTTTCAGGATACGGTACCTTCATGTAGGGCGGGAGGTCTTGGGGTTCAACCCACTTCTTCTTTCGGAACTCTTCATCTACAAGTTTCAGCCTTCCCCCTTGCTCCGGTGCCTTGTCGCTTGCCAACTTTTCTTTTTCAGGTTGCTCTTCCTCAATGTGTTGTTGTTCCGGGGCCTTGTCATCCTGAGAACTAGTTGTACCCCTGTTAGGTTCCAACACCCTTCCGCTTCTAGTAGATATGACATTGCATTGTCCCTTGGGGTTGTTCTCGGTATTACCTGGGAAAGTGCCTGGGAGACGCTCATTAAGTTGCTTTGCAAGCTGGGCCATCTGTGTCTCTAGATTGTGAATTGTCGCCCCTGTATGCGTTGTTAACTTGTCAACTTTCGTATTTATGTCGATTGACAATTTGTCCATTGTTGCATTCATCTTCTCAAAAGTTGTGCCTGTAAAGGTTGACAACTTCTCAAAAGCCAGCTCCCACGGTTGTCTTCCACCATCTGTTATTTGCAACTGACTAGGCCCTGGAAGGGCCTGCTGGGTATTGCATTGCTGAATTCCAATGTTCGGCCTTATACCCTGCTGAGGTTGTTGCCAATTCTGCTGAGGAGGTTGTTGACCGGTTAGACCACCATTAACATTACTCCAAGCGAAACCCGGATGGTCTCTCCTCATGTACCCCCTATTCTGATTCTGATTCTAGTCATTTTGTTTGCTCCTCTGATAGTTATTCTGGGGCACAGTGTCATAAAAGTTGTGGCATGAGTCCACATGTTCCCGAGGGAAGTTGAATGGACAGTTTCGAGTGTCATGATCTCCATTACAATTACCACAACCTGGAGGCATTCCCTCGTGTATCATATTAGCCTTCTTGTTCTCTGACATAGCCGCCACTTGCATCTTCAATGATTTGACTTGCTCTAGAATGGCTTCCATTGTTCCAGCACTGACTCCACTTGAGTTTTCCCTACCACGGTTGTAATCATTATATGACATCTTCTCCAATAATGCCCATCCATCCTCAGCTGATAAATATGAGAAAGAACCGCCAGCTGCGGCATCACAGTTCATCTGATAGCGTCCCCTCAACCCATTAAAGAAGTGCTGAACTTTTGAGACGGGGTCAAAGAACGCTGAAGGGCATCTTCTCAATAAGCCATTGTACCTCTCCCAAGCTTCATTATATGTTTCATCCTCTGTCTGCCTGAAAGATGTAACGGCTATTCTTGCTTGTGCCGCTTTCTGAGGAGGAAAATATTTGGTTAGGAATTTCTGTGCCATTTGCTCCCAAGTTCTGATGCTGTTCCTATCCAAGCTGTCAACCTAATCGCGAGCGACATCCCTAAGAGAGAGGGGGAAAAGTCGCAAGCGAAACTCATCTTGTGAGACTCCTCTTGTCTTCTGTAAGTCACAAGCTTCAAGGAAGCGAGTGATGTGTCTATGGGGGTCCTGTTTGCCACTCCCATCAAACTGATTCTCCCGGATCTGGAATGTGACATATGCTTCAACTCTGAAGGAGTCTGTGTTCAGGTTGCCCCTCACAATAGAAGAATCACAATCACAAAGCTGGGTAGATCGTACTCAAAGAGAGGCTTGTAACGAGGAGGAGGAGGAGGAGGATTTTCTTCAGCCATGTCCTCAAAATCAATCGCTTCAAGCCTTTTCCTTTCTCTGACTTCCTTCCTTAAGCGCTTCTCAGTCTTGGTGATCTCTGAATCAAATAGCAAGTCCTCTTGTGAGATGGTACCTCGCATACAAAAACACGGCAAGACCAAGTGGAATCAAAGAAGTAGAGAAATAATAACAAAGAAATAACAGAAAAATAAAAAGAAAAATCAACTTAACCAATCAATCAAATTTCCTAAAAATTAGGAAAATTGGTTGTGCCAATCCCCGGCAACGGCGCCAAAAACTTGTTGTGACTCCGACAAGTGTACCGGGTCGTCGCAAGTAATAAAAACACGGTAAGAGTCTACCGAGGTCGAACTCAGGGATTGGGCTACCAATTCTACCAATTCGCGGGAAATCCGATAAGTTTGGTCAAGTTGCAGAAAAGTTGTTGAGAGAGAGAGATTAAGATCGCAATTTCAAGTAACAAATAGATTAAAACTAAGGTGATTAAATTCAGAAATTAAAGTATCCAAGGTCTCAAATCCACCTACCCAATCATGTATAGTGCCCAAGTGATGATGTATTCCTCCCTAAGTTCAATTTTAATGTCAACCGAGACCCCCAAATTCTCCTATATCCACTGTCGTGCTCAATAGGATGTATTCGACGATTGGATTAATTACTTGTTCGGTCTCATAACCCTAATCTCGAATTCTATTAAACCTTGTTCCCTATATGGTTGCACTAATCAAATAAATCCACGGTCGTGCTCATTATTCGATTAATGATTCCAATTCAAGTTCTAAAACGCGAATCGCCGTTTGGCCTCAAAAACGTTAACTAGTTAATCACGCAACACATATGATCAACACAATCAATTCAGAATTGGAAAACATTTGCGATCCCGATTCAAGTTCTAAAACGCGAATCGCCGTTAGGCGTCAAACACGTTTAACTGATTAATCACGCAAAACATATGATCAAACATTCAAATCAGAATCGGAAATCATCAATTAAAAAGAGGGGAGAAACACATACATCATATGAACACTACACCGCCATGGGTGGCTTCATTGATCCCTCGGACGAGGGGATTAGTTCCTCATGCCCGTGACGACGCACAAACAATCGGCAATAATCTCCATAATAATAAACTAAAAGAAGAAAAGAAAAGAGAAGGGAGACGCAGCTCCAGAAACAAGGATTCGCAATACAGTTCTGATCTGTGGCTAACAACTTGATATCAAATTCTGATCTGAGAAGGCCTTTAAATAAGGATTCTGTCTTTCGCCCGCTCGCGGGGCGAGCTTACTCTCGCGACGCGAAATTAGCGCTTCAAATTTTGGATTTTCGCGAGGCGAACTTGTATTCGCGAGGCGAGTCTTCAAACTCCAATCTGTCACAGCCGTGACCTTCATCACGGCTAGGCCGTGATGGTCTCTGTCTTTCAGGGTCTTCAAACGCTCGCGGGGCGAGACGCTTTCGCGGGGCGAGAATCAATTCTGTCCTTCATCACGGCTAGGCCGTAATGGTCTCTGACTTCCAAGTCTTCATTCTCTCGCGAGGCGAGCTGTATCTCGCGGGGCGAGTCTTCAAACCTCAATTTGTCACAGTCGTGACCTTAATCACGGCTATGCCGTGATAGTCTCTGTCTTGCTGGTCTTTAGACTCTCGCGGGGCGAGAATACACTCGCGGGGCGAGTGTCTCCAGAATTGCAATCTCCACTATTTCTTGGCTTTCCTTGACTCCCGGAGCTTCACTTATTGACCTGAAAACACAAAAAGCAACCAAAAGCATAATTCTACCCAAAATAAGCTAAAAACTACACAAAAGACGCAAAACGAGTCAAAGTCCAACTTAGGAACAAAACTAGGCAAATTTGGGCGAAAACGAGAGTGAACTCGAATAAATAGGCACATGAACCCTAGTTCATCTAGTCATAAAACTAGATAAGCCAGAGGCTTATCAGTAACCCTTCATGTATGTGAACCTTGTGTCCATCTACGTTTTAAAGGTTTCCAATCCTGTTTCCATGCGGTTCAAGCTTGAAGCCACATAGGATTGAAATGGATCAGAGAAATTCATTGCAGAGGTGTGAGCAGAGTGGCTAGGCTGAGAACTGTGTGAAGCCTGTATTTGATCAGTCATATCCAAAGCCGCATCTAGCTCAACTGGTTCATACCAAGCTTGGTTCACCGGGGATCCATCATGAAACCAAAATCCATTCATTTTCTTAATACTTATTTTGGCTAAGGTAGTAGCGCCGGATCTTCTTGTCACGGGCAGATAGGTTGTATTGAGATCAACATCAAAATATTCCATAAATGCTTGGATTAGATTTGCATATTGAATCGGGCTACGATGGCTGTTCTTACAAGACAACCATCTTTGTGAAATTTACCATGCCCAATTCATTTGCACATTGTGCTTCATGCAATACATCAGAAATAAATC
>CM061066.1:11465750-11751247 GCA_030762895.1 Sophora flavescens
AAATCTTTTTGCAAAAGAAATTTGCTAAGTCTCTTATACCAAGATCTTGGAGCTTGTTTCAAACCATAAAGAGCATTTTTAAGTTTAAAAACAAAATTTGGTTTTTCAAAGTTTTCAAAATCAGGTGGTTGATCTACATAAACTTCTTCTTGAATTAAGCCATTAAGAAAAGCACTTTTGACATCCATTTGATAGAGCTTAAAATCCATAAGACATGCAAAGGCAAGAAGCAATCTAATAGCTTCTAATCTAGCAACGGGTGCATAAGTTTCCTCATAGTCTATTCCTTCTTCTTGATTATAACCTTTGGCTACTAATCTAGCTTTGTTTCTAACAATTATACCATTCTCATCTAACTTGTTCCTAAAAACTCATTTAGTTCCAATTACTTGTTTATTACTAGGTTTAGGCATAAGTTCCCATACATCATTTCTTGTAAATTGATTTAACTCATCTTGCATAGCAATTACCCAATGTTCATCTATAATAACCTCATCAATTGCCTTAGGTGATGGGGGAACAACAATGCAACAGTGTAGCACAATAACAAAGCAATATGCAGCGGAAATAAATCTCCCCAAACTTGCAAGAATCTATGAGGAGCAACAACAAATATATGGTAGCAAATAGAACAACACAAACATAAAAGAGACACCAAGATTTTAACGTGGAAAACCCCTTAAAGTAAGGGTAAAAACCACGGGTCGTCCAGACCTAAGAAATAGCTCCACTATGATCAAATAAGGGTACAAAAGAGTCTCCAACAAGTGCACAAACCGTGCTAACAATCAACCAAAACAACCAAGCACCAATGCTTACAAATGAGAAACAAGAAGATGAAACTTACCCCAAAAACAGAGCTACTGGGCGAAGCCAATATCTCTCATTTCAGACCTCGACTTAAAAATCCGAAGGTTAGAATGAAGAACCACACGTCCTGAACCTTCTGTATAAATTTCAGCCCGATCCAACGGCGAACGAATCCTTTGTTGCGATTTTACGGTGACTGTCTGGTGGGTATGCGGGTTGGCTTTATCTCCTCTCCTCTCTCTTGTTGGCTGCTATATTCTTACTAAAATGAGACCTCTCTGCAACCCTAATCTGACCTCTCTCCACTTAAACAAGTGAGACAAAATGGGCTTACACATTTGGGCCTTTCTCCACATAGGAAGGGAGCCCAAAACCCAACAAATCTCCCTCTCACAACTATGTGGAGATAACCGCCAAACCGGCGATATCACAACAAGTTTCAAATTTCCCTCTTGGTAGTGCTTTAGTCATCATATCAACACCATTATCATCAGTATGAACTTTATCCAACTCCAACAGCTTAGCATCCAAAGCATCACGTATCCAATGATACCTCACATCAATATGTTTGGACCTAGAATGAAAAGTTGGATTCTTACCAAGATGAATAGCACTCTGACTATCAACAAACAACAAATATTTGTCTTGAACAAAACCATGCTCCTTCAAGAATTTCTTCAACCATAGCAACTCCTTGCATGCTTGGGTAATGGCAATGAACTATGCTTCAGTAGTGGACAATGCTACACACTTCTGCAACTTAGACTGCCAAGCCACAACTCCCCCTACAAATCTAATCATATAGCCCGAAGTGGACTTACTGGAATCAATGTCTCCAGCCTTATCCGAATCTGAGTACCCCACCAAAGTAGGCTTATCACCTCCAAAGCAAAGCTTCATACCAGCGACACCACAAAGATATCTCAAAGTCCGTTTCACAGCATTCCAATGCTCTCTACCTGGATTAGGCAAAAATCTACTAACTGTACCAACAGCATGTGCTATATCTATTCTTGTACATACCATTGTGTACATCAAACTACTCACACCAGATGCATAAGGAATCTGTTCCATATCTAATTTCTCTGCTTCATTTGAAGGACTTTGTTTAGCACTCAGCTTGAAATGAGTAGCAAGAGGAGTGCTTACCGCCTTGGCATTTTCCATCTGGAATCTCTGTAACATTCTTTTAACATGGTGTTCTTGTGATAGCCATAGCTTCTTCTCCTTTCTGTCACGTATGATTCTTATACCAAGAATCTGTTTAGCATCTCCCATGTCTTTCATGGAAAATGACTCGCCCAATTGCTTCTTTAACCTGTCAATCCTGGAAATATTTTTCCCAACAATAAGCATGTCATCAACATATAATAACATGATAATGAAGTCATCATTAGAAAACTTTATAAAAAAGACACAATGGTCAGAAGTAGTCTTCTCATATCCTTGGTCGCACATAACAGACTCAAACTTCTTATACCACTGCCTCGGAGCCTGCTTCAAACCATATAGGCTTTTTCTCAACCTACACACATAGTCTTGCTTGCCTTCAACTTGAAAACCATCAGGTTTCTTCATGTAAATCTCTTCCTCCAAATTACCATGAAGGAAAGTTGTTTTCACATCCATTTGCTCTACCTCCAAATCAAGAGTAGCTGCCAAACTCAACACGGTTCTAATGGATGTCATCTTTACCACAGGCGAGAAAATCTCATTAAAATCAACACCCATTCTATGACGGAAGCCCTTCACCACTAATCTGGCTTTATACCTCAGAGACGTAGAGTTACTCTCATGTTTCACCCTATAAATCCACCTGTTTTCCAAGGCCCTCTTGCCTTTAGGAAACTTCACCAAATCATAAGTGTGATTATTGATGAGCCTCTGTTTGACTGGTTTTATAACTAGTCAAGACCTTGGCTTTGTGCTTATTTTATATCATTTTTACCCAAATTAGACTTGATTGTCCTTAAGTAGTGTTTTGAGTCTGTAAAGTGTTTTTAAGTTAATTTAGTTGATTTAGAGTGAATAAAGTATTTACTTTTATTTTCTATTTTCAGGTTAATAAAAAGGAATAAATCTGGAGATTTCGCCCCGCGAGAAAGCTGCTCGCCTCGCGAACCAGAAGGTGACTGTTCCTGAAATTGCAAAACTTTCTGTCTCGCCTCGCGAAGAAGGACTCGCCTCGCGAGTACCTGGAAGTCAGAGAGCATCACGGTTTACCCGTGTTGAAGGTCACGGGCGTTACAGTTGGGAATTTGAAGAGTTCGCCTCGCGAAGATATGTTCGCCTCGCGAGAAGACCAAGAGTTGCAGACCTTTCGCATAATTCGCCTCGCGAGCAGTGCTTCGCCTCGCGAGTACTTGGATTCCAGAAACGTGTATATAAGTAGTCTTAGGCAGAACTGAAGAGAGGGGGAGAATTAGCCAGTTTTGGCTAGTTTCTGAACTTGTTAGTCTTTTGTTTTTCTCTTAGTTTAATGTTTATTTCTGTAATGGAGAATTAGTCTCCTAGATTAATCTACTGTAATTGGTTTCTGTTAACACTTGAGGTTCTGTATTCCATGTTTAGTTGCTTTTCTCTTTTCAATGCCATGTCAGTATGTTTCGTTTGTTATTTCAGGAATGTATAGTGTGGTATTGTTTCATTTCGGTGATGTTATGTTCCTATATATAATCGCGTTTGTTATTTCGCGTGTGTTCATTCATGTTCGTTTGTTCATGAGAGCTTAACCCCGTTTGTTATTTCGGGAATAGGAACATACATCTGTAGTGGCGGTTTTCGTTTGTTAATTGTTGCTACAACCGGGAGGGGATTAGTATCTGCTTAGGATTTGCATGAACCAATGATAGTGGGAAACTGAGAACAGTAGGTTAATCGCTTTTGTTTATTTGCTAATTTCTTAAACTGCTTTGTGTCTTTTCTCTGTTTTTGATTTGTTTTGTTAATTTAGTTTTAATCTCAAAACCCCCATTTCTAACTTTTACTAATTTTCTGTTAATAATAACAACACCTAAAGAGTCCTTGAGAGACGATCCGAGTTGTCGCTCTATACTGCATTATTTTCATAATCGCTCGTTCTTTTTGGCGGGTGGCGACAGCGCGGTCAAAAAATTGGCGCCGTTGCCGGGGACTCTTGTTTGTTGTTATTAGCAGAAAGTTACATTTAAAAAAAAAAAAACCTTTTGCATTCCTGAATTAGTTCTGTCTGTTTGTCTGGATGTTTGATTGCCATGGATAATTACATGTATGGATATTTTCCTAATGTTTGTTATGAACCACCACCTTGCATGTATTATCCTAATTTTAGTGAGCCACCACCATACTATCCTAGCCAAGTGACCACCTCTGCACCTTCCGAACCTTCCCCAGAGGACCTGTGCAAACAGATGACTGCACAGATAAGTGCACATATGGAAGGAATGAGGCAACAAATGGCCGAGCAAACTCAACGGATGATAGAGGAATTCCAACAGAAGATGGATGCTGAATACCATAGGAGCCAAGCTGAATCTCAAAAATTGTGGGCTCTAATTGATCAAGTTACCGCCAACTCAGCTGCAATGCTAACTCCACAGCCTCTTGAGGAACATACAGATTCTAAAGTGGTTATTTTTGAAAATAATTCTGATGATAATGTTTCTGTTGATGATGAATTATGTGTTGAATCCCCTGATCCTAATGCTTGTTATTGTGATGGAACTGCTTTGTGTGTAGAATGTTTTACAGGTTTATACTTTTCAGGAAAAATAGAAAATGCAGATCGTTTTGCATGTTTATTTTTTTCAGGAAACTTAGAAAAAGAGGATCAAGAGGACATCTGCTCCCCCGTGCTTGAGGATGATGAAGAACCTTTGGGAGTAGATGATTCAAGTAAATCAATTGCATGTGTTGAGAGTAATGGGGTGGATGATGAATTAATTGCCGAATTTCCAGACATTGTAGATTTTTCTGATTCATTTTCTTGTAATATATGTATTAACTCTAACCTTTGTGTGGTGTGTGCTGAAATTTCTGCATGTATAGCAGGTGATAACTTTGTTAGTGCAGTAAATGAAGAAAAGGCAGAAGTTGAAGCAGCACCAGTAACCCTAACTAACTGTTCGCCACCTCCCCCTGAGGAACCAGTGATGGAGTTTAAGCCCTTGGATCTTGCACCATGGCCAGTCCAAGTGGTTGAACCCCAATTTTATTGGGAGGATTTTGTTGAGAAAGCGGTCATCTGTGACCCAAGAGGGAGTGAGAAGTCCGCCGCACTGGGCGAGGTCACTGTAATTGTCAAGTACTCACTTCCATATCAAGGTTGCAATTTAGGGGACCATGAAATGAACTCCCACCCTTTGGCTACCATGTGGGACTTATGTTACAAGCAATGGGATCCTGGTAGAACCGCCCTTCAATGAGTTTTCTTAACCCTTTCTCCTTTTTAATTTTCTTTTCCTTACTTTAATTCTGTTTTGTTTTGAATAAAGCTCCTGAATAATTTGAGAAGCTCAGGAGTTGTGTTGAGTCTGGTTTTGGCAAGTTTGATGGATTTGATTAAATTTTTGCATAGATTGATGGCATAATATGTGTTGACTGTTTTCCCCCTAGGATATGAAATTTTTGAAAAAATGATCCCCATATGATTGAAAACTGAACTTTGAGATTTTATTATGATGGCATGATTTATGATAAGTTTGGGGTGATAGGAAGCACACACTAGGGATAGAATCTCAGTTAAACAATTTGCATAAATGTCCAGGTGAGGTTTTGAGCCTCCAACATGTTTTTAAACTGTGTGAAAATCACTTTTTAAGTTGCACTTTCCTGAATTTGATTGAATCTCTTTTTGGTTTGCATGATTATGTGTTTGCTTCAGATGATTTAGGCATTTTTCTTTGTAAATAGCTACTTGGCCTAAAATAACCTATTCCTAATGCATGTTCCCTAGTTAGCCCCATTGAGCCTATTAGCCTGTTAATTCTTGATAACCTAATGTTATAAGCCCAAAAATCTGGAAAACCATGTTAGCCCGATCTTAGGATTAGGAGAGCATGTAATCTTAGAATGGGTGCAAGAAACTAAAGTTTGGGGTGGCTGCAAGGTGTAATATGTTGTTTGGGATTGAGAAAAAAAATTTATGTAAAAAAAAAATTGTGAAAAAAAAATTAAAAAAAAAGAAAGAAAGAAAAGAAAAACAGAAAAAAAATAATAAGTGCAAAAATGCCAAAAAGAAATAAAAAGGTTGTAGTCACCCAAGGCATAAAGAAAAAAAATTAAGAAAGGAACTTGAGTGAATTTCAAAGTGTAAATAATGTTCATGCTCTCTTAGTTCCTAGGGTCTTCAGCCTAGTTCCTTTGTATATCCTACCCTTAGCCAGGCCCCATTACAACCCATAAAAGACCTTCTGATGTTGCTTGCATGTTTTTTGTGGGAATCATTTTGAGATGAAAATCAAATTTATGGGAAGTGCTCTTAAAAGTGAAATTGAGTGAAAGCCTGACACAAACTGAGCGATTGAGTGAAACATAAATTTCCCTTGTGAGGAAGGCATTTGTTTGAATTTGGTTATCTCTCTTTTGTGTGTAACTTGGATCCCCTGCTTAGATTGATGATTGTTTAAATAATGAAATTCTCAATTGTTTAGAATAAATTACTGTGGGGATTGTTTTACTTGTAAGGGGGGAACATTGAAAGAAAAATTCTTCTGAAAAATTGCTTGAAATCTATGGAAAGTTGATTGAATTCTTAAGCTTGCCAGGTCTTGAGTCTTTTTTTTTGAGTTTTTGAGTTGTAGTTTGCTTGGGGACAAGCAAAGTTTAAGTTTGGGGTATTTTGATGAGCCTCTGTTTGACTGGTTTTATAACTAGTCAAGACCTTGGCTTTGTGCTTATTTTATATCATTTTTACCCAAATTAGACTTGATTGTCCTTAAGTAGTATTTTGAGTCTGTAAAGTGTTTTTAAGTTAATTTAGTTGATTTAGAGTGAATAAAGTATTTACTTTTATTTTCTATTTTCAGGTTAATAAAAAGGAATAAATCTGGAGCTTTCGCCCCGCGAGAAGGCTGCTCGCCTCGCGAACCAGAAGGTGACTGTTCCTGAAATTGCAAAACTTTCTGTCTCGCCTCGCGAAGAAGGACTCGCCTCGCGAGTACCTGGAAGTCAGAGAGCATCACGGTTTACCCGTGTTGAAGGTCACGGGCGTTACAGTTGGGAATTTGAAGAGTTCGCCTCGCGAAGATATGCTCGCCTCGCGAGAAGACCAAGAGTTGAAGACCTTTCGCATAATTTGCCTCGCGAGCAGTGCTTCGCCTCGCGAGTACTTGGATTCCAGAAACGTGTATATAAGTAGTCTTAGGCAGAACTGAAGAGAGGGGGATAATTAGCCAGTTTTGGCTAGTTTCTGAACTTGTTAGTCTTTTGTTTTTCTCTTAGTTTAATGTTTATTTCTGTAATGGAGAATTAGTCTCCTAGATTAATCTACTGTAATTGGTTTCTGTTAACACTTGAGGTTCTGTATTCCATGTTTAGTTGCTTTTCTCTTTTCAATGCCATGCTGTATGTTTCTGTTTGTTATTTCAGGAATGTATAGTGTGGTATTGTTTCATTTCGGTGATGTTATGTTCCTATATATAATCGCGTTTGTTATTTCGCGTGTGTTCATTCATGTTCGTTTGTTCATGAGAGCTTAACCCCGTTTGTTATTTCGGGAATAGGAACATACATCTGTAGTGGCGGTTTTCGTTTGTTAATTGTTGCTACAACCGGGAGGGGATTAGTATCTGCTTAGGATTTGCATGAACCAATGATAGTGGGAAACTGAGAACAGTAGGTTAATCGCTTTTGTTTATTTGCTAATTTCTTAAACTGCTTTGTGTCTTTTCTCTGTTTTTGATTTGTTTTGTTAATTTAGTTTTAATCTCAAAACCCCCATTTCTAACTTTTACTAATTTTCTGTTAATAATAACAACACCTAAAGAGTCCTTGAGAGACGATCCGAGTTGTCGCTCTATACTGCATTATTTTCATAATCGCTCGTTCTTTTTGGCGCGTGGCGACAGCGCGGTCAATTATGATACAAGGATTTCATTTCATCCTGCATTGCATCCAGCCACTTCTGTTTGTCTTCACTCTCCATGGCCCCTCCAAAACACTCAGGTTCTCCCTCATCAGTCAAGGTTATACTCATCAAAATGCTACCTTCTAGATGGTTGTCACTGGCTGTTAGATCCCCTGAGTTAGATTTGAGGTGGTTCGGGAGCATCACCAAGATTCTCATCCTGTGACATCTCATGTTCCTCTTCATCATCATCACCTGGAACATCTAACTCATCTCCAAGCTGTTGATCATTAACGTAATCATGTGGCTCGCCATTCTGAACATTACCATCAACAGTATCCGGATTATAAATAGGCAATCGAACTGGATCAACATCAAACAAGTTGCTATAATTATTGGGTGTAGTCTTCTCCACCTTATCAATGTCTTCAGTGGTTTGATCTTCCATGAACTCTACATCACGGCTTCTGACAAGCTTTTTCTCAATAGGATCATACAACCTGTAACCAAATTCATCTTGACCATAACCGATGAAGATATACTGCTTTGTCTTTGTATCCAACTTGAATCTTTCATCCTTCGGAACATGCACAAAAGCCTTGCAAACAAAGACTCTCGAGTGATCATACCTGACATTCTTGCCAAACCAAATTTTGTCTGGCACATCACTATTCAAAGCAACTGCAGGACTAAGATTAATAACATGTACCGTTGTGTATAGTGCCTCACCCCAGTAATGCTTGGTCAACTTAGCTTCAGAAAGCATACATCTCACTCTCTCAATCAATGTCCTGTTCATCCTCTCTGCTAAACCATTCAGCCGAGGAGTTATAGGAGGAGTCTTTTCATGTGCAATACCTTGCTGCTTGCAATTGACATGAAACGGTCCACAATACTCACCACCATTGTCAGTACGAATGCATTTCAGCTTCTTGCCTAACTATCTCTCAACCAAAGCCTAAAACTGTTTGAACTTCTCCAGCACTTGGTCTTTTGTCTTCAAAGCATAGACCCATAGTTTCCTGGAACAATCATCAATAAAGGTAACAAAGTAGAGGGCACCACTAAAGGATTTTACCTTCAATGGGCCACACACATCAGAATGTACCAACTGAAGCAACTCTGACTTCCTTGAGGGAGGATGCTTCTTGAAGGATACTCTAGTCTATTTACCAGCCATGCAATGAGAACACTTCTCCAACTATGCACTATTCAATCCCTGAAGCACATCCTTTTTGGATAAACAATTTAACCCTTTTACACTTATATGAATAAGCCTTCGGTGCCACAAAGATGCCTCCATATCCATAGCATTCACATTGTCTTTAGCAACCAAATCTTTTATCCAATACAGTTTATAAATTTTCTCCCCTCAGCCACAACCAAGTTACCTTTGCTGAGTTTCCACTTTCCAGAACCAAAGTGATTATCATAACCACCCTCATCAAGCAACTGCACAGAGATCAAATTAAAGCGGACATCCGGAGCATGTTTGACTCCTTTAAGCAACAACTGCATTCCCATGTTGGTTTTTGACCAACACCAATCACCTTAGACACACCATCATTACCCATCTTCAACACTCCAAAGTCACCTGAAGTATAAGATGTGAAGAACTCCATCCTCGGCGTAACATGCAATGTAGCACCACTATCAATTATCCACATGCTCTTATCTGATATATACAAGATTAACCGACTCATGGTCACGGAGAATAACAAGATCATCACCAGTAGCAGTAGTGACACGGTCATCATCATCATGATCCCTCTCTTTCTGCTTACCCTTCTTGTCTTTGTTCTCCTTTTTCCATAGAAAACAATTCTTCTGTGTGTGCCCTGTTTTGTCACAATAATGACACTCCACATTCTTGTATCGAGACTTGGACTTGCTCATGCCTTTCTCTCTACCACCCTTCGGTTCTTTTCTCTAACTTCTCCCCCTATTTTCAGTGACAAGCACCTCGGACTGAGATGAAGTACCCTATACCTTCCTTCTCATCTCCTCATTAAGAACACCACCCTTTGCCATTTCCAAAGAAACAACACCATTAGGGGCTGAACTTGTGATAGAAACCCGAAATGTCTCCCAAGACTCTGGTAGAGATAACAATAGAAATAGTCCCAAAAGCTCATCATCAAACTTGATACCCATTCCTGACATCTGATCAAGGAGACCTTGAAATTCATTCAAGTGATCTGAAATGGAAGTCCCCTCCTTGTACCTCAAACTAGTAAAGCTCTTCAGCAAGTACAATTTATCATTCCCTGATTTAGAGGCATACAAGGACTCTATCTTTGCCCACAAAGATTTTGCATGTGTCTCATTATCAATATGATTATAAACATTATCTTCTACAAATTACCAAATAAAACCACACACCTGTTGATGTTCAAAATCTCATTCTTCATCCGACTTGGCATTCGGCTTCTGAGTAGCAAAAACAGGAAGATGCATATTCTTCACAAAGAATAAATCCTTCATCTTGCCCTTCCACAAATGATAATTAGTGCCATTCAAACAGACCATCTTTGTATTTGCCTCCACCATTCAAGCAAGTCCAAATGCCCCAAGCCAAGTAGCTCTGATGCCACTCTGATGGGGGGAAAAACAATGCAACAGTGTAACACAATAACAAAGCAATACACAGCGGAAATAAATCCCCCCAAACTTGCAAGAATCCGTGAGGAGCAACAACAAATATATGGCAGCAAATAGAACAACACAAACATAAAAAAGACACCAAGATTTTAACGTGGAAAACCCCTTAAAGCAAGGGTAAAAACCACGGGTCGTCCAGACCTAAGAAACTGCTCCACTATGATCAAATAAGGGTACAAAAGAGTCTCCAACAAGTGCACAAACCGTGCTAACAATCAACCAAAACAACCAAGCACCAATGCTTACAAATGAGAAACAAGAAGATGAAACTTACCCCAAAAACAGAGCTACTGTGCGAAGCCAATATCTCTCACTTTGACCTCGTCTTGAAAATCTGAATGGTGAGACTGAAGAACCAGACGTCTTGAACCTTTTTCAGAAATTTTAGCCCGATCCAACGGTGAACGAATCCTCTCTCGTGAGTTTACGATGACTGTCTGGTGGGTATGCGGGTTGGCTTTCTCTCCTCTCTTCTCTCTTGTTGGCTTCTATATTCTTACTAAAATGAGACCTCTCTGCAACCCTAACCAGACCTCTCTCCACTTAAACAAGTGAGACAAAATGGGCTTACACATTTGGGCCTTTCTCCACATAGGAAGGGAGCCCAAAACTCAACATTAGGCTCAACTTGTGACACAAAAGACATAAAATGACATACATTCCAAAGAGAAGAACAAGTAGTTACCCCTTTGTTGATGTCACCTATAAACTTATCAATTGGATGGTATTTAGTCATTCTCCACTCCTTATGAAGTTCCTCATCTCTTTGTTGTTGAACTTGAGGCTCCAATCTTGATTCTTGTTCATTGTCCTTTGCTTGCTCTTCTTGAGAATCCATTTTTGTATCTACAATATCATCATTATGCACTTTCCCAATTTTTTGGGGGTTAGTCTCATCAAATGATACATGAATAGATTCTTCAATAGTCTTGGTTATTTTATTGAAAACCCTATATGCTTTACTTGATGATGAATATCCAAGAGAGATTACTTGATCTGCTTTGGCATCAAACTTACTAAGATTGTCTTTTCCACTACTCAAAACATAGCATTTGCATCCAAAGACATGTAAATGTGATATATTTGGTTTTCTACCTTTATATAACTCATAAGGAGTTTCCAACAAAACAGGTCTAATAAGCACTCTATTAGACACATAGCAAGCGGTGTTAACCGCATCCGCCCAAAAATACTTAGGTAGACTAGATTCATTTAACATGGTTCTTGCCAACTCTTCTAAGGACCTATTCTTCCTCTCAACAACTCCATTTTTGTTGAGGGGTCCTTGGAGCCGAAAAGTTATACAAAAACATTCAAAGTCATGGTTTTCAAATTCCCCACCATGATCACTTCTAATGCATGTTATTTTCAAATCCTTTTCATTTTGAATCATTTTAGCAAGTTTCTTGAAAGAATGGAATGCATCACTTTTATGAACAAAAAACAATGTCTATGTAAATCTTGAGAAATCATCAACAGTCACTAAAGCATAATAGTTTCCACCAAAACTCATTGTCGTTGAAGGACTAAATAAATCCATATGAAGCAATTGCAAAGGTCTAGAAGTAGAAACAACTTTCTTGGGGGTTAAAACTAACTCTAGTTTGTTTATCCTTCTGGCATGCATCACATAAACCTTCTTTGTTAAATTTTATCTTAGGCAAACCAATCACTAAATCCTTAGAGATCAGTTTGTTAAGGTGATCCATGTGAATGTGTGAAATTCTTCTACGGCATAGCCATGCATCATCATATTTACTAATCAAGCATTTTATGGAAGATGAAATTTCATTCAAATCAAGCATATATATGTTATTGATTCTTTTGCCTATAAACCTAACTTGTTTATCATGCATACTTTCAACTAAGCAACATTTTTCATCGAAAACAACTTTAAAGCCCTTATCACATAGTTGACTAATGCTTAACAAGTTATGCTTAAGACTTTCAACCAATAGCACATTATCAATTGTGGTATTAGAATTCTTACCAACCTTACCCACTCCAAGAATTTTACCCTTGTTGTTATCTCCATATATGACATGACCACTTTTTCTTGGAGATAGATGGGAAAACTTGGAGATGTCTCCGGTCATATGTTTAGAGCATCCACTATCCAAGTACCACTCCTTGCATAGTGTCTTCAAGCATACCTATACAAAAGAGATCAAATCTTAGGTACCCAATTTGAATTGGGTCCTTGTATGTTAGTCTTGGGTTTACTCCCTTTAGGGACCCACATCATGTTACAATTCTCAACACCTTTTCTTTTAATATAACATTTTGAAATATGGTGTCCATGCTTGCAACAAAAATAACATTGTATAGTTGATTTATTTTGCTTGCTTGATGGAACAAATTGAGTCTTGTTGGAGGCCTTACCAAAACTCATAGTTTGTTTACCAAGCAAAACATTAAGATTGTTACTCCCATTTGTGAATCTTGCAAGTGACTTTTTCAAATCAATGTTTTCACTTTCCGAATTCTTGCAATTTTTACAAGTGGTACACCATTCTTTTTATTTTCCTTTTGAAGAGTTTTTACAAATCTTTTGCATAGTCTCAATCTCTAGCTTTTGATCCTCAACTTCCTTTTTCAAGTTGAGCCATGAAATTCTTTTGTTTCTCAACTAGTTTGGCTAAATCAAGAGATTCTTTATGCAATTTTTCAAAAGAGTCATGCAACTCATCATAAGTAAAAGAGACCTCATCTTCACTTTGATGTGAAGCCACTAAACATAGATTGGCCTCTTCACTTTGACTGTCTTCATCACTTGAGGATGACATCTCATTCTCATTCCATGCTATGTATGCTTTCTTACCCTTCTTATCTTTCTTGCCCTTCTTCTCATCTTAATCATTCTTCTTCTTGTAGTTGGGGCAATCATATTTCATGTGACCGGGCTTTCCACATTCATAGCAAGTTGGGTTGGAAGTACTCTACTTCTTTGGGAACTTCTTGTTGTTGAAGTTGCCTCTTATCTTGAGAAACTCTCCAAACTTCCTCACTAACAAGTTGATGTTCTCCTCTTGAAACTCCTCACTTGAATCATCACTATCACTTAGGTCTTCCTTTCTTGAATACGCAACCAAGGCTATGCCTTTCTTCCTCTTGTCTTGATCTTCACTCTCATTTAATCTTGATAGCTCAAGTTCAAGCTCTTGAAGCTTGCCAAAGAGTGTAGCAAGTGACATTGTAGAAAGATCCTATTCAAACATCTTAGAACTTTGTTAATAAGATCCTCATTATCAAACACTTTACCAAGAGCACTAAGTTGGTTAACAATATATGTAAAACGTTTTTTCATATCACATATAGATTCACCATGCATCATTCTAAACAATTCATACTTATGGGTTAAAGTGTTCATCCCACATTTCCTTTCCGGAATTGTAA
This sequence comes from Sophora flavescens, assembly GCA_030762895.1. NCBI lineage: Eukaryota > Viridiplantae > Streptophyta > Magnoliopsida > Fabales > Fabaceae > Sophora > Sophora flavescens. The sequence continues at coordinate 11,479,663 of CM061066.1, forward strand.
GTAGAGATTCTAAAGAACTCATCAATACTAACTCCCGTAGTAATGATGTTCTTAGCCTTCTTATCTAATTAGACCATCTTCGTATCATCATCGGTCCATAAAGATCTAGGTTTATCTTTTTCCTCTTCATTAACAACATGTTTAGGCATAAAAGGACCATTCAAAACAGTATCCCATATATCAACATCTATTGCCTCAATGAAAATTTTCATCCTTGCCTTCCAATAAGGATAGCCTTCACCATTGAAAATAGGGGGTTTAGAAATAGAAACATAATCACTTGTCCCATTTGATTGAGAAGCCATTTCCATGAGACTTGAAAGGTGATTAACCTTATTCAAGAAACCGCTCTAGATACCAATTGTAAGATGTGGAAACGGTTCTTAGTCAAGAGGGGGGGGGGGGGGGGGTGAATTGACCTTTTTAAAACTTTTCGAAAAACAATGTTTAAGTTCCCTTTTTCAAATGGAATAGCAAGATAGTAAACTTTCCTTGAAGCTTAAGCAAAAAACAATTGCAATACAAATTCAAGAATGCACTTAAAGAAAGATATTCAATTGTATAAGCTAAGAGATAGTATCATACAAAAATCATGCACTATAGTATCATAAGCATAGAACATAAAGAATCATGCATACGATATTAAAGATTGCAAGTATTTTACTGGTATATTAAAGTGACACAAGTATTTTACTGGTTTGGCACACAACCTGAGTGGCCTACGCCTGGTCCCCAAGAATCCTCTTGGGGAAATTCACTATGACAAAGTTTGTACAAGAGATACGACACTCCTTACAAAAGTCACTCTCCCTTGTAGGATACCTCACCCACAAGTACCACACTCTCACGAGATACCTCATTCTTGAAACTTGTTGGATACCTCACCAACAACTCACTAAGGGATGCCTCACCCTTACACCTTGTTCGATACCTCACCAACAATCACCACAAGAGATACCTCACCCTTGCCAAAAAGGGATGCCTCACCCTTACTTTGAAGGATACCTCACCAACAAATATTTTTCTCCAATGGCCACTTTGATGGATACCTCACCAACAAAGATTTATGCCCCTCAAGAGATGCCTCACTCTTGAGAACCTTGGGATCCACACTCCCAATACAAAACTCAGAAACTCACTCTTGAGAACCTTGGGATCCACACTCCCAATACAAAACTCAGAAAACAAATTGAGTCTAAGAGAAAATTCTAGCACAAACACTTGTGCATCAAAGCTTGTAGCTATAAGATCACTTTTAAGAAAGGATGAATAGATGGATTTCTATTTTGGCATTATAGCAGTATATTTTTGCATATGATTTCGTTCTCAAAACTCTTAAACACATACCCTTTATATAGACTTCAATTGAAGCTGAAAAACTGAAGTTTTGCTGAATTTTAGGGTGGGTATTCGAATACTACAGGGTATTCGAATACTCCCTGTAACAAAACCCAACAAACTTAACATAATGGGTAGTATTCGAATACTAACAGGGGTATTTGAATACTCCCTTCAAAAATTGCCAAATTGCATTTGCAATGACATACATAAGTTGGTATTTGAATACTCTTGAAGGAATTTCGAGTTTTCCTCAAAGTAGACCAATATACAACTATGTATGTGATTACTTATACCTTAAAAAGATGCATGAAGAAAAACATTTTTCATAACCTGCATTAAATGGAATAAGTTTTCGTTAATGAAAATGATTTTTGGAAATAATATTTTTTAATCCAAGCGGTCATCTAACACTGAAGTAATACAAGCGCTCATCCAACACTGAAGTAATACAAGCGCTCGTCCAACATTGAAGTAATACAAGCGCTCGTCCACTAAAGTGACAGAAGTGCTCGTCCACTAAAGTGATACAAGCACTCATCCACTAAAGTGACAGTAGCGCTCGTCCACTGAAATGATAGAAGTGCTCGTCCACTAAGGTGACAGAAGCGCTCGTCCACACAAGTCTTTGGATTTGTAAGATCTTAATGAGAAGCTCCATCCAATGACATGGCATATTGAGCTCGTCTACTAGTTGGAGCACGTCCAATTACTTTGTGTTTTAGTAATCCCGTCCGCTGACGTGGCATATGGAGCTCGTCCAATTACTTTGTGTTTTAGTACTCCCGTCTGCTGACGTGGCATATGGAGCTCGTCTAGTAGCCCATCCGAATGTAAAATCCTAATGGCTAGATGGACGTGGTTATTTTCAAGATGGACACGAATTCTATAAGAACCATTAGAATCTTATTTCAAGAACGAAAATCAAGAAAACATATTCTGTTAAATCAGATCCAAATCTGTTTTGATTGATCCCCACCACTATAACTTGTTTTCTATATAAAGAGGGATCAAAGGATCACTTTTACAATATATACGAATATCATAACATATCACAGTTTTACGAAATCAATTTGAGAAATCAATTGTGAAAATCATTCATCATCTTTCTTGAGCTTACTGTGAAAAGAGTGTTTCAATACTCATAAGTGCTTCAATTTGTTTATCTGACTATTGAGAGTTATGAATCAATTTTTGTTTTTTATTTCGATTGTAAAGAGAGAGGGAGTCTCTCTAAGTGATTAGGGTGAGGTATCCGTAAGGTTGAACATTGAGGCTCTTCACAAGAGTGTGGTATCTCGAGGTGAAGGAGTGCCCTGTGGTGTAAAGGTTTTTCAAGCTACCTGGTAAAGCTTGTGTGTTAGTGTGTGAAATCCCACAGGTGGAGTGGGGACTGGATGTAGGTCACAGTGGAGGTGACTGAACCGGGATAAATCTGGTTGTGTAGTATCTCTAAACTCAAACTCCTTTACTTTCTGTTTATGATCAAGAACCTGCGACTTTGATGTTTAAAGTTCAATATAATTTCTGTTCTTGATCTGTATAAACTATATTGAAACCTGAGTTTGATTGTAATCAAGTCTGTGTTATATGCGTTCAAAACTGAGTTGGTCAAAACCATTCTTGATTACTAAAACTGAATTATTACTGAAACTCAAACCTGCAAGTTCGTTCTTAATTGTTAATGCTTGTATCTGAAACTTGCATAACTTGTTCTTAATCTTTAAAGGTTTAATCAGTTTCTGTATTTTGTTATTACTGAGTTATTGAACCTGAATCTATTCTCTATTAATTCTGAATTAATCTTTCTTATCCTCATCACCTTCTATTCAAGATTTTGTAAAATCCCTTCATTGATTTTGTAAAAGATTCTGAGGCCACAAATCTGCAACTCTGATTTGAAAAGTTTTGTGAAAAGTTTTTTAAGAGGGAAAGATTTTAAGAAAACTCAATTCAACCCCCTCTGGAGTCGTTGAAGCCAAAACAACAATTGACAACAATTGGCATCAGAGCTGAACTCTTAAGTTTGGCTTAACAGCTATAAGAGTATGGCTTACAATGACTGTTTAAATGAAGGGGCTTCCCTTGCACGTCCTCCTGCCTTCAGTTGATTTGAGTATATCTATTGGAAGGAAAGAATGGAATTCTTTTTTGAGGCAGCAGATGTTGACATTTGGGATGCAGTAGAAAATGGACCATTTGTTCCCTCTACTGTAGATGCTAATGGTGCTCCAAGAAATAAGCCTAAAACTGAATGGAATGAGGATGATAAGAAAAGAGTTCAATATAATGCACGTGCTAAGAATATTATAACATCTGCTTTAAGCCGTGATGAGTTTTATAGGGTTTCAAATTGCAAATCATCAAAGGAAATGTGGGAGACATTGCAAGTAACACATGAAGAATCCCCTGAAGAATCTGAATCTGAGGGGGCAACCTTGTGCTTGATGACCAGCAATCATAGTGATTCAGAATATGAAGTAAGTTCTGATTATCAACCTTCTTATGATGAATTGCAAAATGCTTTTGAAGAACTTCATAATGAATCCATTAGACTTTCTAGATTGCTAACTAAGTCTAATAAAACCATCACATGCTTAGAGGAGAAAACTTCTGTTTTAAACAAAGAGGTAGATCGATTAAAAATAGAAAATTGTGCTTTAAAAGAAAAACTAGCTACTGTTTTAGATGCATCTATATGTGATAAATGTCCTAAGTTGGAGAAACATATAAATCATTTGAATGGTGATCTATCTAGAATTACTAGTGATAAAGAAATCATGAATGCATCTAGTTGTACATTGACTAGAGAGGTTGAAAAACTGAAAAATGACCTAGCAAGATTCACAAATGGTAGAGATAACTTGAATGCTTTGTTAGGACAGCAAAAATGTGTTTATGATAAGGCTGGAATAGGCTATAAACCTAAGATACATGAGAAATCTTTAAAAAAAATTTTTGCTGCACCTAAGACATCAAACACACCATTTGTTAAATGCAATTTCTGTGCTAGAAAAGGTCACACATCTTCTACATGTCATTGCAGAAAATCTGCTTATAATGAGTCTAAGTATATATGGGTTCCTAAAGGAACTATTGCTGCAACTAACTCAAAAGGACCCAAACAGATTTGGGCGCCTAAAGCAAAAACATGATTCTGTTTTGTAGGTGTGTTGGAAAGCCAAGAATGTGAAATGGTATCTTGACAGTGGCTGTTCCAAGCACATGACTGGGGACAAAAGCAAGTTCATTTCCTTTACCCCTAAGTCGAGTGGTAGTGTTACCTATGGAGACAATAATAAAGGGAGAATACTTGGCATTGGCAACATTGGAAGTGACTCAACAACAATCATTGAGGATTTAATATATGTTGAGGGACTGAAACACAACCTAGTAAGTATCAGTCAACTATGTGACAAAGGCTTCAAGGTAAAATTCAATTCCAATAGTTGCTTAATAGAAAATCAGCATGATGAAAAATTGAAATTAATTGGACATAGGACAGATAACATCTATATGCTTGATTTAGATAATATCTCTTCAAATACTGCATGTTGTCTTATTTCAAAAGAAGAAGAGAATTGGCTTTGGCATAAAAGAATTGCACACATTCACATGAACCACTTGAATAAACTGATTCATAAAGATCTTGTAGTTGGCTTGCCTAAACTGAAATTTGTGAAAGATGGACTATGTGATGCATGTCAAAAAGGAAAGCAAGTTAAGGTCTCTTTTAAACCAAAGAACATTGTTTCAACAACTAGACCCTTGCAACTTTTACACATGGATTTATTTGGTCCATCTAGAACCAAAATCTTTGGTGGTAACTCGTATGCATTAGTAATAGTAGATGATTACTCTAGATATACATGGACATATTTTCTATCTCATAAGAGTGATTCATTTGCTGCATTTAAGAAAACGGCAAAAATTGTGCACAATGAAAAGGACGTGAAAATTGTTTTTATAAGAAGTGATTCAAAATAAAGTGTTTGAAAAATTTTGTAATGAGCATGGCATTCAACTTAATTTTTCTGCTCCTAGAACTCCACAACAAAATGGAGTAGTGGAAAGAAAAAATAGATCATTAGAGGAGATACCAAGAACTATGTTCAACAACTCTAGCTTGCCAAAATATTTTTGGGCAGATGCTGTCAATACAGCCTGCTATGTGCTAAATAGAGTCTTGATAAGACCAATCTTAAAGAAAACCCCTTATGAGCTTTACAAAGGAAGAAAACCAAATATAGCACATTTTCATGTTTTTGGTTGCAAATTCTTTGTTCTTAACAATGGAAAGAATAATCTTGGAAAATTTGATGCAAAGTCTGATGAAGGAATTTTACTAGGTTACTCTCTATCTAGTAAGGCATTTAGAATATATAATAAGAGAACACAAACTATTGAGGAATCTGTGCATGTGACATTTGATGAGTCTAACCCCAAAAGGTTGGGAAAGGATTCTGTTATTGATGATCTTGCAGATTCGATTGAGAAAAATCTCCTAGAAGAGAAACAGGACAATGAAGAAGATGAAAGGTTAAAGAACGAATCACTGCAGCAAGAGCAAACAGAACAATAGCCTGACCTACGAAAGGAATGGAGGACTGTCAGAAATTATCCAATTGATAACATCATCAGTTACAAAGGGGGTAACTACTAGACAATCTATTAGAAATGTTTGTAATCATATGGTATTTGTGTCTCAAGTAGAACCTAAGAACATAGATGATGCTATAATTGATGAACATTGGATGATGGCTATACAAGATGAGTTAAACCAGTTTGAAAGAAACCAAGTTTGGAACTAGTGCCTAAACCCAAGAACTGTCAAGTAATAGGTACAAAATGGGTTTTTAGGAATATAGTAGATGAAAATGGTATAATTGTAAGAAACAAGGCTCGATTGGTAGCAAAAGGGTATAGCCAAGAAGAAGGCATAGATTATGATGAAACATATGCACCAGTAGCAAGATTAGAAGCTATAAGAATGCTACTTGCTTATGCTTGCATAATGGGATTTAAATTGTTTCAAATGGATGTTAAGAGTGCTTTCTTAAATGGATTTATACAAGAGGAAGTGTATGTTGGTCAACCACCTGGTTTTGAGAATAATGAATTGCCTAACCATGTTTATAAACTGTCTAAAGCACTATATGGCTTAAAGCAAGCTCCTAGAGCTTGGTATGAAATGTTAAGTAATTTGCTCATTGAAAAAGGATTTAAAAGAGGTAAAGTTGACACAACTTTTTTCACTAAGAAAAAGGCACACAACATTTTACTTGTACAAATATATGTGGATGATATAATTTTTGGTGCCACTAATGAGCATTTGAGAAATGAGTTTGCAAGTCTTATGCAGAGTGAGTTTGAAATGTCAATGATGGGTGAGCTGAACTTTTTCCTCAGACTGTAAATAAAGCAAATTCAAAATGGAATCTTTGTCAGCCAAACCAAGTACTACAATGAGTTGATCAAGAAGTTTGGCATGGAAAATACTAAGGAGATGGCTACTACAATGAGTACCTTGATGAGTCACCGGCAAGTGTAGCGGGTCGTCGCAAGTAATAAAATAAACACGGTAAGTAATTACCGAGGTCGAACTCAGGGATTGGGCTACCAATTCAACTAATTCCCGAGAAATTCGATAAGTTGGTTAAGTGAGGAAAGTGGTTGAGAGGGAGAGAATATAGGATCAAAAATTCAATTAACAATTCTAATAAAATAATTGACTAAAAATCTGAAATTAAAATGTCCAAGGTCACAAATCCACCTACCCAATATGTATAGTACCCAAGTGATGATGAATTCCTCCCTAAGTTCAATGATAATGTCAACCGGGACCCCCAATTTCTCCTATATCCACTGTCGTGCTCAATAGGACGTATTCGACGATTGGATTAATTACTTAGTAGGTCTCATAACCCTAATCTCGAATTCTGTTAATTCGTGTTCCCTATAAGGTTGCACTAATCTCCTAAATCCACTGTCGTGCCCATTATTCAATTAGTGATTCCAATCCAAGTTCTAAAACGCGAATCGTCGATCAGCCTTAACACGTTTAACTAGTCAATCACGCAACACATATGATCAACACAATCAAATCAGAATTGGAAAACATAAATTGAGACAAGGGAGAAAAACATACATCACATGAACACTATACCGCCATGGGCGGCTTCATTGATCCCTCAGACGAGGGGATTAGTTCCTCATGCCCGTGACGATGCACAAACAATCCGACATAATCTCCATAATAAAATAAAATAAGGAAAAGGGAGACGCAGCTCCAGAAGAAAACAAGGATTCATAACTAAACTGATCTAAACAAGTGGAAAAACTTGGATCCCCAAATCTGATCTGAAACAGCCTATAAATAGGGATTCTGGTTCTCGGACGCTCGCGGGGCGAACAATATTTCGCGAGGCGAACATTAGTTTTGGCGCGCTTTCAATTTGGATTCTCGCGAGGCGAGAGTGTGTTTGCGGGGCGAGTCTTCAAACCTTAATCTGTCACAGCCGTGACCTTCATCACGGCAAGCCCGTGATGGTCTCTATCTTCCAGGGTCTTCAGTCTCTCGCGAGGCGAGAAGCTTCTCGCGTGGCGAATTTCAGTTTTGGCTCCATCCTGAGTTTGAATGATCGCGAGGCGAAATGTTATTGGCGAGGCGAACCAGAAAGGATGACTTCTCTGGCACAGTCAGGCCTTCAGGTTCGCGAGGCGAAATGTTATTGGCGAGGCGAACCAGAAAGGATGACTTCTCTGGCACAGTCAGGCCTTCAGGTTCACGAGGCGAGCATGTTACTCGTGAGGCGAGACAGAATGTATGAATGTTGCTGCTTCAGCTGGTCTTCAGGTTCGCGAGGCGAGAATCCTTTCGCGAGGCTAGTCTCTCCAGAATGGAAATTTCCACTGTTTCTTGACTTTCCTTGACTCCCGGAGCTTCACTTCTAACCTGAAACAATAAAAAGACACAAAAAGCGTAATTCTATTCAAAATAGACTAAAAACTACTAAAAAATGCCTAGAACGAGTCAAAGTCTACTTAGGAACAAAACAAGGCAAATTTGGGTGAAAACGAGATTGAACTCGAATAATTTGCACAAAAACCACAGTCCATCTAGTTATAAAACTAGATAAGCCAAAGGCTTATCAAAACACCCCAAACTTAAACCTTGCTTGTCCCCAAGCAAGCTAAAACTCAAAGAAGGACACAAGACTTGGCAAGCCTAAAGGAATCAATCGATTTCGCACAAATTTCATGCAATCAAAACAGTTTTTATCCAATGATCTCCCCCCCTTACATCAATGTAATCCCCACATTCATTTACTTTAAACAATTGAGAACTTCATCATTCATGCAATCATTAATCTAAGTTGAGGATCAGAGTCACACACAGAAGGAAGATCACCAATTTCAAACAATTGCCTTCCTCACAAGGGTATGTAAAATTTCACTCATTCGCTCAATTTTGTCTAGGCTTTTTAAGTTTTCACTCAATTTCACATATCAAGAGCACTTTCCATGAATTTGATTTTCATCTCAAAAATAGTTCCCACGAAAACATGCATGCAACATCAGAAGGTCTTTTAAAGGTTGTAATGGGGCCTGGCTGAGGGTAGGATATTCAAGGATACTCGGCTTAAGTCCCTAGGAACTAAGAGAGCATGAGCATTTGACACATATTCAACTCAAATTCCTTTTTCCATTTTTCTTTTTGCCTCGGGTGACTACAGCCTTTTCCTTGATAATCTTTTTGTTTTGCCCCCTTTCTTTTGGCAATTTTTTTTTTATTTTTCTTTTTGACTTGGGTTTCAACCTTTATTTTTTATTTTTCTCAACCCAAAATGACATATCACCTTGTAGCCACCCCAAACTTAGTTCCTCACAACCCTTCTCTTGCTACGCTTCCATGCTCTCCTAATCCTAAGATTGGGTTAACATGGTTTTTCAGATTTTGGCTTATAATATAGGGTCATCAAGAAACAATAGGCTAATTAGGCTCAACGGGGCTAACTAGGGAACATGCATCAGGGATGGTTCTCTTTTGGCCAAGTAGTTATTTCAAAGAAAATTGCCTAAATCATTTGATGCAACACATAAACATGCAAACCATGAAGAGATTCAAGCAAATCCGGGAAAGTGCAACTTAACAATGATTCACACAATCAAAAACAAAGTTGGAGGCTCTAATCCTCACCTGGACATTTTTGAAAATTGTTTGACCGAGATACAATTCCTAGTGTGTGCACCCCCTCACCCCAAACTTATCATAAATCAAGTAATCACAGTAAAATTCTTAAAGTTCAGTTTTCAATTTTTCACATGGGGATCAATTTTTCTAATTTCAGAACCTAGGGGGAGATCATCAATGGTCAAAATAATTCATGCACTCAATCTATGCTCAATTTAATCAAATTCCAACAAGCTTGCCGACACATTATTCATACACAAACTCTTGATCTTCTCAAATTATTCAAGAGTGACAAACAAAAACAAAACGAAAACAAAAACAAAAACAAAAGTGAGAGTGAGGAAAAGGAGAGGGTGCGCCCTGATCAAGTTTCTATGGTTGCCTCCTCATCCAATTGGTCTCACGGGCTCCCTTCTGTTGCATAGCATCCTGGAAGAACTCCTGCAATTTAAAACCTTAAGTGCAGATTTGCGAGGCGAGAGACAACTCGCGAGGCGAATCTGGAATTCCAACAGATGATGATGCCCAGAATCGCGAGGCAACAGTATACCTCGCGCCGCGAGACAGAAAAGTGAGCATGCATCTGAGATTCAGGGCTTCTGTCTCGCGCGGCCACTGTGGATTCGCGTGGCAAATCAATTTTTTTTTTGATAATATAAATGAAAATGACAGAACTAAAACCAAAGGATACCTAGCTTGGGTTGCCTCCCAAGTAGCGCTTGTTTAACGTCCCGAGTCTGACTCAAGTCACCCCCTAAGGGTTAATCCGGACGAAGATCTTGCTTACCAGGCCATGCCTCAGTCCGTTTTCTGTATGCTCTTGCCCTTTCATATGCTCGCTTGCTGTTTCCGGACAACTCCTTTAAGTCCAGCATCCTTCTATAATCAGCACGAACTCTCCACTTCGTGATGGTCCCTTTTGGGATCAACTGGTTGTTTTCATTGACCACCACGGGTGTGCCACCTTTCAACTTCGGTGCTTTATCCTCTTTTTCCATGCCCTTGTTATTATGCTCTTCCCTTGCACATTCATCCCTTGGGGAACTCGGTAAGGCTTCCATGTCTTTAAACCACTCGAGATAGACCTCATCCCCCAAAGGGTCTTTTTTCTCACTATCATCATCATGGGATTTTACCAACACTTGAGCAAGTGAAGAACCATGGGCTTCTCTAGTTGCCTTTGCCTTGACAGTTGGATCCACCATATCCACTCGATACACTTCCGACCTCTTTGTAGGGTGCTTCATTGCTTCAAAGAGATTGAAGACTACCTCATCATCTTGCACCCTTAGAGTGAGTTTCCCTTGCCGCACATCTATCAAGGCACCCCCAGTGGCCAAGAAGGGCCTACCCAATATGAGAGGGACCCCGGCGTCTTCATCCATATTAAGCACTACAAAGTCCGCCAGAAATATGAGCTTGTCCACTTTTACTAACAAGTCTTCGACCACCCCATAAGGATATTTTATAGAGCGATCGGCTAGTTGGAGCGACATCCGTGTATCCTTGAATTTTTTGATCCCCAACCTCTTCATCATAGAGAGGGGCATCAATTTGATGGTTGCCCCTAGATCACATAATGCCTTCCCTACAGTCATCCCCCCAATGGTGCATGGTATCGAAAAAGAACCGGGATCCTTCAACTTTGGAGGCAGTTTTCTTTGAAGAATGGCACTACACTCCTCGGTCAAAGCAACCGTTTCCTCATCCACTATTCTCCGCTTCTTGGTGAGAAGTTCCTTCATAAACCGGGCATATGATGGCATCTGTTCCAAGGCTTCCGCAAATGGAATGTTAATCTGAAGTTTGCGGAAGACATCAAGGAATTTGTTGAACTGCTTATCCTGTTGAGGCTTCTTCAATCTTTCAGGATATGGTACCTTCATGTAGGGCGGGAGGTCTTGGGGTTCAACCCACTTCTTCTTTCGGAACTCTTCATCCACAAGCTTCAGCCTTCCCCCTTGCTCTGGTGCCTTGTCACTTGCCAACTTCTCTTTCTCAGGTTGCTCTTCCTCAACATGTGGTTGTTCCGGGGCCTTGTCTTCCTGAGAACTAGTTGCACCCCTGTTAGATTCCAACACTTTACCGCTCTTGATTGTTATGGCATTGCAATGGTTCTTAGGGTTGTTCTCGGTATCACTTGGGAAAGTTCCTGGGAGACGCTCATTCAGTTGCTTTGCGAGCCGAGCTATCTGCATCTCTAGATTGTGAATTGTCGCCCATGTATGCGTTTTCAACTGTCGTATTCACCTTCTCTGTGTTGATTACCATCTTTTCCATTGCCGCATTCATCTTCTCAAAAGCCAATTCCCAAGGCTGCCTTCCACCATCTGTTATTTGCAACTGATTAGGCCCCTGAAGAGCCTGCTGAGTATTGCGCTGCTAGATTCCAATGTTTGGCCTCAGACCCTGTGGAGGTTGTTGTTGCCCGGTTAGACCACCACTAGCATCACTCCAAGCGAAACCCGGATGGTCTCTCCTCATATATCCCCTATTCTGATTCTGACTGTAGTCATTCTGTCTGTTCCTCTGATAGTTGTTCTGGGGCACAGTGTCATAGAAGTTGTGGCATGAGTCCACATGTTCCTGAGAGAAGTTGAACGGGCAGCTCCGAGTGTCATGATCTCCATTACAATTTTCACAACCCGGAGGCATTCCCTCGTGTATCGCATTAACTTTCTTGTTCCCAGACAAAGCCTCAATCTGCATCTTTAACAATCTGTTTTGCTCAAGAATGGCTTCCATTGTCCCAGAACAGATTCCACTTGAGGTTTCCCTTCCACGGTTGTAATCATTATATGACATCTTCTCCAATAATGCCCATCCATCCTCAGCTGATAAGTAGGAAAAAGAACCGCCAGCTGCAGCATCACAGTTCATCTGATAGCATCCCCTCAACCCGTTAAAGAAATGCTGAACTTTGGAGACCGGGTCAAAGAACGCTGAAGGGCATCTTCTCAGGAGCCCGTTGTACCTCTCCCAGGCCTCATTATAGGTTTCATCTTCTGTCTGCCTAAAGGATGTGACGACAATTCTTGCTTGTGCCGCTTTCTGAGGGGGAAAATATTTGGTTAGGAACTTTTGTGCCATTTGCTCCCAAGTTCTGATGTTGTTCCTATCCAAGCTGTCAACCCAATCGCGAGCGACATCCCTAAGAGAGAGAGGGAAAAGCCGCAAGCGAAACTCATCTTGTGAGACTCCTCCTGTCTTCTGTAAGTCACAAGCTTCAACGAAGCGAGTGATGTGTCTATGAGGGTCTTGTTTGCCACTCCCATCAAACTGATTCTCACGAATCTGGAATGTGACACATCCCTCCACTCTGAAGGAGTCTGTATTCAGGTTGCCCCTCACAATAGAAGAATCACAATCACCCAAGCTGGGTAGATCGTACTCGAAGAGAGGCTTGTAACGAGGAGGAGGAGGAGGGTTTTCTTCGGCCATCCTCTCAAGATTACTCGCTTCAAGCCTTTTTCTTTCTCTGACTTCCTTCCTTAAGCTCTTCTCGGTCTTGGTGATCTCCGAATCAAATAGCAGGTCCTCCTGTGAAAGGGTACCTCGCATACAAAAACATGGCAAGACCAAGTGGAATCAAAGAAGTAGAGAGAAATAATAAATAAATAACAAAAATAAAAATAAAAATTAAAATCAACTTAACCAATCAATCAAATTTCCTAAACACTAGGAAAATTGGTTGTGCCAATCCCCGGCAACGGCGCCAAAAACTTGATGAGTCACCGGCAAGTGTACCGGGTCGTCGCAAGTAATAAAATAAACACGGTAAGTAATTACCGAGGTCGAACTCAGGGATTGGGATACCAATTCAACTAATTCCCGAGAAATTTGATAAGTTGGTTAAGTGAGGAATAACAATTAGTTCAACTAATTCCCAAGTGATGTTGAATTCCTCCCTAAGTTCAATTATAATGTCAACCGGGACCCCCAATTTCTTCTATATCCACTGTCGTGCTCAATAGGACGTATTCGACGATTGGATTAATTACTTACTAGGTCTCATAACCCTAATCTCGAATTCTGTTAATTCGTGTTCCCTATAAGGTTGCACTAATCTCCTAAATCCATTGTCGTGCTCATTATTCAATTAGTGATTCCAATCCAAGTTCTAAAACGCGAATCGCCGATCAGCCTCAACACGTTTAACTAGTCAATCACGCAACACATATGATCAACACAATCAAATCGGAATTGGAAAACATAAATTGAGACAAGGGAGAAAAACATACATCACATGAACACTATACCGCCATGGGCGGCTTCATTGATCCCTCGGACGAGGGGATTAGTTCCTCATGCCCGTGACGATGCACAAACAATCCGACATAATATCCACAATAAAATAAAATAAGGAAAAGGGAGACGCAGCTCCAGATGAAAACAAGGATTCGTAACTAAACTGATCTAAACAAGTGGAAAAACTTGGATCCCCAAATCTGATCTGAAACAGCCTATAAATAGGGATTCTGGTTCTCGGACGCTCGCAGGGCGAACAATATTTCGTGAGGCGAACATTAGTTTTGGCGCGCATTCAAATTGGATTCTCGCGAGGCGAGAGTGTGTTCGCGGGGCGAGTCATCAAACCTTAATCTGTCACAGTCGTGACCTTCATCACGGCAAGCCCGTGATGGTCTCTGTCTTCCAAGTTCTTCAGTCTCTCGCGAGGCGAGAAGCTTCTCGCGTGGCGAATTTCAGTTTTGGCTCCATCCTGAGTTTGAATGATCGCGAGGCGAAATGTTATTGGCGAGGCGAACCAGAAAGGATGACTTCTCTGGCACAGTCAGGCCTTCAGGTTCGCGAGGTGAGCATGTTACTCGCGAGGCGAGACAGAATGTATGACTGTTGCTGCTTCAGCTGGTCTTCAGGTTCGCGAGGCGAGAATCCTTTCGCGAGGCGAGACTCTCCAGAATGGAAATTTCCACTGTTTCTTGACTTTCCTTGACTCCCGGAGCTTCACTTCTAACCTGAAACAATAAAAAGACACAAAAAGCGTAATTCTATTCAAAATAGACTAAAAACTACTAAAAAATGACTAGAACGAGTCAAAGTCTACTTAGGAACAAAACAAGGCAAATTTGGGTGAAAACGAGATTGAACTCGAATAATTTGCACAAAAACCACAGTGCATCTAGTTATAAAACTAGATAAGCCAAAGGCTTATCATACCTCCTGTTATCTGGACAAGGATGAGCAAGGTAAACCTATTGATGTTTCTAAATTCAGAGGTATGATAGGCTCACTACTTTATCTTACTGCTAGTAGGCCCGATATCATGTTTAGGGTATGCATGTGTGCTAGGTATCAAACAAATCCAAAAGAATCACACTTAACAGCAGTTAAAAGGATAATTAAGTATCTGTTAGGAACAAAAGACATGGGATTTTGGTATACCAGAGCTACATGTACTTTAATTATCTATTCAGACTCTGATTTTGCTGGTTGTAAACTAGATAGATAGAGTACTAGTGGAACTTGCCATTTACTAGGAAACTCATTAGTATCATGGTTTAGTAAGAAACAATCTAGTGTGGCTTTATCAACCGCAGAGACTGAATATGTAGTAGCTGGTAGCTGTTTTGCACAGGTTTTATGGATGAAACAACAATTAGTTGATTATGGTGTGAAACTAAACCAAGTTCCTATTAGATGTGACAATACGAGTGCAATTAACCTAACTAAGAATCCCATAATGCACTCTAGAACTAAACACCTAGAAATCAAACATCATTTCATTATAGATCATATTCGGAGTAGAGAAGTTGAGATTGAATAAGTTGATACAACTAAACAACTTGCAGCTATCTTTACCAAGCCATTGAACAGGGAAAGCTTCTTCATTAGAAGAGAATTGGGCATAATCGATCAATCCTATATCTAATCTCTAAAGAAACAAAAGAAAATCAAAAGGGGAGGAAAATTAGATGGACGCACATATTCTTTGATTTGTCCCTGTACCTATCCCTCTATCATGAACAATTTTATATGCTATGTTTGAATGTTTAAAAGCTTACCTTCTCTATTGATTTAAATGTTTATTTTCTTTACCTTTTTTATAATGCCAAAAGGGGAGGAAAAAGTATGATATAGGGAAAGGGGATAATAACAAATTATACATGGAGAAAAAAAAAGTATGATATAGAGAAAAGGGATAATAACAAAATTATACATGCATATGTTGAGGGGGAGCTAATAAGCTTACATGATTAATAGGGAGTAAATCAAATTCTGCTCTGTTAATATTTTTTTGCTCTGATATACTTCATCTCCGATCGCTTCCGATACCATGATATAAATCTGTCAAAAACACTTAGCGTCTGCTACACTTATACTCTGATCTTATAATTTGTTAAAAGGTTTGTCATAATCAAAAAGGGGGAGATTTTTAGACTCAATGACTTAGAGATTTTGATATATGACAAATACAACTTAATGTGAATGCAAGTGTTTTAGTGTCAAATTAGCAAAGACAGGTATCAAGCAGTGATCCACAAGTTCAGTGAGCAATCAAAGGAGAATATTCAAGGAAGAACTTAGAGGAATCAAAGAGCAAAGACAAAGATCAAGGAATCATCAAGACAAGAGCTTAAAGGAGAAATTAGATTTAAGTCTTTGATGATTTGTAAGAGATGAAATATCTTATTCACAAATAGCTCAATTAAAAAGATGCATGAAGAAAATCATTTTTCATAACCTGCATTAAAAGGAATAAGTTTTCGTTAATGAAAATGATTTTTGGAAATAAGATTTTTTAATCCAAGTACTCGTCCAACACTGAAGTAATACAAGCGCTCGTCCAATAAAGTGATACAAGCGCTCGTCCACTAAAGTGGCAGAAGTGCTCGTCCACTAAAATGATACAAGCGCTCATCCACTAAAGTGATAGAAGCGCTCGTCCACTGAAGTGATAGAAGTGCTCGTCCACTAAGGTGACTGAAGTGCTCGTCCACACAAGTCTTTGGACTTGATAAGATCTTAATGAGAAGCTCCGTCCAACGACATGGCATATGGAGCTCGTCTACTAGTTGGAGCATGTCCAATTACTTTGTGTTTTAGTACTCCCGTCCGCTGACGTGGCAGATGGAGCTCGTCCAATTACTTTGTGTTTTAGTACTCTCGTCTGCTGACGTGGCACATGGAGCTCGTCTACTAGCCCATCCGAATATAAAATCTTAATGGCTAGATGGACGCAAATTCTATAAGAACTATTAGAATCTTATTTCAACGAGAATCAAGAAAATAGATTCTGTTAAATCAGATCCAAATCTATTTTGATTGATCCCAACGACTATAACTTGTTTTCTATATAAAGAGAGATCAAAGGAACACTTTTACAATATATACGAATATCATAACATATCACAGTTTAACGAAATCAATTTGAGAAATCAATTATGAAAATCATTCATCATCTTTCTTGAGCTTACTGTGAAAAGAGTGTTTCAATACTCATAAGTGCTTCAATTTGTTTATCTGACTATTGAGAGTTAGGAATCAATTTTTGTTTTTTATTTCGATTGTAAAGAGAGAGGGAGTCTCTCTGAGTGATTAGGGTGAGGTATCCGTAAGGTTGAACATTGAGGCTCTTCACAAGATTGTGGTATCTCGAGGTGAAGGAGTGCCCTGTGGTGTAAAGGTTTTTCAAGCTACCTGGTAAAGCTTGTGTGTTAATGTGTGAAATCCCACAGGTGGAGTGGGGACTGGATGTAGGTCACAGTGGAGGTGACTGAACCGGGATAAATCTGGTTGTGTAGTATCTCTAAACTCAAACTCCTTTACTTTCTGTTTATGATCAAGAACCTATGACTTTGATGTTTAAAGTTCAATATAATTTATGTTCTTGATCTATATAAACTATATTGAAACCTGAGTTTGATTGTAATCAAGTCTGTGTTATCTGCGTTCAAAGCTGAGTTGATCAAAACCATTCTTGATTACTAAAACTGAATTATTACTGAAACTGAAACCTGCAAGTTCGTTCTTGGTTGTTAATGCTTGTATCTGAAACTTGCATAACTTGTTCTTAATCTTTAAATGTTTAATCAGTTTCTGTATTTTTTTTATTACTGAGTTATTGAACCTGAATCCATTCTCTATTAATTCTGAATTAATCTTTCTTATCCTCATCACCTTCTATTCAAGATTTTGTAAAAGCCCTTCATTGATTTTGTAAAAGATCCTGAGGCCACAAATCCACAACTCTAATTTGAAAAGATTTGTTAAAAGTTTTTTAAGAGGGAAAGATTTTAAGAAAACTCAATTCACCCCCCCCCCCCCCCCCTCTTGAGTCGTTGAAGCAAAAACAACAAAATGTTGTTGCCAATATGGACTTAAATGAAGATGAAGTGGTGGTGGAAGATGATTCAAGAAGAGAGGATCATGAAGAGGAGTGCAAGGAGGAAATAACTCCTATTGTTCCTTTGCAAGGGACAAATGAGACAAATCATGTGGAAAATACTTCATTCACCAATGCTATTGAGGAGCCTCAAAATCATGAGGTTGATAAATATGTTGGTTTGCATGCATGTGTGGATGTTACAAAGTTGGTGCCTACAATTTTTCTATCACATTACTTAGTATAAATACCAACTTTGGAGTTCAAGGCATTGCCTGAGAATTGGGAGTTTTCATTAATAGCAGCAAAAGCTCTAAGGTCGCCTCAAAAAGTTATGGTTCTATTGCTTCATGGAGAAACTAATTACATAAAGGTCATTCTTGGAGTAGGTGACTTACCATTTGACCCGGGAGGAAGTGGGCTCATAACAGCACTTAGAGAAGTAAATAGAATCTCATCACACTTGCTTCTTCCATCTCCACTCCACAAGCCATGGGATCCGGGAGGAAGGTCTTACATCTTGGGCATCTCTTGGTCTTTGTACCACAGGCTATGGGATCCGGGTGCAAGCGTCTTCAATGAGTTTTTCTAAACCCTTCTCTTTTTAATTATTTTGCTTTTCTTTACTTGAGTCATATGTGTTTTGAGTCTTGTGTTGGTAAGCTTGAAGGGATTTTATTGAATTTAGCATAGATGGATTGCATATAAAAAAATAATATTTATTTTTGATGATTTCCCCTACTGATTTGAAAATTGAAAAATTGATCCCCATAAAATTTGAAAATTGAACTTTGAGAAATTTTGTTGTGGATGCATGATTTATGACAAGTTTGGGGTGAAAGGGGCACACACACTAGGGATTGTATCTCGGTCAAACAATTTGCGAAAAATGTCCTGGTGAGATTTGAGCCTCCAACATTGTTTTTAAATTGTGTGAATCACTTTTAAGTTACACTTTCCCGGATTTGCTTTAATCTATTCATGATTTGCATGTTTATATGTTTGCCTTAAATGATCTAGGCAATTTTCTTTGAAATAGCTACTTGGCCTAAAAAAGACCATCCTTAATGCATGTTCCCTAGTGAGCCACATTGAGCCTAATAGCCTATTGTTTCTTGATGACCTTATGTTATAAGCCAAAAATCCGGAAAAACCATGTTTACCCAATCTTAGGATTTAGGAGAGCATAGATGCTTAGCGAGACAAGGGTTGTAGGAAACTAAGTTTGGGGTGGCTATAAGGGTTCGATATGTTATTTTGGGTTGAGAAAAAGAAAATAAAGGTTGAAGCCAAAGGCAAAAAGAAAAAAAAAAGAAGAAAAGTACAAAAATGTAAAAGGAAAAGGTTGTAGCCACCCAAAGTATATATATATATATATATATATATATATAGAGAGAGAGAGAGAGAGAAAGGAATGAGTGGAAATTCAATGTGTAAAAATGTTCATGCTCTCTTAGTTCCTAGGGACTTAAGCCTAGTACCTTTGAATATCCTACCTTTAGTCAGGCCCCATTACAACCTTTAAAAGACCTTTTGATGTTGCATGCATGTTTTCGTGGGAACTATTTTTTAGATGAAAATCAAATTCATGGAAAGTACTATTAAAATGTGAACTTGAGTGAAAGTTGATAACCTAGACACTTGAGTGAATGAGTGAATTACTAAAGGCCCTTGTGAGGAAGGTAAATATTTGAAATCGGTGATCTCCCTTTTGTGTGTAACTTGGATCCTTTTCTTAGATTGATGATTGAACTTATGATGAAATTATCTTTGTTTGAAGTAAATGAATTTGGGTATTACTATAATGAAATAGGGGTAAACATTGATTGGAATTGTATTGAAAAAAAATTGCATAAAGCATATGTAAGGTTTGATTGAATCCATTGAGCTTGCCAAGTTTTGAGTCTTTTTGATTTTTAGTTTGCTTGAGGACAAGCAAAGTTTAAGTTTGGGGTATTTTGATAATCTGCTGGCTTATCATGTTTTAGCTAATATTTTAGAGTGGATTTCATTAATTAAATTTTGTTGAATGCTTGATTTAACCCAAATTAGACTTTGTTTTCCTATTTTAGTTATTTTATAGTCAATGTGTGCATTTAATTGATTTTAATTAGGATTTAATTTTCTCAAGATTTTCTTATTTTTATCTTTAGGAAAGGACGAAGAAGACGAATTGTAATTAAATTGAAGACTGCCAAGTAAATTGCGAGGGCCCACATGATGGATTTGAATCCAAATCAATTTAGATTTGGATTATTATGAATAAAAGATAATTCAATTGGCATTGAGATAAAAGATTGGATCCAAATCAATTTGGATTTGGATAATGATTGCCTATCACAACAATAAAGGATATGATAAGATTTGGCAATTAATTTGGAGATATTGATTTGGCAATTAAATACGAAGATTAAAATGCTCAAGACTAGTTATGTTGGAGTTTGCATGAAGACGGAGCTTGAAATACAAGAAAAATGAGCCAAACAAAGCCCATCACGGTCTGGACATGATAGGAATCACGGCCATGATCGAGCAGGGCTAAAAAAGAAATAAGAACACGAAGTAAGAACCTGCCACGACCGTGACAGGCCAACCAGTGTCAAGTTCTCCAGGACAGAATCTGTCACGGCCTGGCCGTGATAGGCATCACGGCCGTGACGTGCAAAATCTGGATTTTTAATTTGCTGATTTGATTAGATTTTGTAATGGTTTCAAATCCAAGTTAACCTACTCTATAAGTAGGGCAATTATGCTTAAAAATAGGGATCTCTTGGCTGCTAACTTAGGCAAAAATTAGGATTTCTCTTTTTCTCAATTTCTTCTTTTCTCTTAGGATTTTTATGCTTTTGTTATTCAAGGTTGCCATGATCATGGCAATGCTTGAGTAGTCTTTTTATTTCTAGGAATTGGGGCTATGCCCAAGACTTGTTTTATGTTATGAATTGATGTTTTCCCTTTGTTAGTTCCAATTTGCTTTTGATTTAATTCCTATTGCATGAATTACTTGTGAATTTGGTGCGCACTTATTTGCATATCATAGATACTCTAAGGACGAACCTAGTGGTGAACTTAGGTATCAGTTCTATAGGGATTGACCTTAGGACTTAAATCACGAGAGTTAGAAGCGGTCCTTCGAGGGTTCATTGAATTGTCATGAATCTTAATGGGTTGAATTTAAATACAATTACCACGAGAGTAGGGGTTGGTTTAATTGGGCATGGTTCTTGTATCTCGAGAGGGAACATTAACTTATTTAGGATAAATTCACCTTCAAAGCAATTTTGATAATTAACAAGAGGGGTAGTCAATTTAGTAGCATGAGCAGTCTTGTTTGTAACCTAATTCCTGGAAATCTCTTTTAAAATTTAAAATCCCAAAAATATTTGATTTTATTTTATTGTTTCTTTTATTTTCTTGAAATCTTTTCACACCTATTTCTCTGTCTAAATAGTTGTTTAATTTGTGAAGGGACACTTGGTTTGCCAATCCCTGAGTTGGATACTCGGTTTCTCACCGTTTTATTATTACTTGCTTCGATCCGGTACAAATGCCGGAGCCTATCAATACACAAGTTTGAAATCTCTCCATCTACCCTCTGTCCATTATCTCCATATCTAATTTTTCTCTCCTTTTATCCTTTAATTTCCCATTTTTCTCCATATTCTCTCTCCACCAATCCTTATTTTTCTTGCTGCACAGGCAGCACATCACGAGAGAATCCATTTTGTTAAAGACATACCTTAGAATAGCGAGCTCGGATAGTCACATTTTCTATGCCAGATCTTTTGATTTGGGATGGGGGCATCAACATCTTACTCCTATAAGAAAATCAACCAAGCTAGAGAAGATTTCTATCACAAGTTATAATGGTGAGTGATGCCTTTTTCACCATATTTCATTCCCTTCATTTTATACGGATCTAAAGCTTTGAATTTATATGTTCCAGGATTTCGGGGTATGATATGTATAGTGCATCTTGCATATTTGCTACTTTAAGTGCTTTACTTCAAGGTATTTTATTATTCTTTTTCCAATTCAAATTTTTACAGATGTATTCAAGTTTTTCATTTTTGTGCATTTTTGTGTTTGCTTACTTTTTTTATGCCGCTATAATATGTTTTCCTTTCTTATATATTGAAATCAATTCATCTTTGCTACTCTTATAGGTAACTGTAATTTGGAAAACAAGAGTTAGTAAATCAATGATGTCCGCTGAAGAAGAAATCTAAAACCAGTGTTCGATTCAGGTATATTAATATAAAAAACATTATTTTTGTAATTACATGTCAGTAATTCACATTAATATCTTTTGCATAAGTTTATGTGAAATTTTATAAACCAAACTTTTTTCCTAGTAGTTGTCCAATATCTTAGCAAATTAGAGGTGATCTTATATGTACTTGAACTGGTTAGTCACATTGGAAGTGTATGACATCTCTATGTGAATTCTACCCACAATATTAGGGGTTCGAATGCTAGAGTCGTCACTTTTTGATGATTTTACCTAACAGTCCCTACCGAGGGTTTGCCTCACAGCTATGTCTGTGGGATACCCTGTCAAAGACGTAAAAAGGCAAGCTTGCGTATTTGGCTAGATTATGTATTAAACCCTGCAAAATCTTTCACAATTATTTCAATTACTCAAATGTTCGTCGTCTTCTTTCTTCCCAATCCAAAGATTTCTTATTACTTCCAAATATGTAACAAAATCCAACACTTTCGTACTTTTATTATTGAAGAACATTCCACACTATTCCTATATTTTATTAAAGTAAGATTTGCATTTACTTTAGAAAAAAGCTTCAAAAGCAAGCTTTCATTTTTTCTACTCATTGATAAAATCTGCTTCATCCAAAGTGCATTGAGTATGGATCTTTGCCATATAAAAACTAAAATAGAATCGACCAGTACAAGTAAGACTATGACATGTTATAAGAGATTCTACTAAAATTTCAACACTGATATGTTTTTCATTGATGGACAAGTAGGTCTTATACTAACGAGAGGAGGGTTGTTCTTTTTCTAGCTTGCACAGATATTGGGGAGTTGAGATATTATATTTTTATCGTCTCTATTTTGTTCATTATACTTCTATTCATTTGTTTTGGTCCAAGGAAGATTCCTTTAATTTTCTCTACTTTTCTCTGAATAGTCCTACATTCATTTTAAATTGTGTAAGTTATACATGTTTCATTATGTATTGTTTGGATAATTGTTTTGTTGTCTTTTTCTATGCTTATTTTGATTTTTCCTTGTAGATTTTCTGGAGGGCTCAGTGGCTGCTAATTTTTCATTGAACCGAAAGTTTATGTTGTGGCATAGTTGTCAGAATTTATAGAATATGATAATCCAAAAAGATATAATGAAACAAAGTGATAATTTCTTTTTCAGTTGAGTAAACTCAATGATGTTACTAGAGAATACTGATTACTTGTTTAAATTTTTTAAGTTCATGTTTTGAAGTTTGTATATATTTGTATGGATAAGAAGTATATTTGTATCTCATTCAGTAAAATATATTTTAGGTTAGAATGGAAGAACATCCAAGTGAGACCTTCACAAATAATTTCATAGATAAGTGCTGGGAAATAGTTCTTGAGAGACTAAATTAAGAAATCATGGAGCGACGGAGTCTAGGTGAGCCACCGCCTCCCTTGGAAACCCATGAATCTTAAAAATATCATGCCTTTGTTGAGCAGAAATTAATATCAACGTTCTCTATATTTTATAATGTGGAAGTAAAATCGCATAGTTTGGATCATATATTTACTATATTGTACAAAACTAGATTAACATAGCTTGTTATGGTCAAGTTCATTCAATGACCACTGTATTAATTTTGATTGAAACCTTTTTCTAGGGCCTTGAATCTCAAGATCCCGACCATAAACATATAGAATAATGGAAACATAAATAAGTTGCATGTGTATCTTAGGGGAGTGCCAATAATGATAAGTTAACACATTGTTCAAGTAGCTCTCGGAGTGATGTCAAGACCAAACTTTTTGGGGTTAATCTAGTGAAACAAGAGCAAGATAAAATTGGAGGTACCAGACTTTTTGGGTTAATTTTGGTGAAACATGATTAAGATAACATAGGAGGTATTTTCATACCTTGGTTTATGCTCATATTACTTTACTTCCAAGATCAAATGTGAGAATATATGTGTCTCCTATCTTTTCTGATTTAGTCTTGCCTATCTAGTGAGTTATTGATAAAATGAGATAAATTTTACCATTATTTTTTAAAATAATCTTTTTCTATACAGCTAACTCAACCTATAATTCCTAATAGAATTACTCCTGAGCCCCCCAAAATAAAAGTATCACTCATTTTGCAAAATGTTAATTGTCTCCGATACTAGCACACATGGAGGATTTTCAATTCCGAGGAAGCATGTTATTGAGTGCTTATCACCATTGGTATTTAATACCGTATATTCCAATGGCTGTATTCAAGGCATAACCATTGGGATTATTCTCCATGGATTATTCTCTTATTTATTGTAAATATTAGCTAATCAAATCAAGGATATCAATGACAGATGTAAATGAGACATTATAGGCATTAGTTTAGGAAGGATATTAATGACAGATGTAAATGAGACATTATAGGCATTAGTTTAGGACACGTAAACCCCATGTAACATCTATATATTTGGTATCTGTTCAATGTAATGATACGCACATTCTTTCCACCATATTCTTGTTATGGTATCAGAGCCATCACGGTGCTGGTGAGAACGTGTTGAAGCAAACACATTTTCCATGACTGAGATGTCGGAAAAGACTGAAGCAGAGAAGAAAACTGATCTTGTGAAAAAGATCCCTTCACCATATGATTTGAACTCTAGTGATAATCCAGGAAACCTGATTACTCAGGTTCAGCTGAAAGGAGAGGTTGTTGGGTTCTCTGCACAGGCTCGTGGAAGAACCAAAGGACTTGCTGAATCAAAAGACAAAAATATGGCGTGTTCGAACTGTAATCGAATAGGACATGAAGCTGAAAGTTACTTCCAGTTGATCTGTTATCCTGAATGGTTGGGAGATCGGTCATGAGGTGAACAGAAAGCCAATACGAGAGGAAAAGGACGACAACGAGGAGGAGCTACACCTAGCAGAGGCAAAAACGGGGGTGTTCGAGTCAATGCAACATTCACTAATGGAGAAAATAGTGCTGCACCAACTAATTCAAACAATGGATTGACCGGGCTGAGTACTGAACAGTGGCAAGCACTAGTGGATTTTTTAAATAGCCAAAAAGGAAACATAAATGACAAGATGACAAGTAAACATAGTGTTTGGATTGTTGACAAAGGAGCTTCCAGCCACATGACTGGGAACTTGAAATTATTGCATGGGCTGAGAGAAATAACAGGATGTCCAGTAGGACTTCCGGATGGAAAACAAGTGTTAGCCACTAAAGAAGGGACAACAATACTTGATGGAGGATTGAAAATTGAGAATGTTCTTTATGTGCCAAAATTGAACTGCAATTTGATATCTATCTCTCAACTGATTGATGAAAAAAATTGTATTGTCCATTTCACTGATACCTTATGTGTTATACAGGACCGCACTTCGAAGATGCTGATTGGAGAGGGTGAACGAAGAGATGGGCTTTATTTTTTCAAAGTTATCCGAAGTGAGAAGGCACACAAGGCTAGTGGAATTTGTCAGTTTAATCTATGGCATCAACACATGGGACATCCATCTTTGAGGACTACTCAATTAGTTTCCAATATAAGGTGCGGAGAAAGTGAGTTGAAAAATAAAGCATGTGACGTATGTTTTCGATCTAAACAAACCAGGGATGTTTTTCCTTTGAGTACTCATACTACTACTAGTAGTTTTGATTTAATTCATTGTGATCTGTGGGGACCTTATCAGACTCCCTCTTCTTGTGGTGCATCATATTTTTTGACAATAATGGATGATTTTTCTCGTGCCATATGGATTAATCTATTAGTTGATAAAAGGGAAGTGTCACGTACATTGATAAATTTCTTTGCCTTAGTAGAAAGACAGTTTGATAAAAGGGTTAAGATGATGCGTAGTGACAACGGGACTGAATTTACATGTTTGAAAAATTATTTTCATGAACATGGAATTTTGTTTCAAACTTCTTGTCCCGGAACACCGCAACATAATGGAAGAGTAGAAAGAAAACATAGGCACGTTCTTAATGTTTCTCGTGCTCTACGTTTTCAAGGTAGCCTTCCTATTTATTTTTGGGGTGAGTGTATCTTGACTGCTGGATATCTAATTAATCGCACACCTACTCCAGTGCTGCATGGAAAAACACCGTATGAGATGTTGCATGGGCAAGCTCCCTTACATAGTCATTTGAAGGTTTTTGGATGTTTGCGTTATGCACATAACCTAGGAAAAACAAATGATAAGTTTGCCAGTCGAAGTCGGAAATGCGTTTTGTTGGATACCCTAATGGTAAAAAGAGTTGGAAATTATTTGACTTAGATACTCAACGTTATTTTGTGTCACGTGACATTGATTTTTTTGAGACAGAATTTCCTTTTGCTCATACAAGCAAGGAAAGGAACATTTCATCTGTGGATTCTCCTGTAGTGTTTCCCCTGTTGGTTGGTGACAATGATAGTAGGTCCCATGATCAAATTTACACAGAAGAAGAAGTAAGACCAAACAATGGTGTTGATGTGGGTCCGACCGTAAGGGGGGTACAAATGACTCAGACAATGAGGCAAGTGAATATTCAAATCCAAATGATCCTTCTGTCGATCCTCCTACATTAGATTTGATTTCTCACAACAATGTGGAGGAGTTGGGAAGAGGTCACCGCATTAGGATGCCTTCAGTCAAGTTGCGTGACTATGTGACTCACACTGTACAGAAGTTAAGCCCATCTCCCAGTTCGCCCTCTCCACAACATATTTCAGGTGCGCCTTATCCCTTAATACATTATGTGAATTGTGACAAATTCTCTGTAAAGCATCACAGGTTCATTGCTGCTCTCACTATAGAACATGAACCCATCCATTTTTTTGAGGCAGTGAAAGATGCTAAGTGGAGACTTGCAATGCAACAAGAACTCGAAGCACTGGAAAGTAGTGGGACCTGGACTCTACAACCCTTGCCGGATGGGAAGAAACCTCTTGGTTGTAAATGGATGTATAAGATTAAGCACAACTCTGATGGGTACCATCGAAAGATACAAGGCAGGGTTGGTCATTCTTGGGAATCATCAGGTAGAAGGTATTGACTATACCGAGACATTTACTCCTGTTGTTAAAATGGTCACTATTCGTCTTGTTCTTGCCATAGCAGCAGCAAAGAAGTGGGAAATTCATGAAATGGACGTCCATAATGCTTTCCTACATGGTGATCTTCATGAAGATGTTTACATGAAGTTGCCCCCAGGCTTTCGCACATCTCAACTAGGATTGGTTTGCAAGTTGCGCAAATCGTTGTATGGCTTGAAGCAAGCCCCTCGATGTTGGTTTGCCAAACTATCATTTGGGTTTCAACAATCATCCTCTGACCACTCACTCTTTAATCTTCTTAATCATGGAGTGCAAATAGTAGTTTTGGTATATGTGGATGATTTAATCGTGTGTGGGAACGACTCCACTGCAATTCAAAAATTTAAAGTATATCTCAGCAAGTGCTTTCACATGAAAGATTTGGGGACCCTGAAGTATTTTCTTGGTGTAGAAGTTGCAATGAATCCAAGTGGGATATTCTTATGCCAACGTAAATATGCTTTGGACATAATTCAAGAAACGGGTTTACTTGGTGCCAAGCCTATGTCCACACCTCTTAAGCAGAACCATCAACTTAGTCTCGCTACTGGACGACTTCTTGATCAACCTGAACGTTATCGACGTCTAGTTGGTCGTCTCATCTATTTGTGTTTCACCAGACCAGAGCTATCTTATTGTGTTCACCTCTTGTCGCAATTCATGCAACAACCTCGTGAGGAACACTGGAATGCAGCTCTTCGAATCGTTAAATACCTAAAAGGAAGTCCTGGTCAAGGCATACTTCTTAGCAGTACGACTAAATTTCAGCTGCATGGATGGTGCGATTCTGATTGGGCAGGCTGCCCTTTAACCCGACGCTCAACCACCGGCTGGTTTGTGTTCTTGGGTCACTCTCTTATCTCCTGGAAAACCAAAAAACAACACACTGTTTCTCGTTCCTCAACTGAAGCTGAATACCGCTCTATGGCTACCACCACCTGCGAACTTAAGTGGTTTAAGAGTTTGCTTTATGAACTTGGCATATTACATAAAGGTCCCATGGGCCTTAATTGTGACAATCAAGCAGCTTTGCATATAGCCCAAAATCCAGTTTTCCATGAATGCACGAAGCATATCGAAGTGGATTGTCACTTTATTCGCAATGAGGTACTTCAAGGTAATGTTCAGCCATCTTATGTCCCTACATCCGAACAATTGGCAGACATTTTTACCAAAGCATTAGGAAGACATCAATTTCAGACTTTGCTTGGCAAGCTGGGCATTCGTAATCCCCACGCACCACCTTGAGGGGGGTAATACCATATATTCCAATGGCTGTATTCAAGGCATAACCATTGGGATTATTCTCATGGATTATTCTCTTATTTATTGTAAATATTAGCTAATCAAATCAAGGATATCAATGACAGATGTAAATGACACATTATAGGTATTAGTTTAGGAAGGATATCAATAACAGATGTAAATGAGACATTATAGGCATTAGTTTAGGACACGTAAACCTCATGTAACTTCTATATATTTGGTATCTGTTCAATGGAATGATACACACATTCTTTCCACCATATTCTTGTTAGTATTTAACTCTATGGGTTTTCGTCAGCTGCTGTTTATTCCATATATTTATTAAAAAATTAAACTTTTTCCTCAATTTTTTAATGCTTTCCATTTATATATTATAGGACATGACCCAAACAACCCCTACTCAGGACTTAATAGCGAAGGACTTGCACGGTTTTGAATGGAAATTTCGCCATGTATATAGAGGTAGTAATTTGGATTTTCTGTTGGAAGTCTTCTTTTTATATTTATGTTTTAGTTGCACAATCAAAATTATGAAATGAATGAATTTCATGATTTGTATAGAATATATAAAGACTATGTAATGTACCTAGTATTCCTCATTTTATGCAAACCATATGAAATTCATTCAGTGCATAATTTTGACTGTGCAACTAAAACATAAATATAAAAAGAAGACTTCCAATAGAAAATCCAAATTACTACCTATATACATGGCGAAATTTCCATTCAAAACCGTGCAAGTCCTTCGCTATTAAGTCCTGGGTCAGGATTGTTTGGGTCATGTCCTACAATATATAAATGGAAAGCATTAAAAATTAGAAACAAATTAATTTTTTTATTTAAATATATGGAATAAGCGGTAGCTGAAGGAAACCCATAGAGATAAATACCAATGGTGGTAAGAACTCAATAGCATGCTTCCTCAGAATTGAAAATCCTCCATGTGTGCTAGTATCGGAGGCAGTTAATATTTTTCAAAACGAGTAATGCTTTTGTTTTCAGGGCTCAAGAGGAATTCTATCAAGAATTATAGGTTGAGTTAGCTGCATAAAAAAAAAGTTTATTTTAAAAAAATGATAAAATGTTTCTCATTTTCTCAGTAACTCACTAGATAGACAAGACTAAATCAGAAAAAGTATCGGAGACACATATATTTTCACATTTGATCCTGGAAGTAAAGTAATATGAGCATAAACCAAGATATGAAAATACCTCCTATGTTATCTTAATCCCGTTTCACCAAAATTACCCCAAAAAGTTTGGTACCTCCTATGTTATCTTGCTCTTGTTTCACCATATTAACCCCAAAAAGTTTGATCTTGACATCACCTCGAGAGCTACTTGAACAATGTTTTAACTTATCAATATTGGCACTCCCCTAAGATACACATACAACTTATTTATGTTTCCAATATTCTATACATTTATGGCCGGGATCTTGAGCTTCAATGCCCTAGAAAAAGTTTGTAATAAAGGATTAAATCATGAGAAAATAGAACATAATTCCAAATCTACATATTACAATAGTCATCTAAGTTTTACAACATCAATCCAGATTAACCTAGCGGTCATTGAATGAACTTGACCATTGCAAGCTATGTTAATCTAGTTTTGTACAATATGGTAAAGATCTGATCCAAATTATGCGATTGTAATTGTTATAAATATAGAGAACATAGATATTTATTTTAGATCAACAAAGGCATGGTATTTTTAAGATTCATGAGTTTGCATTGCCTGAATAATGGATGGCGAAAGGAATCCAAACATTTCGTGATCGTTAATGCTTTGTCCAAGCTCCAAGGGAGGCAGTGGCTCACCTAGACTCCTTTGCCTTGGAGCACCCTTCTCGAGAGCTACATAGTACATAACGTTTTAAGACTGAAAATAGGGTAATTTAAAATCTTGCAGTGATAAAATGGGTAAAACTTTTCGCTTTCGCAAGGCATGAACGTAAATATATGGAAATAGGTAATGTTTAATAAAATATTTCATAATACATTTCAGGTCATAAAGTCAAAAATAGACTTACAAAAAAAAACACGACCCGACTCGTCGAACAAAACATATACAGATGTTGACTCAACATAAAGATATGGAGACGCGGCTCCTAAAAGCATTAGGTACTTGAAGACCCAGCTCCATGAAAGCTAAAACCCACACCCATACATGTTGTTACGCCGGCAAGTGTACCGGGTCGTCGCAAGTAATAAAAATAAAACGGTAAGTAATTACCGAGGTCGAACTCAGGGATTGGGCTACCAATTCGACTAATCCGCGGGGAATCCGATACGTTTGGTCAAGTTACAAAAAGGTGGTTGAGAGAGAGAGATTAATATCAAAAATTCAATTAACGAATCTAATAAACTAATTAACTAAAAATCTGAAATTAAAATGTCCAAGGTCACAAATCCACCTACCCAACATGTATACCCAAGTGATGATGAATTCCTCCCTAAGTTCTATTACAATGTCAACCGGGACCCCTAAATTCTCCTAAATCCACTCTCGTGCTCATTAGGACGTATTCGACGATTGGATTAATTACTTACTAGGTGTCATAATCCTAATCTCGAATTTGGTTAATTCTTGTTCCCTATAAGGTTGCACCGATCTCCTATTCACTCTCGTGCAATACTCGATCGATGATCCCAATTCAAGTTATAAACGCGAATTGCTGACTAGGCCTCATCGACGTTAACAAGTCAATCACGCAACACATATGATTAACACAATCAAATCAGAATTGGAAAACATCAATTAAAAGAAGGGGAGAAGGACATACATCATATCGGATTTACATCGCCATGGGTGGCTTCATCGTTCCCTCGGACGAGGGGATTAGTTCCTCATGCTCATAGACAAACAATCGGAATTCAACCTAAAACTAAGAATAAGAAAAGAGAAGAGAAGAGGAGACGCAGCCCCAGAATAAGGATTACAAAAGATCTACAATCAGTTCTGATCCAAAAGGTCCTCCTTTTTCTGTTCTGATCTGCTCTATTTATAAGGAGGCCACGCGTCACGGCCGTGATGGTCATCACGGCCAGGCCGTGACGGCTTCTGTTTCTGGCGCACTTCTGGAGTTTAAACCCTCGCGACGCGAAGGATGTCTCGCGACGCGAGCCTTCTTTTTCACGGCCCGTGATGTGAATCACGGCTAGGCCGTGATGGTCTCTGACTTGTGTTGGTTTTTGATCACGGTCGTGATACACATCACGACTAGGCCGTGATGGTCTCTGACTTCCAAGTCTTCAAACTCTCGCGGGGCGAGCTTCCTCTCGCGGGGCGAGAATCTCCAGAATGGCAATCTCCACTATTTCTTGACTTTCCTTAATTCTCAGAGCTTCACTTATTGACCTGAAAACAACACAAGCAACCACAAGCGTAATTCTATCCAAAAGAAGCTAAAAACTACACAAAAGACGCAAAACGAGTCAAAGTCCAACTTAGGAACAAAACAAGGCAAATTTGGGCGAAAACGAGATTGAACTCGACTAATTAGCATGTAAACCACCGTCTTACTAGTTATAAAACTAGATAAGCCAGAGGCTTATCAAAATACCCCAAACTTAAACCTTGCTTGTCCCCAAGCAAGCTTAAAACTCAAAAACGACTCAAGACTTGGCAAGCCTAAAGGAATCAATCGATTTCGCACAAATTTCATGCAATCAAAACAGTTTTTCTCCAATGATCTCCCCCCTACATTAATGTAATCCCCATATTCATTTACTTTAAACCATTGAGAACTTCATCATTCATGCAATCATTAGTCTAAGTTGAGGATCAGGGTCACACACAAAAGGAAGATCACCAATTTCAAACAACTGCCTTCCTCACAAGGGTATGTAAAATTTTACTCTTTAGCTCAAGTTCGTCTAGGCTTTCAACTTTTTCACTCAACTTCACTTATCAAGAGCACTTCCCATGAATTTGATTTTCATCTCAAAAATGGTCCCCACGAAAACATGCATGCAACATCAGAGGGTCTTTTAAAGGTTGTAACGGGGCCTGGCTGAAGGTAGGATATTCAAGGATATTAGGCTTAAGTCCCTAGGAACTAAGAGAGCATGAGCATTAAACACATTTTCCACTCAAATTCTTTTTTTTTTTCATTTTTCATCTGGGCTCGGGTGACTACAACCTTTTCCTTGATATTATTTTTTTTTTGCCCCTTTTCTTTTGGCAATTTTTGTTTTCTTCTTTTCTTTTCTTTTCTTTTTGCCTTGGGTCAACCTTTATTTTCTTTTTCTCATCCCAATATGACACATACCTTGTAGCCACCCCAAACTTAGTTCCTCACAACCATTCTCTTGCTACGCTTCCATGCTCTCCTAATCCTAAGATTGGGTTAACATGGTTTTTCAGATTTTGGCTCGTAATATAGGGTCATCAAGAAACAATAGGTCAATTGGGCTCAACGGGGCTAACTAGGGAACATGCATTCGGGATGGTTCTTTTTAGGCCAAGTAGTTTTTCAAAGAAAATTGCCTAAATCATTTGATGCAACACATAAACATGCAAACCATATAGAGATTCAAGCAAATTCGGGAAAGTGCAACTTAACAGTGATTCACACATTCAAAAACAGAGTTGGAGGCTCAAATCCTCACCTGGACATTTTGCAAATTGTTTGACCGAGATACTATTCCTAGTGTGTGCACCCCCTCACCCCAAACTTATCATAAATCAAGTAATCACAATAAAATCCTCAAAGTTCAGTTTTCAATTTTTAAGTGGGGATAAACTTTTCTATTTTCAGAGCCTAGGGGGAAATCATCAATGGTTAATATAATTCATGCAATCCATCTATGCTCCATTTAATCAAAATCCAAAAAAAACTTGCCGACACATCATTCATACAACAACTCTTGATCTTCTCAAATTATTCAAGAGTGACAAACAAAAACATAAACAAAAATCAAAAACAGAACAAAAGTTAGGAGAAGAGAGGGATACCTAGCTTGGGTTGCCTCCCAAGTAGCGCTTGTTTAACGTCCCGAGCCTGACTTATTAAGAAGCATCCACCTGGATCCCATAGTCTGTGGTACAACGGCCAAGAGATGCTCATCATGTGAGATCCTCCACCCGGATCCCATGGTTTATGAAGTGGCCCTCGCAGGAGCAATACGACTCTATCCATGATTCCACCTAGCCCGAGTGTGAAAACCCCATGGACCACTGTAATTATGAACCCACTTCCTCTCGGGTCAAATGGTGTCTTCACGAGGAAGTGTGTCAGACAAGTGGGAGGGTCTAACTTACCCATGTCCACAAATGCATGTAAGCCAACATAGTTATTTAACGCATCAAAATCAGGTTGCTTGGCAAGCATGGTGAAATCCTCTGCCACTTTATCTTCATCTTGATCTCTACCCCCTTGCTCCGGTGCCTTGTCCTTTGCCAACTCCTCTTCCTTAGGTGGCTCTTCCTCAACCTGTGGCTGTTCCTGGGCCTTGTCGCTTGTCAATTCCGTTTCCTCCGGTTGTTCTTCCTCAACATGTGGCAGTTCTTCCTCCACTTCCTGAGAACTAGTTGCATCCCAGTTAGATCCCAACACCCCACTGCTTCTCGTTGTTGTGGCGTCGTATTGGTTCTTAGGGTGGTTCTCAGTATCACCTGGGAAAGTACCTGGGAGACGCTCATCTAGTCGCTCTACGAGTTGAGTCAACTTGTCAATGGCTGTGCTTGTATTGATTGCAAATTTCTCAACTGCCACATTCATCTTCTCCAAAGCCAACTCCCAAGGTTGTGGTTGCCAATTCTGTTGAGGTTGTGGTTGCCAGGCTAGACCACCGCCATCATTATTCCAAGTGAAATCCGGATGGTCTCTACTCATATCACCCCAATACTGATTCTGACTCTGATAGT
Source organism: Sophora flavescens (assembly GCA_030762895.1). Classification (NCBI taxonomy): domain Eukaryota; kingdom Viridiplantae; phylum Streptophyta; class Magnoliopsida; order Fabales; family Fabaceae; genus Sophora; species Sophora flavescens. The sequence goes on from CM061066.1 coordinate 11,513,953, forward strand.
TGTTCTGGGGCACGCTGTCATTGTGCCATGGTTCCACATATACTTGAGGGAAGTAGAACGGACAACTCCAAGTGTCATGGTTCCCATGGCAATATTCACAACCCGGAAGCATTCCTTCGTGTACCTTGCATACAAAACAAGGCAAGACCAAGTGGAATCAAAGAAGTAGAGAGATAGTAGAAAATAAAAAGAAAATAATAAAAATAAAAATAAAAATAAGAACAAAAATAACTTAACCAAATAATCAAACTCCTCTAAAATCAGAAAAATTGGTTGTGCCAATCCCCGGCAACGGCGCCAAAAACTTGTTGTTACACCGGCAAGTGTACCGGGTCGTCGCAAGTAATAAAAATAACACGGTAAGTAATTACCGAGGTCGAACTCAGGGATTGGGCTACCAATTCGACTAATCCGCGGGGAATCCGATACGTTTGGTCAAGTTACAGAAAGGTGGTTGAGAGAGAGAGATTAATATCAAAAATTCAATTAACGAATCTAATAAACTAATTAACTAAAAATCTGAAATTAAAATGTCCAAGGTCACAAATCCACCTACCCAACATGTATACCCAAGTGATGATGAATTCCTCCCTAAGTTCAATTACAATGTCAACCGGGACCCCTAAATTCTCCTAAATCCACTCTCGTGCTCATTAGTACGTATTCGACGATTGGATTAATTACTTACTAGGTGTCATAATCCTAATCTCGAATTTGGTTAATTCTTGTTCCCTATAAGGTTGCACCGATCTCCTATTCACTCTCGTGCAATACTCGATCGATGATCCCAATTCAAGTTCTAAACGCGAATCACTGACTAGGCCTCATCGATGTTAACAAGTCAATCACGCAACACATATGATTAACACAATCAAATCAGAATTGGAAAACATCAATTAAAAGAAGGGGAGAAGGACATACATCATATCGGATTTACATCGCCATGGGTGGCTTCATCGTTCCCTCGGACGAGGGGATTAGTTACTAATGCTCATAGACAAACAATCGGAATTCATCCTAAAACTAAGAATAAGAAAAGAGAAGAGAAGAGGAGACGCAGCCCCAGAATAAGGATTACAAAAGATCTACAATCAGTTCTGATCCAAAAAGTCCTCCTTGTTCTGTTCTGATCTGCTCTATTTATAAGGAGGCCACGCGTCACGGCCGTGATGGTCATCACGGCCAGGCCGTGACGGCTTCTGTTTCTGGCGCACTTCTGGAGTTTAAACCCTCGCGACGCGAAGGATGTCTCGCGACGCGAGCCTTCTTTTTCACGGCCCGTGATGTGAATCACGGCTAGGCCGTGATGGTCTCTGACTTGTGTGGGTTTTTGGTCACGGCCGTGATACACATCACGGCTAGGCCGTGATGGTCTCTGACTTCCAAGTCTTCAAACTCTCGCGGGGCGAGAATCTCCAGAATGGCAATCTCCACTATTTCTTGACTTTCCTTAATTCTCAGAGCTTCACTTATTGACCTGAAAACAACACAAGCAACCACAAGCGTAATTCTATCCAAAAGAATCTAAAAACTACACAAAAGACGCAAAACGAGTCAAAGTCCAACTTAGGAACAAAACAAGGTAAATTTGGGCGAAAACGAGATTGAACTCGACTAATTAGCACGTAAACCACCGTCTTACTAGTTATAAAACTAGATAAGCCAGAGGCTTATCAATACATCCTATACTGTCCCAACTAAAACATAAAATATGATCATTTCTCATACATTACGAGAAGAATAACCCAACTGACGAGGTCCAGTGAAAACTCTATTTGAGCCTACTACCGACGTCACATCGTCACAAAAGATACTACTACAGCCACTATTGAAGTAGCTCTCAAACTAAGTCCTTTTCCTTATAGGGGATGGATCATGTCCTACAAACCATCAACATTTATTCCTCCACCAACCGTCCCCATGATCGAAACTCTACATCTCCAGTGAATCAGTCGAACGACATCCCAACCTCACAGCCTTCTCAAAAGAGAACACGAACGATGCATAACCATCAAAACAAGACAATATAAAACAAAGGAGAAGAGATTCCCAACATTACACTGCATATGGAAGATATGAAAATAGCACGACACAACATAGTACATATACATATTCATACTCATATTCTTATCCATTTGTAGACAAACAATTTATTCATTGCACCAATAACAACAGTATATGCACATATCAAAAATAAACGGTAAGCTTATCCAAGTGTACCAGACACTGTTTGTTCACCGAGGCATGAGAATAGAGAGAAAGCTGACTACAACTGCATAGTCCCATACCTACACAGTTTCAAAGAATACTTGATCCTAGCTCCGGAGCTATTTGACATTTTGGAAAGGAAATGGTCAGTACAGATTTCACATGTCCCCGTCGTAGGCATAATGTTACACACAGACTCGAAGGTCATCAACTTATAATATTTTGCCTTTTTTCGCTATAATGTACGTATGAGACACCCCGTTGTGCCCCATTGTATTATTAAATTAGAACCTTATTATTTATTTACTTAAACGCGCTTATTGTTGAAAAGTATGTAAAAATTAAAACTTATTTAATTATCATATAACTTCTTCAAATTTAAAACACATCAACGTTAATATATATAAATTTACACACATGTTTATTTATTACATTACCAAAACACTGTTGAGGGTATCCTCTTAGTAGGATCCCTCACAGGCATAAACTTCACTACAGACATACTTAGCGGAATTATAAATACTCTTTAGACACACTGGCAATAATGTCTATACTCTAATCTCCATGAATCATAGGCTCAACCTCCAGCATCTGGTTCGTAAGGAGTTCCATCTAACTCCTCAGCAATTGGTTCCTCCATCGGGTCTTCTCGTACGATCACATCAGAAATAAAATACAACACGCAGAAAGATATAGGGAATAGGAAGCAGTTCTATCATCAAAAAGCGAAAAATATTCATAGCATATCATACAATAAATTTCACAAACAATCAACATACATAACTAACAAATCATCCTCAAAATAATGTATCATCCTCTACCCTCCAACTCATGCAACTAAACCTTTATGCTGACGTGGCCACTGCTAATCTTGTCACACATCCCTCGTTAGCAATGTCAGTCAGTCGTCCAAGTGACACGTTCCAAACGCCGGTGCACATTATCATCCATGGTGAGAATGCTCATGCAAAGCAATGACACTATAGCTGCACAGTACCGTCGGTGCACACCATGGTTCTCTCTCTCAACTCTATCAAGGGTGCTCATGCATAGCAATGACACTATAGTTGCACAACATGAATTCTAATTTGGAACTGTCCACGAGAACTTCAGACCTCGTGTATCTCAAATACACGATTATGAACAACAATGCAACATATGATTCTCACTGACTTTTATCAATAACAACCTAGTACCTCAAGCTTTTCCTCACAACCTCCACTTACATTCTATATCACATCACTTCTATAAAATAATAGCGAGGCACTTCTAATTCATATTCAAAACTCTCACCCAAACAAAATACCTCCGAGCAATATATATCTTTCCTTAAAATCATCTAAGCATAGTATTAAACCCAGGCAGATCATGCATAACACATTAATCAACGGAATATTCCAACATCTCAATATCATATAAGGCAATTTATCACAACCAACTCATAATAGTCCAACCAAATAAATAACAAAGTCAGACTCTGTCACGGCTTGGCCGTGATAGCCATCACGGCCGTGACAGACAACAAAGGCAAGAATTCTACAAAATGGAACCTGTCACGGCCTGGCCATGACAACCATCACGACCGTGAGAGACAATAAACATCCTTAATATCTTAAATATTCAAACACCGAAATAATACGTCACATGCAGATGGAATACCTCAACCAGCGTATCACGGTAAATTTGATAACATAAAACCAAACATCCTCAAATACTTAAAATCAACTTAATGTCGATAAACCTACAATCCCCGAATCCATTGGTTTTACAGAAAAGGTTTCCAATGGGATTTTGGTCTTGTCGATAACTCGACAACTAGTAGGGTTTAGGTCGCCCTACACAATTATCATATAATCTACTACTTATCGATTCCGACGATAGGATGATTCTTTTCCCCACCTGAGCTAGCACCGAAATTTTGAACTCGAAGTTCCTCGCTATCACACCACAGCTTAATAGTTTCACCTTGAACCAAACAACATAACTATAATTAATCAAATAACAGCCATCTATGACACTTTAGGGCTAGGTTCGGTCAAAACTTAGAAAATAGGTTTAGGGTTATATTCTTAATGCCATCTTTTGGATCCTAGTTACTAGAGTCTTAACTAACATAGATTACTTATCACAAGACTAAAATTTGAAACAAAATCCTCTAACCTTTAGGATTAGGGTTTCGGCCCATATTAGGAAAATAGACTAGAAAATTTAGTTGGATTCAGGCTCTTAGATTTAGATCAAATAAGTATTAGAAAGCTCAAATCAAGCATTAGATATCAAAAATGAAAACAAAATCATCAAACCTTCCTTTGAGTGAGATTCTGCCACTTAAAGAAAATAGGGAAGGAAAATGTTTTTGGATTACATGCTCTTGGATAATGAAAGTCGAAGACATCACAAGATCATAGAAATTGGTTTCACATTAAAAGGATTTTTCTACAATTTTCTAGAATTATTTGAAGTTCTAGATCTAGGAATGGAAATTTATGAAAACTTGATGGTCATGGCTTGATCTTGCAAAATAAATGAATGAGAAGACTTAGATGATTAATGAGGAGAGCTTTTACCTCTTTAAGATTGAAGAAATGAAGAAAATGATCAACCTTCACTAAGTTGAAAACTGGACAGATTGAGGGTGTGATGTTATTGTGAGTGTATCTCACAATATACTCTTCCAAAAATTACGAACTTTGGCTTGATAGAAATATAAGAAGAAAAGGAACAACTTTGGTGTTGAAGGTTTCATTTGCTTCGGATCATAACAGGGGTGAAAAGGGACTTCTTTCTTCTGTTTCGTGGGTTGCTGAGAATTCTGGGCAGTTTCGGTATTTTGATCCTATCTCCCAATACACTTATCCGTTTTTGATGATCTTTATCTTGTTGGAAATATGAGAGAAAGAGGAACAACTTTTATGTTGAGTGTTTTACGCGTTTCAGAAAGGAAGAGGGTCATATGTTTGGTGGGGATTCGGTGTTCTTAGGGTTTTGTAACTTTGTTGGTGAGGAAGATGAAGAGAATGAAGAAGATGAGTGAAATGTTGAGGGAGGACACGGTTTGGAGGGTATTTAAGGGGTTGGTTTTGCCACTTTAGAAGGATCTAGTAGGAATGAGTTGGCTTGTTCAAAGGATTAAAGTGCAAATAATTCCTAGGGACCATTTTGCAAAGATTCCAAAAGTATAAGTACTATTTTGCAAATTGCCAGTAAATTGTAATGATGACCATTTACCACATTAAATGTGGTCTTATCTTGACTATTTTGGGCTGCTTTTGTCATGAGATATTTTAAGAAAACCCTAGAACACTTGAGAAGATTTGAGAATGTTGTAGAATAATGTAGAAGAATGTAGAACATTCTAGAACAATCTTGGCTCATCCAAAAATTATGAGGTCAGCCCCTTATCCCTCATGGAAGCAGCGCATGGGCCTACTAAATTTGGGCTTGGATTCATTTTTTTGGGGCCCACTAAAAGATTTAAGCTTAAGCATGACGTAGGAAACATGTATAGTTTCAAATAGGCTTTATGGAATTAATCCATGGACTAGGAATTTGGGCTTCATAGCCACGGTCCAATAAGGGATTGGAAACAAAGATTCTGGCCCAATTTACTTGAAAAAAACATAGAAACTAACTTTGGGACCAAAGTGTAATTAATAGAAAGTTCAGGGACCTAAGCGTAAAATTCATAAATTGTCACTTTGACTTGTAGAATCTTCTAGACTCAAAAGTGTGGCTCGTCCCCATGAATCCTCATGTATGACTCGTTATCCCGATCTCTTGACGGGTCTCTGTAGTTCCGTTTTTGACTCCGTCGATTTCCTGATTAGGGTTTTACGCCTGCGTAAAAGCATAATATTTCGTTTTCGACTGAAAATTTTCAAACTAGCCAAACTCGTTGGAAATATGATTTAAATATAAATCATTTCGTTCACGAGTCAAAATTAGGTTTTCTGCTCAGTAAAATTATATTGTCAGTGAAAACGCAGACCGATTTCCGTCTGAATTTTCAACCCAAAATTTTATCATAAGCTTCTACCCTAAGATAGAGTATGAATATGATTTATATTTCATAAAAATCAATCTCCATGAAATCGGATAAAAATATAAATAAATACATTTATACCGGTTAATACGGCGAAAATATTTTTACTGAAAAAAAAATAAAATCGGAAAATAAAAAGTAGGGTGTTACATTACTACCCCTCTTAGAAAAAAATTCCGTCCTCGGAATTTCTTAACTCAAACCTAGACATCATCTTGTAATCTTATCTTAATCTAAAGATCCAACATTATATTTCTCATCGCTGTTTTTCCCTTAGGTGACAGCGGTAACTTCATAACAGAATTCATTCTTATATCATTCTATTTATCCTCGAACTTATCCATCACTATATTCTATTCATTGTTCTTAACCTTTCCAACTTGATCTAACAGCCTTAAAGGACATAATCAAAACTTAATTCCTTCATCTTCTTACTACTGATCCACTAAAGAGTCTTATTTCAACATCTAACACCCGTAATTAACACCACAATCGAACTACCCTAACTTCCTACTTCATGTATCCAATCACAGTCTTAGTTCCTTAGAATGTATTTCACTAATCTAGATTATATCAAAATCACACCTTTCAAGTCTCCAAATAAACATCTCAACACTCCGTAAGATAAATTGCAATCAAAAGATCAACACCTGTTAGGATTATCTAACTTAACAAATTTGAATTTCCCTAGTAACCTCAATTTATATCAGAAATCATCTTTTCTGCTCATATTCAACTTAGGTGAAAGCTCATATTCAACTTAGGTGAAATTACTATATACACTTTTGTTTACTCTTCCCAAACTCATACAATCCATCTTAACTACGATCCTTAATCATTGCCCTAGGTTCCATAATGATATTATGCCTCGATCAACATTTGACTTATAGTAATTGTCTTACTCACTGATATTGATCTTAAGGGTTCACATCCTACCAGTCACAACTATACCTCAACAAAACTCTCATCACTTTCTTGTCTATCATGCTACTTAGACAAACAAACAAAGTCTACCAGATATCAAATACATACCTTGTATAAGATCCCGAATTGATAATTCCGCTCCCCTCACGGTAAACACTCTATCAGTGGCCTGAGGTCTGACCATCTGCTGTCCTGCTGCTGGAACTCCTTTTCCAGCTCCACTTCTCTGAACTCTAGTATACAACATATAATGCTACATAAAACTGGTATATATATGCCATATAACTGTTAACTATCACGTCGGGACTCACTACCCAACTTCTAAGCATAGTTAAAATCCGATGTGGACTCAACTAGACACGGCCAGTAACAATATTCTAGACCACACAGTCCGATTAGAATCTAACTGCTCTGATACCACCAAATGAGACACCCTGTTGTGCCCCATTGTATTATTAAATTAGAACCTTATTATTTATTTACTTAATCGCGCTTATTGTTGAAAAGTATGTAAAAATGAAAACTTATTTAATTATCATATAACTTCTTCAAATTTAAAACACATCAACGTTAATATATATAAATATACACACATGTTTATTTATTACAGTACCAAAATACTGTTGAGGGTATCCTCTTAGTAGGATCCCTCACAGGCATTAACTTCACTACAGACATAATTAGTGGAATTATAAATACTCTTTAGACACACTGGCCATAATGTCTATACTCTAATCGCCATGAATCGCAGCTCGACCTCCAGCATCTGGTTCGTAAGGAGTTCCATCTAACTCCTCAGCAATTGGTTCCTCCATCGGGTCTTCTCGTACGATCACATCAGAAATAAAATACAACACGCAGAAAGATATAGGGAATAAGAAACAGTTCTATCATCAAAAAGCGGAAAATATTCATAGCATATCATACAATAAATGTCACAGACAATCAACATACATAACTAACAAATCATCCTCAAAATAATGTATCATCCTCTACCCTCCAACTCATGCAACTAAACCTTTATGCTGACGTGGCCACTGCTAATCCTGTCACACATCCCTCGTTAGGAATGTCAGTCAGAAATCCAAGTGACAAGTTCCCAACGCCGGTGCACATTCTCATCCATGGTGAGAATGCTCATGCAAAGCAATGACACTATAGCTGCACAGTACCGTCGGTGCACACCCTCGTTCTCTCTCTCAACTCTATCAAGGGTGCTTATGCATAGCAATGACACTATAGTTGCACAACTTAAATTCTAATTTGGAACGGTCCACGAGAACTTCGGACCTCGTGTATCTCAAAGACACGGTTATGAACAACAATGCAACATATGATTCTCACTGACTTTTATCAATAACAACCTAGTACCTCAAGCTTTTCCTCACAACCTCCACTTACGTTCTATATCACATCACTTCTATAAAATAATAGCGAGGCACTTCTAATTCATATTCAAAACTTTCACCCAAACAAAATACCTCCGAGCAATATATATCTTTCCTTAAAATCATCTAAGCATAGTATTAAACCCAGGCAGATCATGCATAACACATTAATCAACAGAATATTCCAACATCTCAATATCATATAAAGCAATTTATCACAACCAACTCATAATAGTCCAACCAAATAAATAACAAAGTCAGACTCTGTCACGGCTTGGCCGTGATAGCCATCACGGTCGTGACAGACAAAAAAGGCAAGAATTCTACAAAACAGAACCTGTCACGGCCTGGCCATGACAACCATCACGGTCGTGACAGACAACAAACATCCTCAATATCTTAAATATTCAAACACCGAAATAATACGTCACATGCAGATGGAATACCTCAACCAGCGTATCACAGTAAATTTGATAACATAAAATAAAACATCCTCAAATACTTAAAATCAACTTAATGTCGATAAACCTACAATCCCTGAATCCATTGGTTTTACAGAAAAGGTTTCCAATGGGATTTTGGTCTTGTCTATTACTCTACTACTAGTAGGGTTTAGGTCGCCCTACACAATTATCATATAATCTACTACTTATCGATTCCAACGATAGGATGATTCTTTTCCCCACCTGAGCTAGCACCGAAATCTTGAACTCGACATTCCTCGCTATCACACCACAGCTTAATAGTTTCACCTTGAACCAAACAAAATAACTATAATTAATCAAATAACAACCATCTATGACAATTTAGGGCTAGGTTCGGCCAAAACTTAGAAAATAGGTTTAGGGTTATCTTCTTAATGCCATCTTTTGGATCCTAGTTACTAGAGTCTTAACTAACATAGATTACTTATTACAAGACTAAAATTTGAAACAAAATCCTCTAACCTTTAGGGTTAGGGTTTCGGCCCATATTAGGAAAATAGACTAGAAAATTTAGTTGGATTCAAGCTCTTGGATTTAGATCATATAAGTATTAGAGAGCTCAAATCAAGCATTAGATTTCAAAAATGAAAACAAAATCAACAAACCCTCCTTTGAGTGAGATTCTGCCAGTTAAAGAAAATAGGGAAGGAAAATGTTTTTGGATTACATGCTCTTGGATAATAAAAGTGGAAGACATCACAAGATCATAGAAATTGGTTTCACATTAAAAAGGATTTTTCTACAATTTTCTAGAATTATTTGAAGTTCTAGATCTAGGAATGGAAATTTATGAAAACTTGATGATCATGGCTTGATCTTACAAAATAAATTAAGGAGAAGACTTATATGATTAATGAGGAGAGCTTTTACCTCTTGAAGATTGAAGAAATGAAGAAAATGATCAACCTTCACTAAGTTGAAAACTGGACAACTTGAGGGTGTGATGGTATTGTGAGTGTATCTCACAATATACTCATCCAAAAATTGCTAATTTTGGCTTTATAGAAATATAAGAAGAAAAGGAACAACTTTGGTGTTGAAGGTTTCATTTGGTTCGGATCATAACAGGGGTGAAAAGGGACTTCTTTCTTCTGTTTCGTGGGTTGCTGAGAATTCTGGCCAGTTTCGGTAATTTGATCCTATCTCCCAATACACTTATCCGTTTTTGATAATCTTTATCTTTTTGGAAATACGAGATAAAGTGGAAAAACTTTTATGTTGAGTGTTTTTCGATTTTCATAAAGTAAGAGGGTCATATGTTTGGTGGGGATTCGGTGTTCTTAGGGTTTTGTAACTTAGTTGGTGAGGAAGATGAAGAGAATGAAGAAGATGAGTGAAATGGTGAGGGAGGCCACGGTTTGGAGGGAATTTATAGGGGTTGGTTGTGACACTTTAGAAGGATCTACTAGGAATGAGTTGGCTTGTTCAAAGGATTAAAGTGCAAATAATTCCTAGGGACCATTTTTCAAAGATTCCAAAAGTATAAGGACTATTTTGCAAATTGCCAGTAAATTGTAATGATGACCATTTACCACATTAAATGTGGTCTTATCTTGACTATTTTGGGCTGCTTTTGTCATGAGATATTTTAAGAAAACCCTAGAACACTTGAGAAGATTTGAGAATGTTGTAGAATAATGTAGAAGAATGTAGAACATTCTAGAACAATCTTGGCTCATCCAAAAATTATGAGGGCAGCCCCTTCTCCCTCACGGGCTTGCGCATGGGCCTACTAAATTTGGGATTGGATTCATTTTTGTAGGACCCACTAAAAGATTTAAGCTTAAGCATGACATAGGAAACTTGTATAGTTTCAAATAGGCTTTATGGAATTAATCCATGGACTTGGAATTTGGGCTTCATAGCCACAGTCCAATAAGGGATTGGAAACAAATATTCTAGCCCAATTTACTTGAAAAAAACATAGAAACTAACTTAGGGACCAAAGTGTAACTAATAGAAAGTTCAGGGACTTAAGCGTAAAATTCATAAATTGTCACTTTGACTTGTAGAATCTTCTAGACTCAAAAGTGTGACTCATCCCCATGAATCCTCATGTATGACTCGTTATCCCGATCTCTTGACGGGTCTCTGTAGTTCTGTTTTTGATTCCGTCGGTTTCCTGATTAGGGTTTTACGCCTGCGTAAAAGCGTAATATTTCGTTTTCGACTGAAAATTTTCAAACTAGTCAAACTCGTTGGAAATATGATTTAAATATAAACCATTTCGTTCACGAGTCAAGATTAGGTTTTCTGCTCAGTAAAATTATACTGTCAGTGAAAACGCCGACCGATTTCCGTCTGAATTTTCAACCCAAAATTTTATCATAAGCTTCTACCCTAAGATAGAGTATGAATATGATTTTTATTTAATAAAAATCAATCTCCATGAACTCGGATAAAAATATAAAGCGAAAATATTAGGAAAATAAAAAGTAGGGTGTTACAACGTACAATGTTCACAATCATGTTAAACACTCTACCAAACCTGTCAGCTCATATTCCTAGGCACAAAGGTCACACTGACAACTTAGCAGATCAAACTGATGATGACGTGTGGGTTCATATTTATCAACCGGATAAATTTTGGGATTCCTTATATAAATCACATGCCATTCTACAGGCATGACAATACCAACTAGAAATCCTTGTACAGAGTCATACCTGCACAATATCAGGATCCCTTCATTGGACCATCCATGTCTTCAACGAATTAAGTGTATTATGGAGATTGGTCATTCACCAATCCACTTTACTTCTTCTGGTTCTTCCCTAACAAAATTACTTATTTGGCAAGTAATCTTAGAATACTCTTGGTTATTAAGTATTATGGATCATGAGATGATAAAATCATCTAGCGTATGAAGACGTAGTCTTGCTCCACTATATCTCATACTTTAATGTTCCATTTCTTTGATCTCTAAGTCCTATTCCTCGACTTAGTTTTTTTTTTTGTTGGAATAGAATGTTTACTTTGGATAAAAATCCTTTTTACTAGTAAATCCAAATGTTTAAATTCCTTTTCTTTTGAAAACACTTTATCCTTAAATACCTCCGTATTAAGGCCTTTAGTACCTCAACATTAAGGCTTTGAAATTAAATTTGTACACCAAAATAAAAGAAGAGTTCTAAAGGCTTAACTTCCGTTTTCATCACTCTTAAAACTCCAATTGATAGAACTCTTATGGCTCAACAACTATCAACCAATTGAATGTCACATGGAAACTTTATAAAAGTCCCTTTTTTTAAGTGAAATCATTCAATGCATAAACCATGGTTCCATCTTTCATTTATTTGGGTTTTGAAAATCCGTGTTATAAACCTTAAAGCCACCACATAAGGTTAATACGTAAAGTTCATTATAAGGACTGTTCTAATCAAAATCATTTTGATTTAACTAATTTATGACTTAAACAAAGTCATTTAATTAGTGGGATAAATATAGAAAATTTTTCTCATTCAAGTTATAACTCAAACCCAAATTAAAATAAGCATCATTTTTGGATGGTTTTATTTCATAACAGTTTACACGATTAGATTTCCAAGAATGATTTTAATTACACAGTTACCTTGATTGAAAATCAAAACATTCTAAGCGAGGATTCTAATGAAATCGTACCTATGCCTCACACTAGTGCAGGAAGCACTTTTTATGTCAGTTAAAAGTGCTTTTTGACGTCGGAAAAAAGCCTGACGTTATTCCAGCAGACGTTAAAAGTGTAACTTTTAAGTCTGGTAACAACTGACGTAAAAGTTCACATTTAACGTCAGTTGCTTAAGTTAACAGACGTTAAATGTGATAGTTTTAACATCAGTTATTTAATTTAACTGACGTTAAAAGTAATACTTATAACATATGTTGTTTAAATAACAGACGTTATAAGTATTTTTTTTATTTAATAAATTACTTTTAATGTCAGTTAAATAGAGAACTGACGTTAAAAGTATTATTATTATTTTTTATATTTCTGTTACAATATATCCCTTCCCCCAGCTATCCCTGCACTCAGTAGATAGTCCAGAATATAGAATAATGCACACATCACAGAATTTGCACACACTCAAATTTAGTAAAAAAGGATCTCATTAAAACCTTATGATTCAAAACCCTCCTTAGGGATAAAAACATCATTAAGGAAAAAAAGTACCCTTAAATTTTATTAAAAGAAAAGAAATACAAAGAATCAATGGGAGAACAAAAAACCAAAACTCATTGATATAAAAAACATAACTATTAGCTTCTAAGTATATAAATGTAAATTCATATACAAATATAGTATTAAGGAGGTATTTTTTCTACTCCTTTTTCTGCAGCATACTTTAAGACACCCCGTTGTGCCCCTTTGTATCATTAAATTAAAACCTTATTAATTAATTATTTAATCGCGCGCTTAACGTTAAACATGGATTCCGAAACACATAAAAAATTAAAACTTAACTTATAAACACACAGCGGAAGAAAATTTCAAAGTGAACACACCATATATATAACATACACACATAGGTTTATGCATTAGAGTATTTAAAACACTGTCTAGGGTATCCCATAAGTAGGATCCCTAGCAGGCATCTTAAAACAACAATTAATAGCGGAAACAAAACGTCTTATAAGACTCACTGGCTCTAGACACTAAACTACATTGTCGAAAACCACATCTCGTCTTCTCGCATCTAGTTCATACGGAGTTCCACTCAACACCTCAGCATCAAGCTCAGCCATAGGGTCTTCCAGTACGATCCCATAAAATGACAAAATACAACACACAGAAAGATATAGGGGATAAGAAGCAGTTATATCATCAAAAAGCGGAAAAGAGTCATAGCATATTATATAATAAATGTCACAAACAATCAACATACATAACTAACAAATCATCCTCAAATTAATGTATCATCCACTACCCCAATCTCATACAACTAAAATTTGATATTGACGTGGCCACTACCAATCCTGTCACGCATCCCCATTCCCATTAAGGATGTTAGTCAGTCGTCCAAGCGATGTGTCCCTAAAAATCGTTGCACACCCCCATTCCCGTTAGGATGCTCATTCCAAGAATGATACTATTCCCCCATTCCCGTTAGGGACTAGCTGCACATTTTAAATCTCAGTTGGGATGATCCCGCGAGAACTTCGAACCTCGTGTGTTCCCAACACACAGTTGTGAATAACAATGCAAATACACGAACCTCACTGACCCACATTAATAACAACCTAGTGCCTTAACCTTCCATCAAAACCTCAACACATGTTCTATGTCACCATTCCTCTTTGAAATAATTAGTTTAGGCTAGGCACCTCTAAATCACCATTTATCCTCACCCCCAAACAATTATCTCCCAAAAAACATATATATTTGCCGAAAATCCACTAAACACAATATTAAAACCAGGCAGATCATGCGTAACAAAATATCATAAATGTTCAAATACCACAAAATATCACATAAGTAATTCAATAATAATAATAAATTCAATCAACCTCAGATAAGATAAAATCATCCTAATGTCGATAAACCTATAATCCCCAAATCATCATTGATTTTTCAGAAAAGGTTTCCAATGTGATTTTGGTCTTGTCGATTACTCGACTACTAGTAGGGTTTAGGTCGCCCTACACAATTATCATATAATCTACTACTTATCGATTCCGACGATAGGTTGATTATTTCCTCCACTTGATTGATGTGCGCGCTTTCCCGTACAAGCTCTGAATGCATCCACGCTACTGCAAAGAACCTCAGCACGCTATCCAACAACATCCACAAACTGCCACTATCCATCCTTACACATCCACCTTTCCGCTTTCCATCCCGATTACACGTACGAGATACACAATTCGCCGGAAACACCAAATACCAACCGAATCAACAATAGGGTTTCAATTAAACAAATATATTTGAATCAAGAGACAAAATCGATGGAAAAACTTATGAGAACAATGACTGGACTTAGGGGAAATCAGATTCAAAATAAGCTCATGAATCCTAGGGAAAAGCTACCAAAATAGGGCTACTGTTCGAGCTCTATTCCTCTGTCCACAGAGCTTTATTTACAAAAATGAACGGTGACAATCAAGAACCATTCTTGTTACATAATCTTACATATTCTTGATCCTATCCATTAGCGGTTCCCGGAAATCCCGTATGCAGCTCCGTCATTTACTCGATTTCGGTTTTTGAGAGGAAAATGATGAAACGAAAGCAAAATGAAATAGGTATGTGATAAGCCTCTGGCTCATCTAGTTTTATGGCTAGTATGACCAGGGTTTTGTGCAAATTATATCCTATTTTCACCCAAATTATATTAGATTGTCCTCAAGCAAGGTTTTGAGTCTCTAGAGTAGTTTTAGGTTAATTTAGCTATTTTGAGTCAAATAATACACTTATAGTTATTTCTTTGTTTTCAGGTTAAGTAGAAGTTGAGAGAATAAAGGAGCAGGGGATTCGCCTCGCGAACCTGAAAGCAGCAGAACAGTGAAATTGACATCTCTCTGGTTCGCCCCGCGACTGCTCTTATCGCCTCGCGACCCCGAAGCTGACTGTTCCAAGAAAATGCAAGGTCTCCGGTTCACCCCGCGAAGCAGCTCTCGCCTCGCGAGTCACCCAAGCCTGAAAAGTCAGAGACGATCACGGCTTGCCCGTGTTGAAGATCACGGCCGTGGCAGTTTTGAAGTTGAAGAGTCTCGCCTCGTGAACATCCATTCGCCTCGAGAGTCTGGAAGTCAGAAAGCATCACGGTTGGCCCCTGATATTCATAACGGGCGTAATAAGAAGACTCTTCAGTGCCTCGCCTCGCGAAGGTGTGTTCGCCTCGCGAGAATACCAAAGGTTGCAGGCTGTTCGCAAGATTCGCGTCGCGAGAGAGGCTTCGCCTCGCGAGTAGCTGAATTCAGAATTAGTATAAATAGCTGTTCTGAACAGTTTGGAAAGACTTTTGCTCCTCCATTGTTCTGTTTTACATTTTTCTGTGTGTTTTCGTTTTTGTTATGGAGAACTAAGTTTCTAGGATTGATCTATTGTAATTGATTTCCATACACTTGAGGTTCTTGTATTTTCCTGTTTTGTATGCTTTTCCCTCTTCAATGCCATGCTTTATATTTCTGTTTGTTTAATTCAGGAGTATATTGTATTGTGTTGATTTATTTCCGGTGATATCATGTTCCTATAATTAATCGCGTTTGTTTAATTCGCGTGTGTTCATTCATGTTCGTTTAGTTCATGAGGGCTTAACCCCGTTTGTTTAATTCGGGAATAGGAACTTGTATCCGTAGTAGCAATTTCGTTTGTCAATTGTCACTACAACTGGAAGGGGAATATAATCTGCTTAGGGCTTGGAAATTGCATGAACCTATGATAGTTGGGAAATCAAGAGCAATAGATTAATCTGCTTTTTGGCCATTTGATAACCTCTTTGAACTGTCTTGTTTTATTGCTCTGTTTTCATTATTTTGTTTTCTTTGATTGCATCTCAATCCAAACCCCCCCCCCCCCCCCAAAAACTTATTTTTGTGGAAAATAATACTTTAAGAGTCCTTGAGAACGACATCCGAGTTGTCGCCCTAAACTACAGTTTTAAAACCCGCTCGTCCTTTTTGGCGCGTGCGCGACAGTGCGACCAGTATGGTTTAGTATATATGGCTGCAATAAAATTGAGGAGATGTGGGAGGTTTAAAACCACATAAAATGAGTGGTTAAGAGTGCATAGATGTGTCTTGTTAATAATCACGAAAGCTTGGGGGTACTTTGGTCATGTTACCCAAAAGTCATGATTATTAGCATTTAATTCTCATAAATGCTTGGTGACTCATCCTCCATTAGTCATCATGTATGACCCGTTGTCCCGATCTCTTGACGGATCTCTGCAGTTCCGTTTTCGACTCCATCGGTTTCCCGATTAGGGTTTTACTCCCGCGTATAAGCGTAATATTTCGTTTCCGGTTGAAAATTTTCAAAACAACCAAACTCGTTAGAAATATGATTTAAATATAAACCATTTCGTTCATGAGTCAAAATTAGGTTTTCTGATCATTAAAATCTTACTGTCAGTGAAAACACTGACTGTTTTCCATCCGAACTTTTACCAAAAATCGTCCGAATAAACATAATATTTTATTTCTGATCAGAAATTTGGAAAGTAGGATTCCTCACCGACATAATATAAAAATTCTACAAATTTCATTTTCGGATCAAATTAGGGCTTTCTGCCAGTATAAAATTATATTGTCGGTAAAACGCAGATCGGTTTCCGTCTGAGTTTTAAACCCAAATTTTAACCAGAGCTTCCTACCATAGAGTAGGTTCTAGATATGATTTTGTTTTCTTCAAAATAATTTCCTAGGTCTCAGATAAAAATATAAATAAATATATATTTGTCGTTAATACAACATATCCGAAAATCGGGCTGTTACATACTTAAAAGAAGAATTCTGAAAGTCGCATCCTCAAGTCTATAAAATCTTCTTTTTTAAGAGGAGATTGATCGCTAAAAGCCTGCACAAGTTCAAATAATTAACAATAACATTAACTCAAGTCATCACCAAAACTAGAATATATAATTAAATAAGTTGTTTAAGTGGTTACCTTCCTCCATCCCTCTGTAATAGATGCGGAGACTATGTTTAGCATATGATGCATCACATAATAGCCATATGACCAATCGTCTGGCTGATGACAAAAATACAAAAGAAATGAAATTTAATGTCAGTTAAATATATATATATATATATATATATATATATTAGTAATTATAATATTAATAACTATTTAATAAACTAGAAACCTTGAGGATAATCCAGTCAGGATTTCCTTTTGCCTTAGTAGTCCTACTTCTCCCGTTGGTGCAACTTATGCTACATGCCTTCAGCGCGCTATCATAAACAAAATATTCATGTCAATTAACCAATTCATTATATGTGTAATAAAATAGAGTATTAATTACTTACGTATCGATAGGTTCCACCACCTCCCGTGGTGGGTTCTGGTGGAGAGAGCATAAGAATATGATAGTATGCCTAGAGGGATGAAGTATGAGCAACTTCCAATGACCCTTCATTATGTAGGGTGCTAGATATATTTCTTTCCGATCACCTCCCACTAAGCTTCCAATGTATGAACTGACTTTATGGTCAACGGCAAAGAAATCAGCCACAAGGACCGAGGAGTCTAAGAAGCCATAAAGGTTGGAGCCCCTCTCAACTTGAAGACGATTCAGATACCTAAGATATGAAATAAGTGGATGTTAATTACATAATATATTGAAATTGAAATAAATTATAAAATTGAAATAAAATATAAAAATTAAATAAATTATAAAATTAAAATTAACTTACATGGACCAAAGACTCCACTGTTGTCTTTGGCTAGCCACTCGCCATATTTGCAAAAGTGCCCAAGATCATCACCACAGAATTTAAATTCTATTTCTTTATTTGGGCGTGCCACCCATCCATAGTGTTCCAACGGGCATTCAAACACCTCGTATCTATAATCCTCACCAAGAGAGAACATATGAGTGATGGGAGACAACGACATCGGCTATGCCTTAAATTTTAAATAAAAAAAGTATATAAGTAGTTGTGAATAAAAAAACATAAGTAATTAATTGAGAAATATGATCATTATGAATATACCTGCCAGGACAACTCGAGCTTCCACTGCGCCAACTCAAACTCTCACCGTTTTACCTCCAACTCCCGCTCCCTCCGTGACAAGTCATCCACCTCCACATGTGTCTTTTGACAACTCTCTTTTGTGCTCACATGTGAAGGTTGGGCAACTCCAGTTGTGTCCTGGGAACCCGTGGAGGAAAGCTCCTTTATAAGCATCTGCTTGAAGAATGGATTTGATAGGAAACGGCTCGTCGACTGATCTGTAAAGGTCGGACCGACAATGAGCTGCTATTTAACCTCTTCTCTAAGGCGCTCCTCATTATCGACCCGCCTACGTGAAGCGCTTGTACCATAAATTTTTTTGATGCCCACCGTCCCTGGAACACCAATCACCCGACCAAGGTGGCCGTCTTTGCCTAGGGCAGTGATCAAGATATCTCGGCGTCCATGTGGGACGAATGAGCCATGGGAGCATTTTTCCTTAAGCTCCTCCTACAATGAAGAAATTAAAAACGTGTAAGGCAAAGTGTTAAAAAGATTAATATATAGAAATATCAACTACCAATGCAGTTAGTTTGTTACTTACAATCCTTTCTGCCACAGTGCGTGTTACCTCAGCTTTAAAATTTCCTTTTTTTGTCCTTCGGCCCTCCAACCAAACATCCTTGCTGGTGATAGGAGATGGAGGTTCAACAACTGTGCCCTCAGGCACCTCTCCAGCTGCTATCCTCTCATTCAGCTTCTCATGTAAGTCCCTCAACTTATCTGCCAACATCTCCTTAATCTTAATGGAGTACCCACCTTGAGACAATGTGTGGGTGTGAATGTTCTTTCCTTGATTCCTCTTACCCCTTTCCCTTTTAGCCTGTTAAAACAAAAACACATAATAAATTTAGTTAAATAAATTTTCTTTACTTAAATGTACTTTAAAATGGATAAGTAAATTAACTTCAACTAACCATAAATGAAGTTGTACGTCGGCTCCTAACAAAACTACCCCACATCTCCCTATCAATGTACGGGTAGTTTATAAAAAGTTCTTTGTGGTCCCTCGGACCGAATACGTAGTGCCTATTAAGACCGTGCTTAAACCCATTCCAACGCTTTGCCGCCAGTGAGAGCCATTTCGCCCTATGCATTTCCGTATTCGGCACGGTCCACACTATCTACACGTTAAATACATAACAAAGAGGAGGAATTAGAACTCAAATTATTATTTAATAATGTACATCAAAAGAGTGTAAAAGTAAAATACCGTGATAGCCTCCCAAATATGATCCTTAACATTTTGTTGCACTTCTTCCTAATCCTTATGTAGGATGCTAGTGTGCTCCTTAGCTTCCTTAGACACCCAAGTTGTAAATTGCTTAGCATAGGGTCCCTGGGGAGTCAGTTTATCATCAAACCATACCTCAAGCTTCTGACCACTGAGCCTAGACTTTTCTAACTTTTTCAGACTAGTGGCTGCTCTACCCCATTTTTTCTTACTCTATGATGCATGTTTGGACAAATAAAAATTAAATTAGAGGGTTATGTATAACATGGATAAATAAAGAATATGAGACTAATTAATTAAATTATATGTATAAATAAAACTTACACTATCAACAGGCGTAGGTGCCACCGACCCCTCTCGTGCATGTGGGATGTCAGTTTTATCCATGTGTATGCCTGTTCAGAAAAAAAATTAGGTTATTTTAACTCGGATAAATAAAGATAAAGATAAATATAGATGGATAAATAAAAATAAATCTAAACTAACATGGATAAATAAAAATAAATCTAAACTTACACTATGTTCAAGTTTAATTTAGATATATCAATATCCCATCGTGATGATCATCACGAGTGGCATGTACATCGTCCACCTGTGTTTCCTCAATGATAGTAGGCATGTTTGTTGAAAAAGAAGGAGTCTCAGGAATATCAAGAGTTGAATCTTGATTTTCATCACTACTATTATTCATGCTTTTTCCTTGGAGAACCACAGACAACCTTTTGTTAGAAGGATCAGTGATGTAAAACACTTGTTTTGCTTGGGAAGACATGATGAAAGGCTCATTTGTATGACCCAACTTGCAAAGGTTTACCAATGTAAACCCCCATTATTCGGTTTGTACACCACCTTTACTATCAACCCACTTACATTTAAAAATGGGCACCGTAAGCTTAGTGTAATCGAGATCCCAAATCTCTTCAATGACTCCAAAGTATGGTATCGGTGCAATAACGGGGTTTGTATCTTTTGAACTAGAGAAGTGCATTAATTCGGCCACAATCATAACCCCACTATTTTTCATGGTACTCATGTTATCTTGTTCCTTTGTATAAAAGGAAAAGTTATTGATGTCGTATCCGCTCCAACATATGACATTAAAGCTAGGCCCACGTGCTAGCCATTTTAATTCACCAAGAAGTAGTACTACCATCCCTCAGGATTTCATATTTAAACAATTATAGGAAAGTCTTGTTATGCTTGTTCAACAACCACTTTTCATTCATTCGAGGGTTTTCTTCCTTGACTTTTATTTTGTGATCACGAAAGTAAGGTTGAACCATATCGATGTTATTCAATATATACAAATGTGCTTGAAGTACTTCCTCCCGACGCTTGCTATTAATCATTACACCGTGTGTACCCTTACCTTGACATCTTCTCTCATCACGACGAGTCTTAGGAACCCCTATAGGATCCGTGTTATGAAGGTAGTCTGAATAAAACTAAATAGCTTCTTCTGCAACGTACCTTTGAAAAATAGATGCTTCGGGACGATGTGGATTCTTCACATACCCTTTCAAGATCTTCATGTATTGCTCAACTGGGTACATCCACCTCAAAAAAATGGGGTCACATAATCTAATCTCCCTCACTAAATGAACAATTAAGTGAACTATGATGTTGAAAAACAAAGAAGGAAAATACTTCTCCAATTGGCACAAGATTGTAGCAGTCTCAACTTCCAACTCATCCTACTTATGGGGGTCAACAACTTTGCTACATATAGCATTGAAGAATGAGCACAACCTAGTAATGGCATGTCTCACATTTTTAGGAGCAATACCACGAATAGCCACGGGCAGAAGTTGTTGCATCAAGATGTGGCAATCATGAGACTTTAAGCAAACTAATTTGAGATCACTTGAGACAAGCCTTTTGACATTTGAAGAGTATCCATGTGGAACTTTGATGCCCTAAAGACACTCACACAAACTTTGTCTCTTTTTTTTTTACAAAGTATGACATGCTGGAGGTAAATATGTCCGCTTACCATCCTCAACAACTGGAGCTAACTGCTCTCGTATACCCATCACAACAAGATCGAGACGAGCATTCACACCATCCTTTGTCTTGCCCTGAATGTTGAGAAGCATCCCGATCACACTATCACACACATTTTTCTCCACATGCATCACATTAATACAATGTCTGACATCAAGCTTGCACCAGTATGGAAGATCAAAGAATATCGACCTCTTCTTCCATATGTTTTTCTCAGTAACCTTAGCCTTCGTTTTGGCCTTGCCGAAGATAACATTGATGTGCTTCACCCGTTGATAAACTTGCTCTCCATTTAAGGCCGTCGGAGCATTTTCAATCTTTTGGCATCCATTAAAAGCTTTCTTCATCTTACGATATGAGTGATCACATCTAAGAAATCTCTGATGCCCAAGGTAAATCGTCTTCCTTTCATGATGCAACTGAGTGTAGCATGTGCCTTCTTCACACAAACCAATTTTAACACCGCCGACAACCGTGTATGAGTAGTACAAAGGCTTATCCGCATCACTGCACAACCTTTCATACACATGTGCTTGCTGATAAGATTCTTGTCCAATATCACGGATCATGTCCTTTACTCGATCATCCTCCATATCTACGTCAACGTCCTCACTTTGGGAGACACATGGCTTAGTAATTAACAACACATCACCATGCCATATCCATCTTGTATTGTAAGATGTGGAAATTGTTCTTAGTCAAGAGGGGAGGGGGGGGGGGGGGGGGGGTGAATTGACCTTTTTAAATCTTTTCGAAAAACAAATGTTTAAGTTCCCTTTTTCAAATGGAGTAGCAAGAGAGTAAACTTTCCTTGAAGCTTAAGCAAGAAGCAGTTGCAATAGCAATTCAAGAATGCACTTAAATAAAGATATTCAATTGTATAAGCTAAGGAATAGTATCAGAAAACAATCATGCACTATAGTATCATAAGCATAGAACATAAAGAATCATGCATACGATAATAAAGATTGTAAGAAAGTAAAAAGAGTAGGGATAGAGAAAGTGACACAAGTATTTTACTGGTTCAGCCCACCACCTGAGTGGCCTACGTCCATTCCCCAAGATTCCTCTTGGAGAAATTCACTATGACAAAGTTTGTACAAGAGATACCATACTCCTTACAAAAGTCACTCTCCCTTGTAGGATACCCCACCCACATGTACCACACTCTCAAGAGATACCGTACTCTTGAAACTTGTTGGATACCTCACCAACAACTCACTAAGGGATGCTTCACCCTTACACCTTGTTGGATATCTCACCAACAATAACCACAAGAGATACCACACGCTTGCCAACAAAAGGATGCCTCACCCTTTCTTTGAAGGATTCCTCACCAACAAAAGATTTTTCTCCAAAGGCCACTTTGATGGATACCTCACCAACAAAGATTTATGCCCCTCAAGAGATGCCTCACCCTTAAGAACCTTGGGATCCACACTCCCAATACAAAACTCAGAAAACAAATTGAGTAGAAGATAAAATCCTAGCACAAACACTTGTGCATCAAAGCTTGTAGCTTCTAGATCACTTGTAACAAAGGATGAATATATGGCTTTCTATTTTGGCATTATAACAGTATATTTTTTCATATGATTTCATTTTAAAACTCTTAAACACATACCCTTTATATAGACTTCAATTGGAGCAGGAAAAAGTTGAAGTTTGCTGAAATTTTGGGTGAGTATTGGAATACTCATACAGGGTATTCGAATACTCCCTGTAACAGAATCCAACAAACTTAACAGAATGGGTAGTATTCGAATACTCACATAGGTATTCGAATACTCCCTTCAAAAATTGCCAAATTGAATTTGTAATGGCATACATGAGTTGGTATTTGAATACTCTTGAATGAATTTCATGTTTTCCTCAAAGTAGACCAAGATACAACTATGTATGTGATTACTTATACCTTAAAAACATTTTCCAACATTTGGCATTTGAAAATAGCTCTAATTGATTTCTATTTTTAGGTTTACCATTATTATCTTCTTAATTTTGTTAAGCCATCTAATCAAACTAAGTTACTCATGACTTACATCAAAACCTAGAAAAGCAAACATAAAACGTCAAAACGATTACAACATTTTCAATCAATATGATCATCATCAAAACACATTTCATATCTTCATTCTTGAACATGGGTGGAGATGTTCTTCATGGAAGCATACTTGAGACTTGAATCTCATAATCATCTACATGTATAATTCAAGTAAATCCCAAAACAAATAAGATGAGTAAGTATATCCTTGACCATACATTTCCTTATATTCAAACATTTGACACAAGGACAACAGAACATTCCTTTACTATTAGGACATTCCTTTGAGCAAATTCTATAAACTCTTTCACTCCCTTCAAATACTCATCACTTGTGAATTTACAAACCATCCAACTACGATCCATAGCTAGATAGGTTATGTAGATATATATACACCACTACCTCAGTCACATAACCTCAATCAAAATGGAGATATTAATAGTTAGGTTAAAATATAATTTCATTTAGCATTCATTCTCTTGAAATTAAGCTGAGGATAGGATGCACCCTTAACCCTAGTTTGTGTCATTACTTATTCACACCAAGCCACATTGACAACCAATATCACAAAACTTAGCTCACCTGGCCAATTACTATCTTTTTCTCTCTGAACCCACCTAACCCAACCCAACCTATGGCCATCCTTATCAAAATCTATCATGCTTTTTTTAAAAAAAGAAAAAAACCAATATGGTGGTTTCAAAATCTATCATGTTTTAAAAAAAAATATTAACAAAAGTTCAAAAAATCATAACAAGCATAACCCAAATATTCAAACAAGCATATACACAAAGATTCAAACAAGCATAACCCAAAAACACAGAGCAAGAAAATGCAACAAGAAAAATTTTAAAAATTTCAGGAAAACGTTTCAACCTATAATATAAAGAAAATAACATAGGCATGTAGAACAGAGGCATTTTTTCCATATTGAAGAAAGATACAAACAAAAGCTTGTTAGGACGCTTTTCCATAACAAATTGCTTCCCTTTCCAAGCCTCATACCCTTCCTAGAAACTGAAAGCAAAATCCATTGTGAGCAAAAGCTTCTTACCACAGAGTAAAACTAACAGCAACAAACATATATGAAAAATAAAGAATGACAGAGTTTTGTAATGGTTAAGCTTACCACAAAGTTCAAAGGGCGTTCACAGAGAGGAGGAGAGAGTGAGTGCTCAGGGGTGGTGGTGCGACATCTCAGTCTCGGTGGCTGAGATTGAGATGGATAGAGAGAGTTAGGGCAGCGAGTAAAAGGGAGGAGAGTAAAGGGCAGAGAGTTAGGGAAGAGAGTAAAGGTTCAAAGAGAGAGATAGAGAGAGAAAGAGGAGAGGAGAGTACTTCATGGTGGTAAGAGGAGCTCGCGAGTGGTGGTGGAGAGATGAGCTCGCGCGCTGTGAGAGTGATGAAGAGAGAAAGGGTTAGGGCAGAGTGAGAGTGATGAAGAGGAGCGCGAATTAACATATACTTGCTTAAAAAAATTCAAAACAACCTTTAACGTCAGTTGTTAAAACAACAGACGTTAAAAGTCATCTTTTACGTTTATTGTGTAAATAACTAACGTAAAAGATACGCTTTAAATGTCAGTTGTTTAAACAACTGATGTTAAAAGTGATTTAAATGACCCTGATAATTACAGTTCTGCCACCACCTCCTTTTTAACGTTAAGTTTTGGTTAACAGACATTAACCTTTCCCGTTTATTACATATTTTGCACTAATGTCACTTCGAGTAGAATTTTAATTAAATCTCTCCTTGTAGTAATTGCATAATTTCATATCTCAAGAACTTGTTCTTTTCCTTTTTTAATTGTCATTGTTCATAGGTAACACCCTGCTTTTTATATACGCGGTATTACCGGTTAAGATATAATTATTTATATTTTTACGTGAGACCAAGAAAATGATTTTGGATAATAAAAAATCATATTCATACTCTATCTTATGGTAGAGGGTTACAATGAAATTTTGGGTTGAAAATTCAGACGGAAACCGGTCTGCGTTTTCACTAACAGTAAGATTTTACTGATCAAAAAACCTAATTTTGACTTGTGAACGAAACATCTTAGGTTTAAATCATATTTGCAATGATATCGGTTTTTTTGAAAATTTCCGGGTAAAAATAAAATCTTATATTTTATTTGGGCGAAATCTTCAAAGGAAACACACGTAAAACCTAAATCGGGTAAACGACTGAGCCGGATACGGAGTTAAGGTGATGGAAGTGACTGATGAGACTGAGGGGACAAGCATTAAATGCGAGGTTACAAGCATTTAATGCAAGCCATCATGACAAAATAAATATCTAGATATTTTATACTATGAAAAGACTATTTTGCCCTTAAGCTTTCTAAGTAATTTCAACCTTGCCCACAAGTGTTTTGGACCAAAATACCCCCCTCACTCACTCAACCTCACGGCTGCCCACCCTACCCCCACACTTAGCCAAATTTCATTTCATTCTAAGTCATTTTCTTCCAAAAACACTAAGAACTCCATAGTTGTTCTTGCTAAGTTCTTCATTTTTCTTCAAGTTCTGCATCAAATCTCTTCATTCCAAGGTGAGGATTCCATTCCTCATCATCTTAGATTCATTAATCCTAAAAAAATTTCCATTTTCATCAACTATTTCTCAAATTTCAATTCCTAGATCTAGTTTTTCAATAATTCACCAAAAATCATAGAAAAATGTTTTGAGTGTTCTACCACTTGATCTTACCTCTTTACTACCTCTAGTTGTTAAATCTAGAAGCTTGAAGTCAAAATAAAATTCTAACCCTAACTCCCTATGTTGGTCAAATCTATGTACTTGTAGGCAAAGGAGATTTTGTTCAATTTTTAACTTAGATGAGGTTGATTATAAGATATCTAGGGTTTCTATATTCTAAATCCAAGAGATTAGAATCAAAAGAAATTTCTAGCCTTTTTTTCTTCCCTTGGCCGAAACCCTAGATATGTGGGTAAATGAGTTTTTCTTCAATTTTTACTTGAATGATGACTTGTCTAAACTAGTTAAGGTCTCTAGGTTATAGATCCAAGAGTTTGTGAGCAAAAGAAATTTCTAACTAATTTTTTTTCTCTTGGCCGAAACCCTAACCCTTTTGGTTAGAGGATTTTGTTTCAAATTTTTAACTTGTAACACTTGATCTATGTTAGTTAATACTCTAGTAACTAGGATCCAAAAGATGGAATTTAGAAAATAATCCTAGCCCTATTTTTTTTCATGACCGAACCTAACTTAATATGGTCATAGTTGGATTTTGTTCGATTAATTTGTTGTTATGTTGTTCTGGTTGAAGGTTAATCTGGTAATTGTGGTGTAGTAACGATGATCTGAAAGTTTGTGATTCCAGTGCTTGTTCAGGTGGGAGAAAGAATCAACATGTCGTCGGAATGGATAAGTAGTATATTTTATAATAATTGTGTAGGGCGACCTAAACCCTACTAGTGGTTGAGTAATTGTTGAGTCACCGGCAAGTGTACCGGGTCGTCGCAAGTAATAAAATAAACACGGTAAGTAATTACCGAGGTCGAACTCAGGGATTGGGCTACCAATTCGACTAATTCCCGAGAAATTCGATAAGTTGGTTAAGTGACAAAAAGTGGTTGAGAGAGAGAAAATAGGATTGTAATCTAAATTAACAAATCTAATAAAACTAAGCTATTAAAATCTGAAATTAAAATGTCCAAGGTCACAAATCCACCTACCCAATATGCATTCCCAAGTGATGATGAATTCCTCCCTAAGTTCAATTACAATGTCAACCGGGACCCCTAAATTCTCCTATATCCACTGTCGTGCTCAATAGGACGTATTCGAAGATTGGATTAATTACTTACTAGGTATCATAATCCTAATCATCAAATTATGTTAATTCGTGTTCCCTATAAGGTTGCACTAATATCCTACCCACTGTCGTGCAATATTCAATTAGTGATCCCAATTCAAGTTCTAAAACGCGAATCGTCATTCAGCCACAACACGTTTAACTAGTCAATCACGCAAGCATATGATCAACGCAATCAAATCAGAATTGGAAAACATAAATTGAGACAAGGGAGAAAGACATACATCACATCAAATCTACACTGTCATGGGTGGCTTCATTGTTCCCTCAGACGAGGGGATTAGTTCCTCATGCTCATAGACAAGCAATCCGACATAAGCACCATGATAAAATAAAAAGAAAAGAGGAGACGCAGCTCCAAAGAGAAAAGAAATCTTCCTAAACGCTACTCTACAGTGGAAAAAACCTACTAGGATTCGGATCTCCAAAAGCTCCTCATTCTGATTTGAAACAGCCTATACATAGGGATTCTGGTTCTCGGCCTCTCGCGGGGCGAACAAGATTTAGCGAGGCGAATCATTAGTTTTGGCGCGCTTTCAATTTGGATTTTCGCGAGGCGAGAGTGTGTTCGCGGGGCGAGTCTTCAAACCTTAATCTGTCACAGCCGTGACCTTCATCACGGCTAGGCCGTGATGGTCTCTGTCTTCCAGGGTCTTCAGGCTCTCGCGAGGCGAGAATCCTCTCGCGTGGCAAATTTCAGTTTTGGCTCCATCCTGAGTTTGAATGATCGTGAGGCGAACTGTGATTGGCGAGGCGAGACAGAATGTATGACTGTTGTTGTTTTGCTGATCTTCAGGCTCGCGAGGCGAGAATCCACTCGCGGGGCGAGTATCTTCAGAATGGAAATTTCCACTGTTTCTTGACTTTCCTTGACTCTCGGAGCTTCACTTCTAACCTGAAACAATAAAAGAAACAAAAAGCGTAATTCTATTCAAAATAGACTAAAAACTACTAAAAATGCCTAGAACGAGTCAAAGTCTACTTAGGAACAAAACAAGGCCAAATTTGGGCGAAAACGAGATTGAACTCGAATAATTTGCACAAAAAACACAGTCCATCTAGTTATAAAACTAGATAAGCCTAAGGCTTATCAAAACACCCCAAACTTAAACCTTGCTTGTCCCCAAGCAAGCTAAAACTCAAAAAGGACTCAAGACTTGGCAAACTTAAGGGATTCAATCGATTTCGCACAAATTTCATGCAATCATAACAAAATAGTTTTTCTCCAATGATTTCCCCCCTTACATCAACGTAATCCCCACATTCATTTACTTTAAACAATTGAGAACTTTATCATTCATGCAATCGTTAATCTAAGTTGAGGATCAGAGTCACACACAAAAGGAAGATCACCAATTTCAAACAATCGCCTTCCTCACGAGGGTATGTAAATTTTCACTCATTCACTCAAATTTGTCTAGGCTATCAACTTTTCACTCAATTTCACATATCAAGAGCACTTCCCATGAATTTGATTTTCATCCCAAAAATAATTCCCACGAAAACATGCAAGCAACATCAGAAGGTCTTTTAAAGGTTGTAATTGGGCCTGACTGAGGGTAGGATATTTAAGGATACTAGTCTTAAGTCCCTAGGAACTAAGAGAGCATTAGAATTAGACACATTTTCCACTCAAATTCCTTTTTCCATTTTTTTTTCTGCCTCGGGTGACTACAGCCTTTTCCTTGCTAATTTTTTTTTTCTGTTTTGCCCATTTTATTTTGGCAAATTTTTTTTTTATATTGCCTTGGGTTCCAACCTTTATTTTTCTTTTTCTCAACCCAAAATGACATATCACCTTGTAGCCTCCCCAAACTTAGTTCCTCACAACCATTCTCTTGCTAAGTGTCCATGCTCTCCTAATCCTAAGATTGGGTTAACATGGTTTTTCAGATTTTGGCTTGTAATATAGGGTCATCAAGAAACAATAGGCTAATTAGGCTCAATGTGGTTAACTAGGGAACATGCCTTCGGGTTGGTTCTTTTTAGGCCAAGTAGTTATTCAAAGAAAATTGCCTAAATCATTTGATGCAACATATAAACATGCAAACCATGAAGAGATTCAAGCAAATTCGGGAAAGTGCAACTTAATAGTGATTCACACAATCAAAAACAAAGTGGGAGGCTCAAATCCTCACCTGGACATTTTTGCAAATTGTTTGACCGAGATACAATTCCTAGTGTGTGCACCCCCTCACCCCAAACTTATCATAAATCAAGTAATTACAATAAAATTCTCAAAGTTCAATTTTCAATTTTTCACATGGGGATCAACTTTTCTATTTTCAGAACCTAGGGGGAAATCATCGATGGTCAAAATAATTCATGCAATCAATCTATGCTCAATTTAATCAAGATCCAACAAGCTTGCCGACACACATTCATACAAAAACTCTTGATCTTCTCAAATTATTCAAGAGTGACAAAAAAAACAAAAACAAAAACAAAAACAAAACAAGAGGAGAGGAGAGGGTGCTCCATGATCAAGTTTCCATGGTTGCCTCCTCATCCAATTATTCTCCCGGGCTCCCTTCTGTTGCATAGCATCTTGGAAGAACTCTTGCAAATTAAAACCTTAAGTGCAGATTCGCGAGGCGAGAGACCACTCGCGAGGCGAATCTGGAAAATTGTTATTCACACTTTCCAGAATGGCGAGGCGAGTAGTATCTCGCGAGGCAAATCTGGAATTCCCATAGATGATGATGCCCAGAATCGCGAGGCTAAAGTATACCTCGCATCGCGATACAAAAAAGTGAGCAAGCCTCTGAGATTCAGGGCTTCTGTCTCGCGCGACCACTGTGGATTCGCGTGGCGAATCAAGATTTTTTTTTTAATAATATAAATGAAAATGACAGAAACTAAAAACAAAGGATACCTAGCTTGGGTTGCCTCCCAAGTAGCGCTTGTTTAACGTCCCGAGCTTGACTTATTAAGAAGCATCCACCTGGATCCCATAGCCTGTGGTACAAGGTCCAAGAGACGCTCATCATATCCAATCCTCCACCAGGATCCCATGGTTTGTGAAGTGGCCCTTGCAGGAGCAATATGACTCTATTCATGATCCCACCTGGCCTGTGTGTGAAAACTCCATTGACCTCTGTAATTATGAACTCACTTCCTCTCGGGCCAAATGGTTCTTTCTCGAGGAAGTGTGACAAACAAGTGGGAGGGTCTAACTTACCAATGTCCACACATGCATGTAAGCCAACATAGTTATCCAATGCAGTAATTTCAGGTTGCTTGGCAAGCATGGTGAAATCCTCTACCACTTTATCTGCATTTTGATCTCTACCCACTTGCTCCGGTGCCTTGTCACTTGTCAACTCCTCTTCCTCAAGTTGCTCTTCCTCAACATGTGGTGGTTCTTCCTCAACTTCTTGAGAACTAGTTGCATCCAAATCAGATCCCAACACCCTACCGCTTCTAGTTGTTATGGCTTCGCATTGGTTCTTAGGGTTGTTCTCAGTATCACCTGGGAGAGTGTCTGGGAGAGGCTCATTTAGTTGCTTTGCAAGCTGGGCAATCTGCATCTCTAGATTCTGAAGTGCCAACCATGTATGAGTTGCTAACTTGTCAATGGATGTGCTTGTATCGATTGCAAACTTTTCCATTGCCACATTCATCTTCTCCAGAGCCAACTCCCAAGGTTGTGGTTGCCAATTCTGTTGAGGTTGTGGTTGCCAGGCTAGACCATCGCCATCATTACTCCAAACGAAATCCGGATGGTCTCTACTCATATAACCCCAATACTGATTCTGACTCTGATAGTTGTCTTGGGGCACGCTGTCATAGAAATTATGGCATGAGTCCACATACTCTTGAGAGAAGTAGAACGGACAACTCCAAGTGTCATGGTCTCCATTAAAATATTCGCATCCCGGAAGCATTCCCTCGTGTACCTCGCATACAAAACAGGGCCAAGACCAAGTGGGATCAAGAAGTAGAGAATAATAATAGAAAAAATAAAAATAAAAATAACAAAAAATAACTTAACTAAATAATCAAACTTCCCTAAAATTAGGAAAATTGGTCGTGCCAATCCTAGGCAACGGCGCCAAAAACTTGTTGAGTCACCGGCAAGTGTACCGGGTCGTCGCAAGTAATAAAATAAACACGGTAAGAATTTACCGAGGTCGAACTCAGGTATTGGGCTACCAATTCAACTAATTTGCGGGAAATCCGATACGTTTGGTCAAGAGAGGAAAGTGGTTGAGGGAGAGAGATTAAGATCGCAATTCAATTAACAAATCCAATAAAATAATTAACTAAAAATCTGAAATTAAAATGTCCAAGGTCACAAATCCACCTACCCAATATGCATTCCCAAGTGATGATGAATTCCTCCCTAAGTTCAATTACAATGTCAACCGGGACCCCCAAATTCTCCTAAATCCACTGTCGTGCTCATTAGGACATATTCGAAGATTGGATTAATTACTTACTAGGTCTCATAATCCTAATCATCAAACTCTGTTAATTCTTGTTCCCTGTAAGGTTGCACTAATCTCCTACCCACTGTCATGCAATATTCAATTAGTGATCCCAATTCAAGTTCTAAAACGCGAATCGCCGATCAGCCTCAACACGTTTAACTAGTCAATCAAGCAAGCATATGATCAACGCAATCAAATCAGAATTGGAAAACATAAATTGAGACAAGGGAGAAAGACATACATCACATCGAATCTACACTGTCATGGGTGCCTTCATTGTTCCCTCAGACGAGGGGATTAGTTCCTCATGCTCATAGACAAACAATCGGACATAACCTCCATAGTGAAATAACAAGAAAAGAGGAGACGCAGCTCCAAAGAGAAAAGAAATCTTCCTAAACGCTACTCTACAGTGGAAAAAACCTACTAGGATTCGGATCTCCAAAAGCTCCTCATTCTGATCTGAAACAGCCTATAAATAGGGATTCTGGTTCTCGGCCTCTCGCGGGGCGAACAAGATTTAGCGAGGCGAATCATTAGTTTTGGCGCGCTTTCAATTTGGATTTTCGTGAGGCGAGAGTGTGTTCGCGGGGCGAGTTTTCAAACCTTAATCTGTCACAGACGTGACCTTCATCACGGCTAGGCCGTGGTGGTCTCTGTCTTCTAGGGTCTTCAGGCTCTCGCGAGGCGAGAATCCTCTCGCATGGCGAATTTCAGTTTTGGCTCCATCTTGAGTTTGAATGATCGCGAGGCGAACTGTGATTGGCGAGGCGAGACAGAATGTATGACTGTTGCTGTTTTGCTGATCTTCAGGCTCACGGGGCGAGAATCCACTCGCGGGGCGAGTATCTTCAGAATGGAAATTTCCACTGTTTCTTGACTTTCCTTGACTTTCGGAGCTTCACTTCTAACCTAAAACAATAAAAAGAAACAAAAAGCGTAATTCTATTCAAAATAGACTAAAAACTACTAAAAATTCCTAGAACGAGTCAAAGTCTACTTAGGAACAAAACAAGGCCAAATTTGGGCGAAAACGAGATTGAACTCGAATAATTTGCACAAAAAACACAGTCCATCTAGTTATAAAACTAGATAAGCCAAAGGCTTATCAGTAATCGACAATACCAAAATCGTATTGGAAACTACTCTGTAGTATCAATGATGATTTGGGGATTGTAGGTTTATCACCGTTAGGATAATTTTAGAATATTCGATGATGACTGACTTTAGTATTATTGAACTATTTGTGATGCGTTGGTTGAGGTAATCTATTGTGTGTGACATTTTATTTTATCTGAATATTTTATGATTATTGTATTATGTACGATATGCCCGGGTTAATAACATGCTTAGTCGGCTTTTAGGCAAGGATATGTGTTGTTCAGGAGATATGTATGTGGGTGAGAGAATGAATGTAACTTAGAGGTGCCAAGCCTAACTTAACTAATTGATAGATGAGAAGTGGCATGGAATGTGTGTGGAGATTGTATTGAAGGTTAAGGCACTAAGTTGTAACCGATGCGAGTCAGTGAGATGCATATAGATGCATTATTATTCACAGCTGTGTGAGTGTAACACACGAGGTCAGGATATCCTATTTTGGTACCGGATATTGCGGGTGAGTACCCTACGGATGTTTATGCCGAGGTAGACTACCATAATACTCTTTAGTCCTGGATGCGTTGCGCTGAGTATTCTATCTAGGATAGAAATACTATGTGTCTTGGCACGACTGCATATGGATTTTGGCACTATGACATAATGCGCTATTTCCAATGGGGGAATAGTGGCATCTTGAGTTCGGCACTAAGTCCTTGGCACCGCACCATCTCAGACTCATCGACTAACGTGATGATAATAGAGATGGCCACGTCAGCATAAGGGTTTAGTTGCATGAGATTGAGGGTAGAGGAAGATATGGTGATTTAATGATGATTGTTAGTTAGGTGTGATGCTTGTCTTTGACTGTTGTTATATTATATGCTATGATTAGTTTCCACTTATGATGATACAACTGTTTCCACTTATGATGATAGAACTATTTCTATATTTTGTGTATGTTTACTTTGTTCAATGAGAAGACTATATGGAAAACCAGTTGCTGAGGAGTTGGATGGAACTCCGTATGAACTTGATGCGGGAGGAGGAGCAGTGGATTCTAGTAATATAGTTTAGTGTATAAGGCCAATGCGTCTTGTTAGATGTTTTTATTTTCCGCTAAGTATAACAGTTTGTATAATTATGTATTTGTGAGGGATCTTACTGATAGAATGCCCTCAATAGTGTTCTGTATGGTGATGGATAAACATAATTGTATCCGTAATATAACTATGGTGTGTTTAACTTTCAAAAGTGTATGTATTGTATTCAAGTTTTTAATTTCTTCGTATTTTCGGGTTATGTTTAATGTTAAGAACACGAATAAGTTTAAATAAATAATTAATGGCACAACGGGGTGTCTTAATATCCCCACTTAAGTGTTGTGAAACTTGGTGGAGTTAAACTCCCATTTGTTCCATATGTGGCAGAAACTTGACCACGATTCAAGAGAAGATAACAGTTCTCCAAAAACACTCATAACCATATTCTCATGCTATATCCATAATGATAATTCAAACAAATTGCTCAAGTCAAGGCATATAAAGAAATTAATCAAACATAGCATGTTCATGATCATATAATCATATTAATTCCAAAGTACTAATCACACCACAACCAATATTACAATCATGTCCTCATAGAGGACCAAACCAATCAAAATGGATAAACCTAAGTTTAGGGTTTCGAACCACACACAAATATAAGCCATCTTCACACCCACCAATATGGTGTGAGGTGGTTCACCCCCCCCGGTTAGCTCCTAAAAGCAATACATCCTCTTTGATCCACAAAGCCACAACACCAAATCCATCACCCTCACCTTCATTCATCAACACTTATCCAAGTTAAAACAAACAAAAACCAAAGGTGCCACTTTAGGTAGCTCTCGGCCAAGGAATATATTAGGCAGCTATGAATTTTGGTTGACTTCCATATTGGACATACATGATGACAAGGTCATGGCTAGGTTAGGAAAATTATCATAATTCCAAAAATCCAATCATGCAAATTTCTATGAATTAATAAATGAATTTTCAAGAATATGTAACTTGAAATAAATTACATATATCTGAAGTTAATGAAACAAGGAACAAGATAGATAACTAGAGTCAAGAGAGATTACCCTTTGGTTGATGAGAAAATGACGAACAAAGTGTAGGCTAGAAAAACCCATTTTGAAAACAAGCTCCAAATGGATTTTTGTGTGATATAGAAAGTGTAAAGATGACGTAGGGGAGTAAGAATATGTAGTTGGAATGTTGAAATAAGGATTGGATGATTTTCTACGAATTTAACCATGAAAATCAATGAATATGGAACTTAGAGCAATCACCATGAATGAAAGGAAATCTATCAAGAGAGTGGAAGGAATGATCATGGATCATATGAATCTACCTCAAAATGATGAAGAAAGGATGAGAAATGATGGAATGGTCAAGAACTTTCAAGAACACATATGGTTTTGCAAGAAGAAAACAAAGTTTTTTTGTGTAGGAAATGGTGAAATAAAATGGGTTTGGGTAATTTGAGGGGCTGCACGAAAAATTTAACGGCATTTGGGTACAAAATGATTTAGGACTCATTTGGAATTTGTTAGATAAGTTAAGGGCATTTTGGACATTTCCTAAGGATTTTACGATATTTTTTTCAAATATATTTTGTAAAACCATCAAGACATTGGTGACTCACTAGGTGACTCACTTGATGACTCATAGGGTGAGTTGTCCATGTGATCTCATCCTCCCGGCCTGTAACAGCCCGTTTTTAATTATGTTGTTTAACCGATTAAAATATAATAATTTATATTTTAAATCTAAGAGTCAAAATGATTTTTGGCAAAAAAAAATCATATTCATACTCTATATTATGGTAGAAAGTTACGATGAAATTTTGGGTAAACTCAGACGGAAACTGGTCTATGTTTTTATTGACAGTGTAATTTTATACTGGCAGAAAACCCTAATTTGACCAGAAACTGAAATTTGTTTATTTTTTGTATTTTATTCTTGAGGAATTCTACTTTCCAAATTTATGATCAGAAATAAAATATTATGTGTACTCAGACGAATTTTGGTGAAAGTTTGAACGGAAAACAGTCGGTGTTTTGACTGACAGTAAGATTTTAATGATCAGAAAACCTAATTTTGACTCGTGAACGAAATGGTTTATACTTAAATCATATGTCCAACGATTTTGGTTATTTTGAAAGTTTTCAACCAAAAACGAAATATTATGCTTTTACTCGGGCGTAAAATCCTAATTAGGAAACAGACGGAATCGGCAACGGAACTGTAGAGATAGAACGTCACACCAGAGGAGCTGAGCTATGGGATGAGTCATCAAAAATTTATGAGGCAATTAATGTTAGGAATTATGAGTTTTTAGGTGAAATGACCAAAATGCCCTAAAGCTTAACCTAACCTATTCTAGTTAGATTTTAACCATGGTTAAGGAATCGAGGTTAATTCATGTGGACCAAAATTAGCCACACCCTCCATCAATTCTTGGCCACATGAGTTTAACCATAGTTAGCAAAGTAACCCTAGTTAAGTTAATTATTAACCATAGTTAACCATTATATTATTTAATATTCACAAAACCCATTAATTTAAATCCTAAGAACCAAACAAAGCCTAAGATCTACCCTATAAATACCCCCCAAACCACAACCCCTCCCCTTTCACTCTAAGACTTTTCTTCACAAAAACCACAAAAAATCCATTGTTGTTCTTGAAGGAAACCTCCAAGCTTGATCATTTCTCTTTCATTTCTCTTCATTCCAAGGTGAGGAATCTCTTCCTAATCATCTTAGCTTCATTAATCATCCATCAATCACCATGATCATCAACTAATTCATGGTTTTACATTCCTAGATCTAGAACTTCAAATAATTCTAAAAAATTATGGAAAAATCCTTTTAATGTGAAACCAATTGCTATGATCTCTAAATGACTCCTACTATCATCATCTAAGAAATTGTGATCAAAATCATTTTCCTTCCTATTTTTATTAGTGAGGCCGTATCTAGGTGTTTTTGGGCAAATGAGAGTTTGTTCAATCTTGAAAGTATGACACTTAATCGTAACTCCTCAAAATCTATTGTTGTTATATCTAGAAGCTTGAAATCAAAATAATTTCCTAACTCTATTTTCCTAGTTAGGGCTGAAACCCTCTTTGAATGTGGGTATGATGTTTTTGTTCTATTTGTAATTAGCGATGCTTGTTCTTGCTTCTAATATGCCTTGTGATATTAAATTCAAGAGTTTGAACTCAAAATAATTTCCTTGCCTATTTTCACTCATGAGTCCGAAACCCTAAATTGGTTAGAGGATTTTATTTCATATTTTTGAATGGTAACAATTAATCTATGCTAGTTAATACTATAGGAACTAGACTCCAAAAGATTGGAATGAGAAAAGAACCCAAACCCTATTTTTAATTAGGAGGCCGAACCTAGATATTCTAGGATTAAGGGTGATTTTGTTGATTAATTTGTTATTGTGTTGTTTGGTTGAAGGAGGAATTGGTAAACGTGTGGTGTGATGATAACGAGGAACGTCGAATTCGAGATTCCGGTGATAACTCAGGTGGAGGAAAAAGAATCAACCTATCATCGGAATGGATAAGTAGTATATATTATAATAATTGTGTAGGGCGACCTAAACCCTACAAGTGGTCGAGTGATCAACAAGATCAAAATCGCATTGGAAACCTTTTCTGTAATACCAATGATGATTTGAGGATTGTAGGTTATCGACATTAGGTTAATCTTATGATACTGAGGATGTCTGACTTTATGATTATTGAATTGTTTGTGATACGCTGGTTGAGGTATTCTATTGCATGTGATGTTTTATTTTGATGTTTGAATATTTTATTGATTATTGTGATATGCATGATCTGCTTGGTTTGATAAATTGCTTAGTTGATTTTAAGTAAAGATATATGTTGCCAGAGGTATTTTGTTTCGGTGAGAGAATAATTGTGACTTAGAGGTGTCTAGCCTGAATTAATCATTTCATATATGTGAGGTGACATATAGTATGTGTTGGGGCTAAGATGGAAGGTTGAGGCACTAGGTTGTTATTGATGCGAGTTAGTGAGATTCACATAGTTGTATTGTTGTTCACAACCATGTATTAGGAACACACGAGGTCCCAAAGTTCTTTAGGTCGTGCAAAAATAGTGTCATTTGATAGTCATGAGCACCCTTGAACTAGGGTATGCACAGACTGTATCGTGCAACTATAGTGTCATTGCTTTGCTTGAGCATTCTTACCATGGATGAGGTTGTGCACCGACTGTACCGTGCAACTATAGTGTCATTACTATGCATGAGCACCCTGGATCCAGGGTGTGCAATGACTGTACCGTCTAGCTATACTGTCATTAATTTGCATGAGCATTCTCCCATGGAAGAGGCTGTGCACTGGTTAATGGGGACGTGTCGCTTGAACGACTGACTGATATCTCTAAAGAAGGAAGTATTACCGGATTGGTAGTGATCACTTTAGCATCAAGGTTTAATTGTATGAGAGTAAGGGTAGAGGATGATATCGTAATTTGAGGGTGATTGTTAGTTATATGTGATGTGTGTCTTTGACCGTTGTTATATTATATGTTATATGTGATGTGTGTCTTTAACTATGCTTAGAAGTTGGGTAGTGTGTCGGAACTTGATGCAATAACTAACATTGGTATGGCATATGGTATTTATATACTTGTTTATGTAGTATTATATGTCATACAGATGGGAGCTGATGATTTCCTTAAATAGGATCATGGCTCAAGAAAGAGGACGTAATACCAATAATGGTGATAGGATTCCCGAGAGACTTATTGGAGGTAGAAATAGTGAGGCTAATCATACCGGTGGTGGAGGAGTGTCATCTGAGACTCGTAATATCATGGAAGTTATGTCTGCTGCCTTGTTACTACAAGCACAACAAAATACGGAGATGCTGCAAATGAAGAAAGAGCAGCAGGAACTGCAGAATAAAAGAAGAGTTATCGAAACTGAAGATTCAAGGATAATGACGTTCCTAAAAGAGAAGCCACCACGATTCCGAGGATATTATGACCTAGAGAAGGCTGAATGGTGGGTACAAGAGATAGAGAAGATATTTGATACTGTGCACTGCAGAGATGATGACTTATGCTGCTTTCATGTTAACTGAAGGATCAAATTTCTGGTGGAGAGGCAAGAAAAGATTATTGGAGGCCGAGGGCAGAATTATGACATGGCAGTTGTTTGTTGAATGCTTCTTCGAGAAGTATATCCCACTTTTAGTCCAACTTGAGAAGAAGAGAGAGTTTGCTAAACTTCTACGGGGAAACATGATTTTTGATGATTATGCATCACACTTTGAAGCTCTGATTAAGTTTTTAGAATTATATGAGAGATTCCCAAATAAGGATTGGCGGTGTAGAAGGTTTGAAGAGGGATTGCGACATGATCTAAAGAGAGCAGTAGTTTATTTTGATATCCAGAGTTTCCGGGAGTTGGTTGACAGTTGCAGGGCTATAGAGAGCATAAACCAAAGGCAAGCTGCTGAGCTGAAACAACAAAGGAGTGGAGGCCCTATTCGATCAGGTTCTCCGAGGAGAGCATATAGTGGTTCTCAATGGAGACGGGAACCATATACTAAACCAATGCAGACAGCTACACCAATAACAGTTCCTACGGCACCATTGGGAGGAGCAGGTCAACAGCAGCAAAAAAACATAGCTTGTTTCAGATGCGGAGGACCTCATCATGTTAGAGATTGCAAGGAGAGACCTAGTTGTTTCCACTGTGGGAAACCTGGTCATATAGCTCGAGATTGCGGATAGTGGGTTACTGAGAGAGTGTTTACGGTGAGAAGAGTTGAACCCTCTCACTCTGCAAATCTCATATAAGGTATGTGTAATATTGATATAATATGGAATAGTGAAATACGCTCCAAGGATCTAAGATTGTGATTGGATACATAGAGTAGGAAGTTAAGGTAGTTTTGACCTTGGTACTAAATGTAGGAGGTAGATGTTGAAATAAGGATTTCTGGTGGACTGGTATAAAGAAGAGAAAAATGATTAGGTTTTGATTATGTCCTTCAAGGGTGATAGATTAAGTTGAAAAGTAATGGACAATGAACAAAATGTAGTGATTGATAAGTTCGAGGATAAATAGCATGGTATAAGAATGAATTCTATTATGAAGTTACCGCTGTCACTTAGGGGAAAGACAGCGATGAGAAATACGATGTAGGATCTTTAAATTAAGAAACGCTTGCAAGATTTTACCCAGTTATAAGTCACGAAATTCCGAGGACAGAATTATTTTCTAAGAGGGGTAGTAATTAACAGCCCGTTTTTACTTACACTGTTTAACCGGTTAAAATATAATTATTCATATTTTAATATGAGAGTCAGAAAATGATTTTTGGCAAAACAAAATAATATTCATACTCTATATTATGGTAGAAAATTGTGGTGAAATTTTGGGTTTAAAACTCAGACGGAAATCGGTCTGTGTTTTTACTGACAATGTAATTTTATACTGGTAGAAAACCCTAATTTGACCCGAAACTGAAATTTGTATACTTTTCTATATTTTATCCATGAGGAATTCTACTTTCCAAATTTCTGATCAGAAATAAAATATTATGTGTATTCGGACGAATTTGGGTGAAAGTTCGAACGGAAAACAGTCGGTGTTTTCACTGACAGTAAGATTTTAATGATCAGAAAACCTAATTTTGACTCGTGAACGAAATGGTTTATATTTAAATCATATTTCGAACGAGTTTGGTTATTTTTAAAATTTTCAACCAAAAACAAAATATTATGCTTTTACTCAAGCGTAAAACCCTAATCGGGAAACCGACAGAATCGGAAACAGAACTGTAGAGATAGAATGGGACACCAGAGGAGTTGAGATATGAGATGACTCATTAAGAATTAATGAGGCAATTAATTTTAGGAATTAGGAGTTTTTAGGTGAAATGACCAAAATGCCCCTAAGCTTAACCTAACATATTCTAGTTTGATTTTAACCATTGTTAAGGAACCAAGGTTAATTCTTGTGGACCAAAATCAGTCACACCCTTCATAAATTCTTGGCCACATGATTTTAACCATAGTTAGCAAAGTAACCTTGGTTAAGTTAATTATTAACAATAGTTAACTATTATATTATTTAATATTCACAAAACCCATTAATATAAATCCAAAGAACCAAACAAAGCCTAAGATCTACCCTATAAATAACCCCCCAAACCGCAGCCCATCCCCTTTCCCTCGCTTCTTCTTCTTCTTCATTTTCATTCTAAGACTTTTCTTCACAAAAACCACAAAACTCCATTGTTGTTCTTGAAGGAACCTCCAAGATTGATCATTTCTCTTTCATTTCTCTTCATTCCAAGGTGAGGAATCTCTTCCTAATCATCTTAGCTTCATTAATCATCCATCAATCTTCATGATCATCAACTAATTCATGGTTTTACATTCCTAGATCTAGAACTTCAAATAATTCTAGAAAATAGTAGAAAAATCCTTTTAATGTGAAACCAAATTCTATGATCTCTCAATGACTCCTACTATCATCATCTAAGAGCTTGTGATCAAAATCATTTTTCTTCCTATTTTTCTTAGTGAGTCCGTATATAGGTGTTTTTGGGTAAATGAGATTTTGTTCAATCTTTAAAGTATGACACTTGATATTAACTCCTCAAAATCTATTGTTGTTATATCTAGAAGCTTGAAATCAAAATAATTTCCCAACCCTATTTTCCTAGTTAGGGCCGAAACCCTCTTTGAATATGGGTATGATGTTTTTTGGTTAGTTTATAATTAATGATGCTTGTGCTTGCTTCTAATATGCCTTGTGATCTTAAATCCAAGAGTTTGAACTCAAAAGAATTTCCTTGCCTATTTTCACTCATGAGGCCGAAACCCTAACCAAAGTGGTTAAAGGATTTTATTTCATATTTTTGAATTGTAATAATTAATCTATGCTAGTTAATACTATAGGAACTAGACTCCAAAAGATTGAAATGAGAAAAGAACCCTAATCTTATTTTTAATTAGGAGGACTAACCAAGCTATTCTAGGATTAAGGGTTATTTTGTTGGTTAATTTGTTATTGTGTTGTTTGGTTGAAGGAGGAATTGGTAAACGTGTGGTGTGATAACGATGAACGTCGAATTCGGGATTCCGGTGATAACTCAGGTGGGGGAAAGAATCAACCTATCGTCGGAATGGATAAGTAGTATATATTATAATAATTGTGTAGGGAGACCTAAACCCTACTAGTGGTCGAGTGATCGACAAGACCAAAATCGCATTGGAAACCTTTCCTGTAATACCAATGATGATTTGGGGATTGTAGGTTATCGACATTA
Source organism: Sophora flavescens (assembly GCA_030762895.1). Taxonomy (NCBI): domain Eukaryota; kingdom Viridiplantae; phylum Streptophyta; class Magnoliopsida; order Fabales; family Fabaceae; genus Sophora; species Sophora flavescens. The sequence goes on from CM061066.1 coordinate 11,556,692, forward strand.
GGTTAATTTTATGATATTGAGGATGCCTGACTTTAATATTTTTGAATTGTTTGTGATACGCTGGTGAGGTATTCTATTGCATGTGATGTTTTATTTTGATGTTTCAATATTTTATTGATTATTGTGTTATGCATGATCTGCCTGGTTTGATAAATTGATTAGATAATTTTAAGTAAAGATATATGTTGCTCGGTGGTATTTTGTTTGGGTGAGAGAATAATTGTGACTTTGAGGTACCTAGCCTGAATTAATCATTTCATATATGCGAGGTGACATATAGTATGTGTTATGACTAAGATGGAATGTTGAGGCACTAGGTTGTTATTGATGCGAGTTAGTGAGATTCACATAGCTGTATTGTTGTTCACGACCATGTATTGGAAACACACGAGGTCCGAAGTTCTTGCGGGATTGTCCCAACTTAGATTTAGGTCGTGCAACTATAGTGTCATTTGATATTCATGAGCACCCTTGAACTAGGGTGTGCACCGAGTGTACCGTGCAACTATAGTGTCATTGTTTTGCATGAGCATTCTCCCATGGATGAGGTTGTGCACCGGTTAATGGGGACATGTCGCTTAAACGACTGACTGATATCTCTATAGAAGGAAGTGTTACCGGATTGGTAGTGACCACTTTAGCGTCAAGATTTAATTGTATGAGAGTAACGGTAGAGGATGATATCGTAATTTGAGGATGATTGTTAGTTATGTGTGATGTGTGTCTTTGACCGTTGTTATATTATATGCTATGTATTCCTTTCCGCTTTTGATGATAGAACTATTTCTTATCCCTTATAGTTCTGTATTTTTGTGTATGTCTACTTTATTTACATTAGAAGACCCAATGGAGGAATATGCTGCTGAGGAGATGGATGGAACCCTGTACGATACGGAGATTCCTGAGGAGTTGGATGAAACTCCGTATGAAGCTGACGCTGGAGAACAAGCTACAGATCCTAATAATATAGTGAAGTAAGTTTAGGTCCAGTGAGTCATATAAAAGACGTTTTATTTTCCGCTAATTATAAGTAGTTGGTATAAATATGTACCTGCGAGGGATCCTACTGAGAGAATACCCTTAACCGTGTTTTGGTAATGTAATGCATAAGCAGGTTTGTATTTATATATTATAACGTTGTTGTGTATAATTTTTGCAGAAGTTATATGATTATTAATTAAGTTTTAATTTTTACGTATTTTCACGTTAAGCGCGCGATTAAGAAATTAAATAATGAGGTTTTAATCTAATAACACAACGGGCACAATGAGGTTTTGAGAAAAAATTTTAGAAATATACTTTATCACTAAAAAATGATAAAACCTAAGATTTTTCAGTTTCAGGTCAAATTAGGGTTTTCTACCGATATAAAATTATCATATCACAAATAAAAATGCAGACTGATCTTCATCTGAGTTTTAAACCAAAAATTGAACTGTAACTTCCCACAATATGATAGGTTCCAACTATGATTTTGTTTTTCTCAAATTCATTTTCTGGATACCCGGTAATAATATAAAATATAATTATCGATCAAGAGACGAGAAAACGTGGTGTTACATGATTTCATGTTTTAGTCTATCAAGAACTGTTTCCTAGAACTTATTTGTGAAATTATTTGTGATGGTCTCACTTGGATGTTCTTCCATGGTAACCTGAAATATATTTTACTGAATGAGATACAAATATACTTCTTATCCATGCAAATAAATACAAATTTCAAACCATGAAACTCAACTGAAAAAGAAATTATCACTTTGTTTCATTTATATCTTTTTGGATTACCATATTCTATAAACTCAGACACCTATGCCACAACATAAAGTTTTGATTCAATGAAAAATTAGCAACCACTGAGCCCTCCAAAAAATCAACAAGGAAAAATTAAAAGAAGCATAGAAAAAGACAACAAAACAGTTATCCAAACAATACACAATGAAACATGTATAACTTACACAATTCAAAATGAATGTAGAACTATTCAGAGAAAAGTAGAGCAAAATAAAGGAATCTTCCTAGGACACGAAAATTGAATAGAAATATAAAGAACAAAATAGAGACAGTGCAAATATAATAAATGCACTTTGGATGAAGCAGGTTTTATCAATGAGTAGAATAAATGAACGCTGGCTTTTGAAGTTTTTTCCAAAGTAAATGCAAATCTTACTTTAATAAAATATAGGAATTGTGTGGTATGTTCTTCAATAATAAAAGTATCCGTAAAAATAAAAGTAACAAAGTGTTGGATTTTGTTACATATTTGAGAGTAATAAGAAATCTTTGGATTGGGAAGAAAGAAGACAATGAACATTGATTAATTGAAATAATTGTGCAAGGTTTTGCAGGGTTTAATACGTAATCTAGCCAATTACACAAGTTTTCCTTTTTATGTCTGTAACTGGGTATCCCATAGACATAGTTGTAAGACAAACCCTCGATAGGGACTATTAGGTAAAATCATCAAAAAGTGACGACTGTAGCATTCGAACCCCTAATATTTTTGGCATAATTCACATAGAGATGTCGTACACTTCCACCGTGACTAACCACTTCAAGTACATAGAAGATCACCTTTAATTTGCTAAGATAATGGACAACTACTTGGACAAAAAGTTAGGTTTATAAAATTTCACATAAACTTAGGCAAAAGATATTAATGTGAATTACTGATATTTAAGTAGACAAATAACTTTTTTTATATTATTATACCTAAATCCAAAACTGGTTTTAGATTTCTTCTTCGTCGGACTTCATGGATTTACAAACTCTAGTTTTCCAATTACAGTTGCTTATAAGAGAAGCAAAGATGAATTGATTTCTATATATAAGAAAGGCAAAAAATATTATAACAGCATAAAAATAAGCAAACACAAAAATGCAGAAAAATGAAAAACGTGAATACATCTATAAAGATTGGAATTGTAAAAAGAAGAATAGAATACCTTGAAATAAAGCACTTAAAGTAGCAGATATGCAAGATGCACTATACATACTATACCCCCAAATCCTGAAACATAGAAATTCAAAGCTTTAGATCCGTATAAAATGAAGGGACTGAAAAATGATGAAAAAGGCATCATTCACCTTTATTGAGTGTGATGTTGATGCCACCATCCCAAATCAAAAGATATGGCTTAGAAAATGTGTCACTCTGAGCTTGCTATTCGAAGGTATGTCTTTAACAAAATGGATTCTCTCTTGATGTGTTGCCTCTGCAGCAAGAAAAATAAGGATGGGTAGAGAGAATATGGAGAAAAATGGGAAATTAAAGGATAAAAGGAGGAAAAAAATTGTGTGTTGAATTAGAGCTTCGCCACCTCAATTTATATATGCTGAAAAGTACAATAAAGGGTAAATTGGTCCGTACAAATACAAAGAGGTATTTGTTAGTGGAAAATGGAAAATGTGAATTTGGCCCTAAAACAATTTCAAATGCTGGTCAAATTAGTTTTTTAAAATAATGTTTATGGATATTTTAGTCCCTGTAGACTATTTTGACTAAAATTTGAGATTTTTGAGAATCAAATTGATATTTTTAATTTTTAAGGGACCAAGTGTGTCTTAAATTTTTTTTTCAGACACCAATTTGAATATTTAGTTTAAAAAATAATTTTTATAATTAAGATGCGAGCTTTTGACCTATTACTTTTTCTTAATATTTATCATACTCACATTAATTATATTATAAAATAATAACATTATATAATAAAAAATATTTTGAGTGTAATTAATATCATTGTCAAATTTTTTAATAATTCATTAATTACATGGTCAACCAATCATTAAAAGTATTTTACTCTTATTATGACTTTAAAAGTCATACATAAGATGATCCGTGAATGATTAACATTATAAATAACAATGTATCAAAATTAAACTCTTAAATAAAACTTTAAAAACAAAACAAAATATTAAATGATAAATAGCTTATTTTTTTACCAAAACCTAGTACGAATTTTTAATCTAATTTAATTGATTAAGCTTAAGTTATATGTACACATATTGATGATAGCCATTTTAGAGAATGAGAGTGCATTTTAAGGGTATTTTAGTCCCTATAAAGAATTTTTTTAGTGACATTTGAGATTTTTGAGAATCAAAATGGTATTTTTCATTTTTAAGGGACCAAGTGTGTCTTCGATTTTTTTTTCAGACACCAATTTGAACATTTACTTTAAAAAATAACTTGTACAATTAAGATACGGACTTTTAACCTATTAATTTTCTTAATATTTATCATACTCACATTAATTATATTATCAAATAATAATATTATATCATTAAAAAGATTTTGAATGTAATTAATATCATTGTTAAATTTTTTAATAATTCATTAATTACATGGTCAACCAATCATTAAAAGTATTTTACTCTCATTATAACTTTAAAAGTCATACATAATATGAATTATGAATGATTAAGAGTATAAAAAACTTTACACCAACAATGTATCAAAATGAAATTCTTAAAAAAAACTTGAAAAAAGAGAGAGTAAAATATAAATAGTTTAATTTTTTACCAAAACCTATTACGAATTATTAATCTAATATAATTGAATAAGCTTAAGTTATATGTACACATATTGAGGATAGCCATTTAAGAGAATGAGAGTGAATTTTGAGGATATTTTAGTCCATATAAAGACAATTTTTATTGAAATTTGAAATTTTTGAGAATCAAAATGATATTTTTCATTTTTAAGGAACCAAGGGTGTCTTCAAATTTTTTTCAGACATCAATTTGAACATTTACTTTAAAAAATAATTTATATAATTAAGATACGAACTTTTGACCTATTAATTTTCTTAATATTTGTCATACTCATATTATTATATTATCAAATAATAATATTGTATCCTTAAAAAGATTTTGAATATGTAATTAACATCATTATTGTATTTTTTTAATAATTCATTAATTATGTAACACCTTGTTTTTCATATAAAGTCTCTAAATGTTTATATGTATGTTTTATGTTGTTAAGTTACCTTAGAAATGTTGTGAGAGGGCTAAGTGGGGCTTTCCAGGTGAAAATCCCCTTTCTGGTGCATGAGCACGGCCGTGCTCATGTGCCTTCACACCCGTGCTGGTTGGCGTGTTCAGTGTCTAAGTGAGCCATGAGCACGGTTGTGCTCAAGGGGAGCACGACCATGTCGAAAACACGCTCCGTGTGACGTTCCTTTTGTCTGCCCGTGCTTAAACAAGCACGACTCCAAGCTCAAGTTAAGCACGACCATGCTTAGTGGGGAGCACGGTTGTGCTCGGGTCTGAGTCTATATAAACAGAACAGTGAGCTAGGGTTACGAGTGTTAATTGTAACACCCCGTTTTCTCGCATCTTAATCGATAATTATATTCTATATTTTTACCGGCGATCCATAAAGTGATTTTGAGAAAAAAAAATCATATTTGAGATCTTCTATATTGAAGGAAGTTATGGTGAAATTTTGGGTTTAAAACTCAAACGGAAACCGGTCTGCATTTTTACGAACATTGCAATTCTGTACTGCCCGAAAACCCTAATTTCGGTCAGAAAACGAAAAATTTCAAAATGTTGCCACTTGTTGGGGACAATATATATTTCAATTATTTCTACTCAAAAACAAAATATTTTATTTTAATGGGTAAAATTTTAGCAAAAAACGGTCGAAAACCCTAATCTGGTAAATCGACGGAGCTGGAAACGGGTCTGCAGAGGTGTGTCAGAGGATGGGAGTGATGACTCATAGGGGTGAGTCACTACCATGACTCACCATAGTCATAAATGAGCATTTATGATTAATGTGGTGAATCACCAAAGCCATTAATGCAAAAATTTGTGATTCATCCAATCTTGCACATGTTAAGAGTTTGTGTTCAAATTCTCTTCCTCTTGCTCCATGAATTCGACCAAGCCCTCTTAGCCACACATAAGTCACCTAGTCATCATGACTTAAACATAAAATTATTTTAATATCCTTGCGAAATGACCAAAATACCCATTGATCATTTTATGAATTCCTTTGATGTCCAACAAGTGTTTTGACAATTTTATCCTTCTATCAAGTATAATTTCGACCAAGCCTCTTGTATTGGCATTATCAGAGATTGAAGTTTTGCGATTACGCTAAGACGAAATGTTTGTTAGAGAGTACGTTAGTATTTTTGAGCTCTGTCAACTATCGTTTATAACAATGCTTAGTAAACAACCGCAACGACAGTGAACTCAAAAGAGTGGTGACAAGGAAACTAGTGAAGTCATTGTACTTTTCAAAGATGCCTGAGATGTATCAAAAGAATACTCAACTAGGAACTGCAACGATAAGGAGACAGTTTGTTTCCAATGTGGAAAGCTGGATCATATTGCGAAAGTTTTCAAGCAGCAACTTTCTAGAAGGATTGGTAGAGTTAGTCAATTCATGGCTACAGCATCGCGTTGCATGAGATGTGGAAGTAACCACCAAAGAAGTCACTGCATCCTTATAAGTCTTGCCTATTCTCGATATAGAGAATCAAGGCATACCACAAGTAGGTGTGATCCAACCGAGGGGAAAATGTACCATAGAGAGTAAGCTTAATTTCAGCTATACTGTTTGGTTCGCACATGAGTAATTCTTAATTCTCTACAAATATGTGAGATATTCTGAGTACTTATGTTTTGTTGATTTTCGTCCATCGAGTTAATGTGATTTTAATATTCATCTTCGGTGGTTAATGTTTTGGGTCAGCCAAACAAGATTTGTATTCTTCTGTCATCATTGATATAATGACTTTTTTCAATCGTTGGTTAATCAACCCTTGTGGGTTAAATCTGTTTGAATTCTCCTTTGTTGTGGAGAACTGATTTTCATAAATTTGACCATTCGCTTTTTTGGCAAATGAGTACAATTGAGAAAAAGTGTGACCTCTGAAAGATCATATATTGTTAGCCTTTGTAGGTAAAAAGTTGTAAATTCCCTAGCAGATGAATATTTTAACAATTCACGTCAAATATTTTTATGCCAAATGAATCAGAATTACCTGGAGTGAGAGAATTTGCAAAAGTTTATTGTTGCTGTTTTAAAGACCATGATAAGTTTTGATTTAAAATCTAGACTCTTGGAAATTAAGAAAGTTATCATCTTGAAATTTTGTCTTTTGAAGGAAATTCTCGTTGAGAAATGGACTTTATTAGGGTCACATTTGTAAATATGTGGCAGTACAACGCATTTTTACATTCAGGAACCTATTAAAGAGACTTTTTGTATAAAGAAAATTCTTTGTTCTTCTATTCATTTTACTTTATTCTGTTGAAAGAGTAAAGTCTAGAGATTATTTTATATTCTTGAAAATTCTTTGTTCAAATTCTGAGTTCTTATATACCATTAGTGTGTTAGAATCGCCACCATAAATGGGAGTCAAAGTTTTGAATCATTCAAATTTCCTAATCAATCGGAAATTCATGTATTTCATTCTATTGACATTCAAATTATTCGAGTGTGCTTCGAGTCTTGAGAGTTTAAAAAGGGATTTGCCTGATTTGTTTTATCAGGTGGTTTAGTGAATATAGTATAAGTCAGAGCGACGGTCTAATCTATGAAATAATTCACACCACGTTATGAGAAACGTGAATGTTATGAATCTGGAGCACAAAATAAAATGATTGGTTTCGCGTTCATTTTCCTTTGAATAAGTAAATTTCAGGGACGAAATTCTTTTTAGAGGGGTAATGTTGTAACACCCCGTTTTCTCGCATCTTTACCGGTATATTCTATATTTTTACCGACGATCTAGAAAATGACTTTGAGAAGAACAAAATCATATTTGAGATCTTCTATATCCAAGGAAGTTATGGTGAAATTTTGGGTTTAAAACTCAGACGGAAACCAGTCTGCATTTTTACGGACAGTGCAATTCTGTACTACCCAAAAACCCTAATTTCGGCAAGAAAACGAAAAAATTTCAAAATGTTGCCACTTTTGGGGGACAATATATATTTCAAGAATTTCTACTCAAAAATAAAATATTTTATTTTATCGGGTAAAATTTTATTACAAAAGCATTTCGAAAACCCTAATCGGGTAAATCGACGGAGCTGGAAACGGGTTTGCAGAGGTGTGTCAGAGGATAGGAGTGATGACTCATAGGGGTGAGTCATTACCATGACTCACCATAGTCATAAATGAGAATTTATGATTAATGTGGTAAATCACCAAAGCCATTAATGCAAAAATTTGTGATTCATCTAATCTTGCACATGTTAAGAGTTTGTGTTCAAATTTTCTTCCTCTTGCTCCATGATCCATGAATTCGACCAAGCCCTCTTAGACACGCATAAGTCACCTAGTCATAATGACTTAAACATAAAATTATTTTAATATCATTGCGAAATGACCAAAATACCCTTTGATCATTTTATGAATTCCTTTGATGTCCAACAAGTGTTTTGACAATTTTATCCTTCTATCATGTATAATTTCGATGAAGCCTCTTGAATAGGCATTATTTCACTTCATTCTAGATGATCATGATGGTTATGAAGACATCTAAGTATTTTAAGTTATTTTCTAACTTAACCTATGATTAGTTATACTTAACCAACCATAGTCATAACCAAGACAACTTCAAATTGGCTTCTTCTTTCTCAAATGAACCACATGGCCTACTCTCATCCATTCCTTTGCAATGACTCACCTCCCTCATCAATGCTCATAAATGCTAAGCCAAAAATATCTAGATACTTTGCTTCTAACCTAACCTATGCTTAGTTAACTTCAACCATGATTAGCCAACCCTGATTTGCAACAAAATATCTCCTTCATGTGGTGTATACACAGCCACACCTCCCTAGCCACACCTTCACCACACATTATTTCCTAGCATGATGATTCCTAAACTAGCTAGGTTAAAGTCTAATATTTTATAACTTAACTTAACCTAACTTTGGTCATCTTTCACCATGGTTCTCAATTGCCATTAACCAAATTTATTCTCCTCTCTTGACCATACTACACGGCTGCCCTCTCCCTTCTAACCAAAAATTCTTTCATTTTTCTTCACATTTTCTTCACCAAAAACTCTAAGTTCATCACTTAGGTTTCCATTGAAACTCTAAGTTCTTGTTCACTACTTCATCTTCCTAACACAAAATTCTTTATTCCTCTCCCTCTCAATTTCGTCCAGTCCCTAATCCACACATCTGCATCTTGACTTCATTTCATTTCATATTATTTCATTTCACTCCTAAGTTATCATCCAAGTTCAAGAACACGAAAATTCTTCCTTGTTCTTCATCCTCACAAATTCGGCTAACCTCACCATTTCTTGATTCAATCACTTGCTTAGAAAACCAATATGAGATCCATCATTCTCTCCTTATTCTAAACCTAATCCATCTCACACAAATTTTCCATTTTGAAGCAAAATCCTTTCCTTATTATTCATATACATCAATTCGGCCACCACCCTCCAACCACCAACCAAGTGCTTGTTTGAATTTCTAATACCATATCCTTAATCCTCTCATCATTCTAAGCCTTATTTATCCCATCCAAAAATCCTTTTTTTAACCTTCTACAAAAATGGGTATTTCTTGGTCAAGAACATCAATCTCTTGATCACCGTCCTTTTGGATTAAGATAAGTGATCTAAGCCTTGATTCCTATCTTTGGTTATGTCTAAGCTTAGTTGTATAATCCTTTTGAATTTTGTGTGTTGATCTCTAGGTTTATGTAGGCAAAACCGTGGCCATCCCTAGCAGAACAACATCATTCTTGCTTGATTTTTGAGTGATCTACAAGAGGTATGGGGGAGATTACCACTATCCTACCTTAATGTAGATATGTATGTGGTTTATATTGTTTTATGTTGTCTTGAAAACCATAAATTTAGGGCTATGTCCTTGTGTGTATGTGTTCCTCTAAGAGAACTTTGTATCATGATTGTGTTGTAATTGTGGTGTGAGCATGATAAATGATATATATGCTTATTTGATGCATGATAATTAAAATAAAATTGGTTGTATGCTTACTTGATCATTGAAAGATAATATGTGGAATATCTACATAATCATGCCATGATTTAGTGTTTGAATACATGAATATGCATGATGTTTTGGAATTTGATTGTTGAAGAGAAAATCTTCATTTGTGTTGTTCATGGTTCGGCCATGATGTGAAACAAAAATGTTATGAAAATCTCAAGGATTAAAATCATGGAATCTTATAAGTATTTCAAGTTTTTAAAGAATAACAAAACCAAGAAAAATCACTCAGTTTGTAAAACTGCCTTTAGGACAGTAGACATTGCCTTGTCCTATTTTTAAGGACAGCCTTACACTATTTTAAATGATCCAAAATTGGTTTGAATTCAATTGATTAATTATATTGAAAGTTATGGGTTTTTAAAGAAATAAGGACTAATATGCAAATTCTGAGAATTTCAGGGACTGTTCTAAAAATTATATTTTTTCTAGTATTGTGATTGTAGTCCATAATGATATAAGACCGTAGAAATTGGTTTGATGTTAATTGAACTTATACGTAAAAAGATAAAAGCTTTTTAGTAAACAAGGACCTTTTTACAAATGTTGTAAAATATGGGGACGAAATGTAATTTCTGGAGATTTCATGGTGACTGAAAATATATTTCTATAGAAGTTGATTTGGTGTGATTTGGAGTTATAGATAAAAAGTTGTAAGGTTTTAAGTAAATAAGGATTTTTTTGCAATTAATGAAAGTTTAGGGACTAAACCACAATTTTCGAAAATACACATAATTGGACAGTAAGGGACTGTTTTTCATACTTAACTAAGTGTTCTAAGACTTCAAAATGAGTTTTTGACCATCAGAGTTTAAAATCGTTGAAAAGAAATTACGCGATTTTCGAACGTAACGACGTACCGTCAAGTTTTTAGGAATTTGGTATCACTGGAAAGAAAAATGTAAAATTAGTGTTTCAACATCTTCATATAATTAATATAACATATGAGAGTAATAAATTTGAGGTGAAGAACCATATTTTCAAAACTATGACTTTTGAGCCTAAATTCAGTAAAAAACGGTGAAACCGTCGTTAAGCCTTTTAAAAGGATTTTCGAGAAAATGTTTTGAGGAATTTGGTACTTATGTACTTTGATGGAATCTGATTTCAAAATAGTTTGGTTTTAACCAAAGGTTTTGGTTTTAAGACAAAAAAGATTTTAGTCTGTGAGGACGAGTATTTACGTTAATATACAAAAACCTAAGTCATGAACGACTTAGTGAAAATAATAACATAATAATTTATGATGTAGGGTAGAACAAGACCTTATGTCATAAAATATGGATAATTCATTATTCATATCTCCAAAAGATTTAATGGACTAAGATTTATTTGTTTTCTTGGAAGCCAAGAGAAAGGCTCAACTAGAAAAGTGCAGAGAAATAAATAATTGGACTTGCGATCCAATCTCATAATGCGTTAGGACTTTTAATCAAGTGCTTTAAGATATCTTTACACAAAGATGAAAGGTTACTTGAAAAATTTAGGTTGATGTTAAGTACCGGTAACTCGGACTTAAGAATATCCAGCCTCTGATAAAATACGTTGAAAGGATTCCGATGGAATCAAGAAGTCATCTAGTGGGTAAACAAGAACGCATTTTCGGAAATTTTGCCTAAACACATAGTGAAACTATGTTCTGTAAGGCCGTTGTTCCTAGGAGAAGGAGTTAACACTTTAATGCGGGTGCGAATTCCGTAGTGACGATCCATTGATGCTCGGGGGTGTCGGGGTTATGAAATACTCACATGGACCTAGTGGGTTGCTCCTCTGTGGCGAGGTGATCTGGCAATACACCGACATACTCGACTAGTATGCTACATGTTTTCTGGTAGTGTAGGATGATGAGTGTGATTACACCTCATATTTCATTATCATTTTGCATGCATTTTCATATAGTTTAGGCATATTTAATTTGATTTTTAGTTAATTTTTATCTTGGAATGGGTAAGGCGGTTTTGTGGTATTGTTTTTCAGAAATTAAGGATAAAATGCTCAAGATCAACCATGATGGATCTTGGATGAAGATGGGGCTTGAAAAGTGAAGAAAATGAGCCAAACAGAGCCCATCACGGTCTAGCCGTGATGACCATCATGGCCCTGATCGAGCAAAACTGAAAAGAAAGAAGGAAAAAGTCAGAACTGGTCACGGCCTAGCCGTGATGCCCATCACGGTCGTGACAGGACAACTAAGCCAGACCCCTTCTAGGAAGAATCTGTCACGGCTAGGCCGTGATGACCATCATGGCCGTGACACACCAAAAATTGAAGAAGCGCCCAAGGCAGAAGCCGTCACGGCCTGACCGTGATGGCCATCACGGCCGGGACGTGCATTACTTGGATTTGAAGCAACTGATTTGGATCTGATTTGTGTTTGATTGGGATTCTAACTTCCCTAATCTATAAATAAGGCATCTGAGCAGAGATTAAGTGTAACACCCTAGTTTTTACACATATGATTAATTATTTTATTTGGATATTTATGTTTATTTTGTTATGTGGTTTAGTTTGAGTAATTAAATTACTCTCTTCAAATTATTTTATTGGGTGCGTTAGCACTGACTTATTTCAGTGAATGCACGCTTACTAGACAATAATTTATGTTATTGTCACTATTATTACCAGTATAGAAAAATATTTTAAATAATATGATTAAGAGAAAAGCATTTTCATATATTTATTCTATTTAATTTTAGAGTTAAAAATATTTTGGTTTGACATTAATCGGAGATTAAATTTTGAACCGAGTATTTTCTTAGTTGATCAGTTCAACTATTAATCTTTACTCTAATTCGAATTTCGAAATCATATCTTTATCAATCTTTATTTTTAGATGCCAAAAAGTAAAATCATGTTTATTTTAGGCCTAATATTTATCACTCATTTTGTACCCACTAGTACAGAAATAAGAAAACTCTCTCTCCTCTCTTTTTAAGTAACCCGTAAACCCACCCCTATCCCTCATTTTCTCTTTTCTTTCTCTGCTGCTTCTCCCTCCTGACTCCATCTTCTTCTTCCTTCTCCCCAACTTCATCTTCTACCTCCTTCCACCTTGTTTGTCCAGAACCGCGACCACCACCTCAGCACAGCCGCGACTGCCGCCTTTATCCGGCCGCGACCACGCCGCGCGACCCACGCGTCCGGTCCGCCGTCGCGTGATCGTCGCTCCACCGCGGTAAGCACCGTGCGCCGCCTCCTCCATGTTGGTTCCACCATTCTCATAGTGTTTTGAGCTCTTTTTTTCCTTTCTATGAAGCTTAGCTTCACTTTATGGATCTGGGTTGTTGTAGGGGAGTGTTCCACCGCCGTACCCATTGCTGGTCACTGCGTCCTCTGTCTTCAAGCTTGGGTGAGTGTTTTACCCTCTAATCTCTTCTAGATTCAAAACCCCCAAATTGATTTTGAAACCCTAACCCTTTGATTTCAGATTTTAATCTTGAAATTAAAGCTTGTTTTATGAAATTGGGACTGTGAATTAGTGTTTCCCTAAACCAATTTCATTATTCTTTAGTTAAAATGAGTTTTCCCTAAATTGTATTTAGGAGCCCTAAACCCCAATTTGATTTCATTTGAATTTGGTTCTGTTTTTATGAAATTAATTATGATTTAGTGCAATTAAGACTCTTAATTGATGATTCCCAAGTTCTTTTTCATGATCCTTTAATCAAAACAAAGTTTCCTTAAAGGGTATTGTGAAGCATAAGCTTCAAACATGATTTTCTTTGAAAATAACCTTGTTTGGTAATAAGATTAAGTGTTTAGATCAAATTAGAATGTGTATTTGATCATGTGTAATTGATTTCTTAATTTCTGGTTGTTGCGCGTTGTTGGATTCCCTCTCTGAGACGTTTGACATGGCTATGCTTGCTTGATGGAGTAGATATGAGCTAACGTGAGCATTAAGACGATGATCCTTTACTTGTCTTCAAAGGTAAGGGGAGCTTGCCTGAGGTATTTTCCTCAATAACCATTTGCTTGTAGTGTAGTCTGTATAATTTATGTGGTTGTGGTTATCTATTTATGTGGTTTATGTTGTGTTGTTTATCTGTGTATCGGTGTTTGTTCTGCTTTTAAACTATCTGATTATCTGCAGTTGTATATTATATTGCTATGATGCATGATCTGCCTGGTGATATAATTCTGATAATTATTGTTGAATGTTGCTTGTGAGTGTTGTTTGAGAAGCCTGACAGTGGTCAGTGCACAACCGATTAATCAGATAAAAACTTTAATAAGATGTGTAAATTATATTCAATGTTTTATGGGAAATGTTGGAACATAATAGTGGTGGAAAATATTATTTTGGAAAAATAATGAGTTTTGAGAAATATTATTATTTTTGATGATTTATTAGTGTAAAAGTAATTTATGAGTCACAATGAGAGCGAAACCGTGAAAATGTTTCTGTACTGCTAATCTTTATGTAAGAAAGTTTGCAATATTATACAAAGTTACTTTATGAAATTAATTGTTGAAAAGAAGTTAATGATGATTTTAGAAAATTATTTAAGTGGAAAAAGCTAAGTTTTGGCTTAAAAAGCTTTAAAAGTGATAATTGATGGCAGATTTGGAAAAGTGTAGAAGGCAAGTGTTTTGAAATGGCAGTACATATTTTAAGAAAGTTAAAACCTCAAGTGACTCACCTTTGTGAAAACTAAGTTTTATTATTTAAGGATTTTATTAATGAATTTCCATTTGGAAAAGAATCTCTGAAAATCAAAAGTTAATTCAACAGTGTTGAGAGTGTTGTGGAACTTAGTAACCGAGACGTCGGGGTACTAAGGTTCTGTGTTGTTATGGACATGAGGTCCTTTGGACTTTGAGGTCCTGTACCGTATACGTGGTGTATACCGTATTGAAACATTGAAGATGTTTTCTAGTACCACGAACCTAAGACTGGTGCACCGGTCGAGAGGTGTCGTGATTGAGCACTCGGACGGTGAGGTCCTGTGTTGTGATAAAAGTTTTAAAGGTGTTTTAAAACTATGTGAGTCGTAAGCCATTTTGAGCTTCAGTAAAGGAAAGATCGAACACAAAGAAAAATGACGAGAATAAAATGTTTTGCATGCATATTCGGCAGATGTGCCTACGAGGTTAATCATGATATCTTGGTGATATTCATGTCTCGACGTATTTGTTAATCATGATATCTTTATGATATTCCTGAAATCGACGTGTTCATTGTGCCTTTGGGAAATCGACGTACAATGAAATTCATTGTGCCCAAGGCAATCGACGTACAATGAAAACAGGGTATTTTATGATATTCATGTAATCGACGTATTCATTGCGCCTTTAGGCAATCGACGTATAATGAAATTCATTACGCCTTGGGCAATCGACGTGCAATGGAAAAATCCATAAATCGACATTATCACTGTTCCGGACAGTGGGCTATGGTAAAATCGACGTGCCTCTGTTGGCAAAAATCGACGTGCCTCTTTTGGCAATCGAGCTTGATCAGCTCATTTTAAATGACGTTGGGGGTCTCCGGAGATTAGGTATGAATGTTTAGATGATGTTTTGAAGTGTTCATGCATTGTTTTCCAACGTTGATGTTTGGGGTGTGGAACCCATTGATAAATTATTAGCTTATAATGCTGGTGTGATAAATGTATATGTGTTATATGGTGTCGTGCATTTAGTTATTGTGTTAAATCCATATATTGGCGTCTCACCCTTACAGATATTTCTGGTTCTTTTGGTTCGCTATTGTACCTTGGGTACTTTAGTACCGATGGTGCAGAGAAGTCTTCCTAAGTCACTCAGAGACTTAGATCTAGTTGCTTGATGAAGTACTTGATTGTGAAATGATCCCGTGAGTTTTCCTCAGGAATAACTTTTAGAATGACCAGCTTAGGGTTTGAGACTTAGATTATTTTTGAAAAGTATGTATGAGTATGGCTCAGAGAGCCTTTATTTTAAAATAGGATGTTAAGGCTCGGAGAGCATGTCTTTTGAATAAAAACCTAAGCTATTCCTTTTTGGTCTTGTAAAGCTTATTGTTATAACTATTTTTCTTTAGCATATTACTGCCTGGATGTATTTGGTGTAACTGAAATTCTGGAATGAAAATGTAATTATTTAGCAAGTGTTCTTTTACCTGGGATGTCCGAATTACAGAGGAGACTCTGTCAAAATTTTCGTAAAAATACTAGTTTTTATTCAAGTATATTCTTTAAATTAAATAGGCTTGCCAGACTATGATAGTAAGTCTGTGTGCCGATCAAGGCTTAGGTGTGGAGTCGTGACAAAATTTTATACCCAATTTCAGACATTTATGTACTTATATAAATTATTTTCCGAAAGCACCAGCAAATTATCTTTTAGTTTTATCTCCGCGTGTTTAAAAAAGTAATGCCCAAGGGGGGGTATTACATTAAGGGAGGACTTTTGGCTGCTAATCTTAGGCTATATTTTAGGATCTCTCTTCTTCTTCTTCTTTTCTCCTCTCTTAGTTTTATTTTCATGTTGTTAATCCAGCTTGTCATCACCATGGCAAGGCTTGAGTAGTAGTTTAATTTCTAGGGATTGGGGCTATGCCCAAGGTTTGTTTATGGCAGTAAATTGATGTTTTATCTTTGTTAATTGCGATTTTGCTTTAGATCTGGTTTCTAGTGTTTTAATTACTTGTAAATCTGGTGCACACTTATTTGCATGTGGTAGACATTCTAAGGAGGAACCTAGCGGTGAACTTAGGTGTCAGATCTATAGAATCAGACTTAGGACTGAAATCACGAGAGTTAGAAGCCGTCCTTCGAGGGTCAACGAATTGTCACAAAACGTAAAGGGTCCAATTTAAATTCGACTACCATGAGAGTAGGGGTTTGTTTAATTGGGCACGGTTTTTGTAACCCGAGAGGGAGCTTAAACTATTTGAGGATAAATTCGGCTTCAAGGCAATTTCGATAATTAACAAGGGTTAGTCAAATTAGTAACATAAACGATCTTGTTGGTAACCCAAATCCCTAGGAATCCATTTAGATCTAAAAAACCATAAATATATTTACTTTCTGTTTATTTGATTCTGATTTTGAGTTATCTCTTATTTCAAATATCAAAACCTTTTCAAAAATCTCTTTACACAGTCCAGTTTTATCATTTAACAATTAATTGCGATTTGAGATCACGGTGTCTGTGGGATCGATATCTTTTTATTACTTGGCGACAATTCGGTACACTTACCGGATCGCACGTGCACTCGCACGACATCAAGTTTTTGGCGCCGTTGCCGGGGACTGTGCTTTCTCGAATCTCAATTTAATTTTTAAATTGATTTTTCTGGACCTTTTCTTTTTATTTAATTTTTATATTTAAAAAAAATCAATCTCTTTTTCCTTCTAAAGTATCTATCTCTCTGTTTTTTTTATGCAAAGATCCCTAAGCCTTGGAAACATTAGTGAGGTCGATCCCGAAGTCGAGAGGACCTTTCATAGGCGTAGGAGACTACAAAGAGAGAGAGAGAGAGGTTGGTTTCCATTCAACTCATGGCGGATCTACCGGATACGAAACCATTGAAGGACTACGCAGTCCCAAATGCGAGGGGTTTGCGAACTGGGATTGCTAGGCCAGAGAATGAGGCGGAGAACTACACTATACCACCTATGCTAATCAACATGATTAGGCAACATCAATTTGGAGGATTGCCCTCAGAGGACCCGACTGATCACGTAGAGACATTCTTGGAGTTCACTGATGCAATTAGGATTCATGGAGCCCCGGTCGATGCTGTACGCTTGAGATTATTCCCCTCATCTCTGACTGGAAAAGCAAAAGCTTGGCTGAAACAAGTGCTCGCTAATACCTTGTCTACTTGGGACCAACTGGAGCAGGCGTTCTTGGAGAAATTCTTCCCTCCATCCAAGACGGCCTACATGCGAACCCAGATCACCGGCTTCTTCCAAAAGGACGGAGAATGCTTATAAGAAGCTTGGGATCGCTACAAGGGATTGCTGGAGTCATGCCCACATCATGGACTCGAGAGGTGGTTGATAGTGCACACCTTCTACAATGGATTGGATTACTCTTCGAAGGTGTCACTTGACACTGCAGCTGGTGGAGCCTTTATGAATAGGCCTCTAACTGAGGCATTCAACAGCATTGAAAACGTGGCCACCAACTACCACCAATGGGGTTCAGAAAGAGGTAATAACCCGAAAAAGATTTCGGCGGGTAAGTTTGAAATGAATAGCACAAATCTCATAATGTCTAAAATAGACTCACTAAATAAACGTTTTGATCAGCTTGAAAGGGCTAATGTGAGTGCAATAGGTGTTAATAACATTGTTTGTGAGATTTGTGGAATGCAGGGACATGACATAATGGAGTGCCCACGTGGTATTGCTCACGGATCCGGTGCTTTGGGGGAACAAGTTAACTCTTATCACAACTTCTACGACACGAACCCGAAGTTGCCAAACTATGCTCCTCCAAATGCTTACAACCAAGGAAGGAAGAACAACCCTTACCTCTCATACGGGAACTACAGCAACACGCTGAACCATGAGTACCAAGAAGGCCAAGGTAATAGGAAACCCGCACAGGCGTATCCTCAGGTACAGAAGTCTAAACTCGAGTCTTTATTGGAATGTTTTGTTGAAACTCAAACAAAACAAAATGAAGAGTTTAGACAAAAAGGTAGGACAGTAAACGAGGCAATAAAAGAGCTAGCATCTAAGGTAGATAACTTAGCCATCCATAACAAGATTCTAGAAACTCAGATTGCCCAACAAGCCAGCACATACTCTAGACCTAAGGGTACGTTCCCGGGCCAACCCAGAGCTAATCCCAATGAGCATTGTAATGCCATATACTTGAGGGATGATAAGCTTGGGGTAGCTAAAAAGGATGTGGAATGTGAGGAGGACATGAGCGAGGATGAAGAGCCAGAACCAAAATATGTCCCTCCATCACCGTACCAACCCCTGATACCTTTCCCACAAAGGTTGGTCAAGAAAAAGCTAGTAGATATAGAAACTAAAATGCCTCCTAAATTGAAAGACCCAGGTAGTTTCTCTATCGCTTGCTCAATTGAAGAAGTGCTGATAGACCGAGCCTTATGTGACTTAGGGGCTAGTGCGAGCTTGATGCCGCTCACTATCTTGGAAAGGTTGGGAACCAAAGAGTTGAGTCCATTCAAATTCTCCTAACAATTTACGGATGGCTCAACTAGAACTCTTCTAGGCATACTAGAGAACGTTCCCGTGAAGGTAGGGAAATTTTTCATCCCTACCGACTTCCTGGTATTGGATATGAGTGGGAATTCTGAATTCCCCATCATTTTAGGAAGGCCATTCTTGGAAACCGCTGGATCAATAATAGAAGTAAAGAATGGCAAACTCTCTCTGAATGTGGAAGAAGGTAGGGTAGATTTTTATCTAACTAACTCCTATAACAACCCTCCTTTTGAGAGTCATGTGTGCAGGATCGATATAACGTCTCCAGTGGTAAAGGAAGAGGTCAACATGGAAGCAACTCTGAATATTTGCATGGCAAATGATGCACCCAGCAATAATGAAGATGGAGTTGCTCATCATGTGGAAACAAAACTTCCGCCGGGAGGGAGTAAGGCCATGAAGCTCAGAGTGAAAAGAGCAAAGAGGAATCGCAATTGGCCATATGAGCAGAATCGGCTCTTTGAAGGACTCCCATGGAAGAGAAGTGTTCCTGCACTTCTACGCCCAGCTGACCCCGATTGATTGAAAGAAGTATGGTCATGCTTAAGACCATAAATTAGCGCTTCTTGGGAGGCAAGCCAAGTTTCCTCCCCCTTTTCCATTTGTTTTTGAATTTAGCTCTTGAATAATTTGAGAAGATCAAGAGGAAAAAAATCATAAATTAATAGATTTGTCAAGTGTTTCCAGGTGGAGAAGGAAGGAAGAGCAAAAAGGGCAGGGACAAATAAGGTCAGAAGTCATCACGCCCAGGCCGTGACAGTGGTCACGGCCGTGATGAGCTAACCCAAGAAGTCATAAAGGATCACGGCCCGGCCGTGACATCCTTCACGGGCGTGATGAGAAGGACCCTAAGATCAGAGAGTATCACGACCTGGCCGTGATGCAGGTCACGGCCGTGACAAGCCAGCTCCTACAAACCAGAATTGATCACGGCCTGCCCGTGATGAGCCTCACGGCCGTGAGACAATTTCCAACAAGCTTTTGACTTGAATGTGAGCCAGCACCCGCTACCACCTCGGTGAGTTGTTCCATTTTTCTCCTCTCTCCGACTTGATTATTTACATTGGGGACAATGTAAGTTTTAAGCTTGGGGTAGGGGAATTTTTGTAATTTTTGCATTTTTGCATTTTTCATCTTGCATTCACATAGGCATAGTTTTGCATGATCACATGATCACATTGCCCCTTGTTTAGATTATGCACCCAATTGTAAGAACTTGGTGCCAAATAAATTGAGATAGTGAATTTTTGAACCCAATTTTTTATTCTTGTGATAAGGCTAAAAAAAGTAAAAATTCTTGAGATAATCTTTTGATAGTTGATAATTAGCATATGGTTCCTTAGATTTGTGTTTCTCACTGATTTTTGAACTACTAAATGTGAGATTTTGAGCCTAAAAGGGGTACTCACTAAATCTACCCCATTCTTTGTGATTGAGTGTTTTTAATTCCTCTTGGATTGAATTCTCTAGAACTTGACTTGAAACCGTTTTGAAACTTAAAATTTTTTTGAAAACATGTTTGAAAATGATTGAAGCACTAGGTATTTTTCCAGCCTTTTGAGCTTTGAATGATTAAATGCTACCCCTTAGTTGCCCGATTTTGAGCCTAAAGAAATAAAATGCTTTTCTTGGTACCTTGAAATGTTTTGATGAACTATGCTTGGTATGGCACCTTTTAAAGTATTACAAAAAAGGGTAAAAAGGTTGTTTGAAAAATTGTGGGATGAGAAAATTAGAAAATATTTCTCTTAAATTGAAAATCTCCCCTTCTCCAAATAAATAAAATAAAATAACAAAAAAAATGGAGAAGGGGATGACAAAAAGAAAGTGAGAAATAAAAAAAAAGGAGGAAAGAAAGGTGGAAAAAGTGAACTAAAAGCCCAAAAGGGTATTTTAGAAGGTGTCATGCTTTGCAATGCTTGATATTTTGTTTAGCCTTCTTGAAAATTCCTTTTCTTGATTTCCCCACCTAACGATTAATCCCATGGCCCCGTTACAACCAAAGTAAAAGACCTCTTGATTCATATGTGTTTTCATTAATAAAGTGGAGATTTGGTTAATAGTCAAGCTTATGGTAGAGTACCTTCCTTGAGGAAATTGAGCGAATTGTCACATACCCTTAAACACTTGAGTGAGGTGAGAAGAGTGCCCGAATCAGTGAGAATATGAATTTAGGAAACCTAGGCTTCTAATTGGACTTGAAATTGATTGTCTCTTGGTTTCTTATTCGAAAATGCCTGTTACTTGGATTAGTTACTAGGGTTCTTGGTTCACTATCCATGCTCTGATTGTTTATATTTTCTGGCCTTAGTGATTGCTTGAGGACAAGCAAAATCTTAAGCTTGGGGTGATTTGATGAGTGTGATTGCACCTCATATTTCATTATCATTTTGCATACATTTTCATATAGTTTAGGCATATTTAATTTGATTTTTTGTTAATTTTTATCTTGGAACCGATAAGGCAGTTTTGTGGTGTTGTTTTGAAGAAATTAAGGATAAAATGCTCAAGATCAACCATGATGGAGCTTGGATGAAGATGGGGCTTGAAAAGTGAAGAAAATGAGACAAACAGAGCCCATCACGGCCTAGCCGTGATGACCATCACGGTCCTGATCGAGCAAAACTGAAAAGAAAGAAGGCAAAAGTCAGAACTTGTCAAGGCCTAGCCGGGATGCCCATCACGGCCATGATAGGACAACTGAGCCATACCCCTTCTAGGCAGAATCTATCACGTCTAGGCCGTGATGACCATCACGGCTAGGTCGTGATGACCATCACGGCTAGGTCGTGATGACCATCACGGCCCTGACAGACCAAAAATTGAAGAAGCGCCCAAGGCATAAGCCGTCATGGCCGTGACGCGCATTACTTGGATCTGAAGCAACTGATTTGGATCCGATTTGTGTTTGATTGGGAATCTAACTTCCCTAATCTATAAATAAGGCATCTGAGCAGAGATTAAGGGAGGACTTTTGGCTGCTACTCTTAGGCTATATTTTAGGATCTCTCTTCTTCTTCTCCTCTTCTCCTCTCTTAGTTTTATTTTCATGTTGTTAATCCAGCTTGTCATCACCATGGCAAGGCTTGAGTAGTAGTTTAATTTCTAGGGATTGGGGCTATGCCCAAGGTTTGTTTATGGCAGTAAATTGATGTTTTATATTTGTTAATTGCGATTTTGCTTTAGATCTGGTTTCTAGTGTTTTAATTACGTGTAAATCTGGTGCTCACTTATTTGCATGTCGTAGACATTCTAAGGAGGAACCTAGCGGTGAACCTAGGTGTCAGATCTATAGAATCAAACTTAGGACTGAAATCACGAGAGTTAGAAGCCGTCCTTCGAGGGTCAACGAATTGTCACAAAACATAAAGGGTCCAATTTAAATTCGACTACCACGAGAGTAGGGGTTGGTTTAATTGGGCACGGTTTTTGTAACCCGAGAGGGAGCTTAAACTATTTGAGGATAAATTCGCCTTCAAGGCAATTTCGATAATTAACAAGGGTTAGTCAAATTAGTAACAAAAACGATCTTGTTGGTAACCCAAATCCCTAGGAATCCATTTAGATCTGAAAAACCATAAATAGATTTACTTTCTATTTATTTGATTCTGATTTTGAGTTATCTCTTATTTCAAATATCAAAACCTTTTCAAAAATCTCTTGACACAGTCCAATTTTATCATTTAACAATTAATTGCGATTTGAGATCACGGTCTCTATGGGATCGATATCTTTTTATTACTGGGCGACAATTCGGTACACTTACCGGATCGCATGTGCACTCACACGACATCATAGGATGTTCCCGAAAAAAGCCTATGACGTGCATGTTGCTACAATTGACGCATTTTTATTACCCTAGCTGTAACACCCTGTTTTTCCTATGCTTTCTATAGCAGTAAATATATATTTAAATGTGTTTATTTTAGATTAAACTCTGGATGATTTTCATTAAAATAAAATCATTTTCTTGTGTTGTTATATCACATGAAGTCACGGTAAAATTTTCAGCTGAAAATTCAGACGAAAGCCGGTCTGCATTTTCACTGCCGGTACAAGTTTACTGTGCCGAAAACCTAATTTCGACCTGTGAACGAGACGGTTAGTGTTTTTATTACGTTTCCTTCAATTGTGGTTATTTTGAAAATTTCCGTTCAAAAATAAAATAAAATATTTTATTCGGGCGAAAACGCCGGAATAATTTCGATCGGAAATGCAACTGGGTATGAAACGGAACATATTAGGGACCATAAAAGAAGTAAGGAGACATGATGGAAGAGGCTATGACACATTCCAAAAGTGTAATCATCGCACTTTTCAAATTATAATACTATTCTAATCCAAAAGTCATTTCTCTGTCTTCCTCCATCCAATCAAGCATTAAACCACCAAGCTTGCTCAACGAGCTCTCCCTCTCTTCTCCCTTGTCCATGGAATTCTCCCCCCTCTCTATATATATCCCTCTCATTTTCACTTCATCATCTTCCTTCTTCAAACTCCATTAAAATTTCATCTTTTTCCTTTCTTCTAAAAGTTCAAGCTCTTAAAGCTTTAGTTTTTATTCATCTTTTCTACTTGAGTTCTTCATTAAAGTTCTTCCTTATACTAATGGTAATGCTATAATATGAATCTTTTTGTAAGTTTCATCTTTTATTTCTTAGTTTAATTTATGTGTTCTTTATATGTTTTAAACTTCTAAAATCTCTCTAAAATGGTAGAAAACTCCTTTTGAGTTGAAACCACTTTCTATAGTCTTGTATTAACTTATATTTTCAAATACTAAGAGGTTGTGTAAAACAAAAATCTCTACCCATGTCTTCCAATGAAGGCTGAATGCTTGCATTTGTGACCAAGGAAGTTTTTGTTTCAACTTTTGGAATATGATCATGTGTTTGAGTTTCTAACTATCCCTTGATCTTGAATCTATAAATCTTGAAAGTTTTGATAGCTTGTTCCTATGAGGCAGTGTTGACGGATCTAGGCAAGTATACCCAGTCATGCAAGTAATACGGTGGTGAGACCGGTTATCGTATCCACGGGGATTGGATGTCAATTACCAATTCACAAACTCAGCAACTATCTAGACTATGAAGAGAAATCAAAACAAACAAAAGAAAAGGAAAAGTTTTTTGAGGAATTCTATCGAACACTTGGAGTGCTAAAGGGATATGTTGGGACTAGACTTCACCAAACCTCTGTCTCATGTACTACCAGGACTAGATACCTCCCATTCATGCTTCAAATATTAAAATCAATCCACTAGATTACTCAAGCCCCGATTCCTCGGATGACAAGAGCCTAAATCCACTAACAAACCCTAATTCCTTAGGTGACCTAGATTAATGAATTTGCATTAGGATTAGGGATTACGCGATTACTAGTAAACCAAACTCCATTCCTAGATGCAAGGGTTACTAGGTGATTAAATTCAATTCTGGTTCTAATACGAATTTCCCAATTGCATATCAAACCACTAATCGAGTCATGGGGGTGCTAGCCACAACAAGCATTAAGCATGGAAAATTAATCACTAATACGAAGGCATGAACACAGAATAATCAGTCAAGGCAAATACATAATAATCAGTTTGATTACATCTAATCCCAACAAACAGGAATTAGCTACTCATAATTACAGAGAAAGCCCAACCATAAAAGTAGTAGAGAAAGGAAGAAAGGGAGAACTCCATCGAAGCTTCCCACTGTTGTCACAGCAACCCCCTAACTCAGCTCCCTTTTAGGGTTGGAACCCTATCCCAGCCGCATCCTCCAAGTGCCTCCCTCTAAAACTCTCCAAAAACTTCCTCATTCTGCCCTAAAACAGCAATTTATACCAATCAGACTCTGCGTGCGCTCGCGAGGCGAGACCTGGCTCGCGAGGCGAATGTTAAAAATCTGGTCTTTCAGAGATTGGATCTCTCGCGAGGTGAGAGTGGCTCACGAGGCGAGGCAGTAAGGTTCTTCTCAAATACGCCCGTGATGAGTATCAGGACCTGGGCGTGATGGCTTCTGGTCCACAATCTCGCGAGGCGAGTAGACTCTCGCGGGGCGAGGCAGAGAAGATGACATTTCTGGCACAGGCTGGTCTTCACGCTCGCGAGGCGAGTAGCCTCTTGCGGGGCGAGCATTTCCCGTGACAGCTTCTGACTTTTGCCTTCTGCTATGCTTGATCATGGCCGTGATGGGCTCTGTTTGGCTCATATTCTTCACTTTTCAAGCTCGGTTTCATCCAGGCTCCATCATGGCTGATTTTGATCATTTTTACATTAATTCCTGCAAAACAACACCAAGAAACCGCTTCACCCGTTCCAAGGGAAAATCTAACTAAAATCAAAAAAAGAATGCCTAATCTATATGAAAAATGCATGCAAAAGTGTACAGAAAACATGATGTAAAATCACACTATCGGCAAAGAGTGTTGACATTTGGGATGCAGTAGAAAATGGACCATTTGTCCCCTCTACTGTAGATGCTAATGGTGCTCCAAGAAATAAGCCTAAAACTGAATGGAATGAGGATGATAAGAAAAGAGTTCAATATAATGCAAGTGCTAAGAATATTATAACATCTGCTTTAAGCCGTGATGAGTTTTTCAGGGTTTCAAATTGCAAATCAGTAAAGGAAATGTGGGAGACATTGCAAGTAACACATGAAGAATCCACTGAAGAATCTGAATCTGAGGAGGCAAACTTGTGCTTGATGACCAGCAATCATAGTGATGCAGAAAGTGAAGTAAGTTCTGATCATCAACCTTTTTATGATGAATTGCAAAATGCTTTTGAAGAACTTCATAAAGAATCCATTAGACTTGCTAGATTGCTAACTAAGTCTAAGAAAACCATCACATGCTTAGAGGAGAAAACTTCTGTTTTAAACAAAGAGGTAGATCAATTAAAAACAGAAAATTGTGCTTTAAAAGAAAAACTAGCTACTGTTTTAGATGCATCTATATGTGATAAATGTCCTAAGTTGGAGAAACATATAAATCATTTGAATGGTGATCTATCTAAAATTACTAGTGATAAATAAATCATGAATGCATCTAGCTGTACATTGACTAAAGAGGTTGAAAAACTGAAAAATGACCTAGCAAGATTCACAAGTGGTAGAGATAACTTGAATGCTTTGTTAGGACAGCAAAAATGTGTTTATGATAAGGCTGGAATATGCTATAAACCTAAGATATATGAGAAATCTTTCAAAAATAATTTTGATGCACCTAAGACATCAAACACACCATTTGTTAAATGCAATTTTTGTGCTAGAAAAGGTCACACAGCTTCTACATGTCATTACAGAAAATCTGCTTATAATGAGTCTAAGTATATATGGGTTCCTAAAGGAACTATTGCTGCAACTAACTCAAAAGGACCCAAACAGATTTGGGCACCTAAAGCAAAAACATGATTCTGTTTTGTAGGTGTGTTGGAAAGCCAAGAATGTGAAATGGTATCTTGACAGTGGCTGTTCCAAGCACATGACTGGAGACAAAATCAAGTTCATTTCCTTTACCCCTAAATCGAGTGGTAGTGTTACCTATGTAGACAATAATAAAGGGAGAATACTTGGCATTGGCAACATTGGAAGTGACTCAACAACAATCATTGAGGATGTACTATATGTTGAGGGACTGAAACACAACCTAGAATGTATCAGTCAACTATATGACAAAGGCTTCAAGGTAAAATTCAATTCCAATAGTTTCTTAATAGAAAATCAGCATGATGAAAAATTGAAATTAATTGGACATAGGACAGATAACATCTATATGCTTGATTTATATAATATCTCTTCAAATACTGCATGCTGTCTTATTTCAAAAGAAGAAAAGAATTGGCTTTGGCATAGAAGAATTTCACACATTCACATGAACCACTTGAATAAACTGATTCGTAAAGATCTTGTAGTTGGGTTGCCTAAACTGAAATTTGTAAAAGATGGACTATGTGATGCATGTAAAAAAGGAAAGCAAGTTAAGGTATCTTTTAAACCAAAGAACATTGTTTCAACAACTAGACCCTTGCAACTTTTACACACGGATTTATTTGGTCCATCTAGATCCAAAAGGTTTGGTGGTAACTCGTATGCATTAATAATAGTAGATGATTACTCTAGATATGCATGGACATATTTTCTATCTCATAAGAGTGATTCATTTGCTGTATTTAAGAAAATGGCAAAATTGTGCAAAATGAAAAGGAAGTGAAAATTGTTTTTATAAGAAGTGATTCAAAATGAAGGGTTTGAAAACTTTTGTAATGAGCATGGCATTCAACATAATTTTTCTGCTCCTAGAACTCCACAACAAAATGGAGTAGTGGAAAGAAAGAATAGTTCATTAGAGGAGACCAAGAACTATGTTCAACGACTCTAGCTTGCCAAAACATTTTTGGGCAGATGCTGTCAATACAGCCTGCTATGTGCTAAATAGAGTCTTGATAAGACCAATCTTAAAGAAAACCCCTTATGAGCTTTACAAAGGAAGAAAACCAAATATAGTACATTTTCATGTTTTGGGTTGCAAATGCTTTGTTCTTAACAATGGAAAGAATAATCTTGGAAAATTTGATGCAAAGGCTGATGAAGGAATTTTACTAGGTTACTCTCTATCTAGTAAAGCATTTAGAATATATAATAAGAGAACACAAACTATTGAGGAATCTGTGCATGTGACATTTGACGAGTCTAACCCCAAAAGGTTGGGAAAGGATTCTGTTATTGATGATCTTGCAGATTCGATTGAGAAAAATCTCCTAGAAGAGAAACAGGACAATGAAGAAGATGAAAGCTTAAAGAACGAATCACTGCAGCAGGAGCAAACAGAACAATGGCCTGAACTACGAAAGGAATGGAGGACTGTCAGAAATCATCCAATTGATAACATCATCGGTTACAAAGGGGGTAACTACTAGACAATCTATTAGAAATGTTTGTAATCATATGGTATTTGTGTCTCAAGTAGAACCTAAGAACATAGATGATGCTATAATTGATGAACATTGGATGATGGCTATGCAAGATGAGTTAAACCAGTTTGAAAGAAACCAAGTTTGGAAACTAGTGCCTAAACCCAATAACTGTCAAGTAATAGGTACAAAATGGGTTTTTAGGAATAAAGTAGATGAAAATGGTATAATTGTAAGAAACAAGGCTAGATTGGTAGCCAAATGGTATAACCAAGAAGAAGGCATAGATTATGATGAAACATATGCACCAGTAGCAAGATTAGAAGCTATAAGAATGCTACTTGCTTATGCTTGCATAATGGGATTTAAATTGTATCAAATGGATTTTAAGAGTGCTTTCTTAAATGGATTTATACAAGAGGAAGTGTATGTTGGTCAACCACCTTGTTTTGAGAATAATGAATTGCCTAACCATGTTTATAAACTGTCTAAAGCACTATATGGCTTAAAGCAAGCTCCTAGAGCTTGGTATGAAAGGTTAAGTAATTTTCTCATTGAAAAAGGATTTAAAAGAGGTAAAGTTGACACAACTTTGTTCACTAAGAAAAAGGCACACAACATTTTACTTGTACAAATATATGTGGATGATATAATTTTTGGTGCCACTAATGAGCATTTGAGAAATGAGTTTACAAGTCTTATGCAGAGTGAGTTTGAAATGTCAATGATGGGTGAGCTGAACTTTTTCCTTGGACTTCAAATAAAGCAAACTGAAAATGGAATCTTTGTTAGCCAAACCAAGTACTGCAATGAGTTGATCAAGAAGCATGGAAAATACTAAGGAGATGGCTACTCCAATGAGTACCTCCTGTTATCTGGACAAGGATGAGCAAGGTAAACCTGTTGATGTTTCTAAATTCAGAGGTATGATAGGCTCACTACTTTATCTTACTGCTAGTAGGCCCGATATCATGTTCAGGGTATGCATGTGTGCTAGGTATCAAGCAAATCCAAAAGAATCACACTTAACAGCAGTTAAAAGGATAATTAAGTATCTGTTAGGAATAATTAAGTATCTGTTAGGAACAAAAGACATGGGATTTTGGTATACCAAGGGAGCTAGATGTACTTTAATTAGCTATTTAGACTCTGATTTTGCTGGTTGTAAACTAGATAGATAGAGTACTAGTGGAACTTTTCATTTACTAGGAAACTCATTAGTATCATGGTTCAGTAAGAAACAATCTAGCGTGGCTTTATCCACCGCAGAGGCTGAATATGTAGTAGCTGGTAGCTGTTGTGCACAGGTTTTATGGATGAAACAACAATTAGTTGATTATGGTGTGCAACTAAACCAAGTTCCTATTAGATGTGACAATACGAGTGCAATTAACCTAACTAAGAATCCCATAATGCACTCTAGAACTAAACACATAGAAATCAAACATCATTTCATTATAGATCATATTCAGAGTAGAGAAATTGAGATTGAATAAGTTGATACAACTAAACAACTTGCCGATATCTTTACCAAGCCCTTGAACAAGGAAAGCTTCTTTTTCATTAGAAGAGAATTGGGCATAATCGATCAATCCTATATCTAATCTCAAAAGAAACAAAATAAAATCAAAAGGGGAGGAAAATTAGATGGACGCACTTATTCTTTGATTTGTCCCTGTACCTATCCCTCTATCATGAACAATTTTATATGCTATGTTTGAATGTTTAAAAGCTTACCTTCTCTATCGCTTTAAATGTTTTTTTTTCTTTACCTTTTTTATAATGCCAAAAGGGGAGGAAAAAGTATGATATAGGGAAAGGGGATAATAACAAATTATACATGGAGAAAAAAAAAGTATGATATAGAGAAAAGGGATAATAACAAAATTATACATGCATATGTTGAGGGGGAGCTAATAAGCTTACATGATCAATAGGGAGTAAATCAAATTCTGCTCTGTTAATATTTTTTTCCTCTGATATACTTCAGCTCTGACTACTCTGATACCATGATATAAATCTGTCAAAAACACTTAGCGTCTGCTACACTTATACTTTGATCTTATAATTTGTTAAAAGGTTTGTCATAATCAAAAAGGGGGAGATTTTTAGACTCAATGACATAGAGATTTTGATATATGACAAATACAACTTAATGTGAATGCAAGTGTTTTAGTGTCAAATTAGCAAAGACAGGTATCAAGCAGTGATCAACAAGTTCAGTGAGCAATCAAAGGAGAATATTCAAGGAAGAACTTGGAGGAATCAAAGAGCAAAGACAAAGATCAAGGAATCATCAAGACAAGAGCTTAAAGGAGAAATTAGATTTAAGTCTTTGATGATTTGTAAGAGATGAAATATCTTATTCACAAATAGCTCAATTAAAAAGATGCATGAAGAAAATCATTTTTCATAACCTGCATTAAAAGGAACAAGTTTTCGTTAATGAAAATGATTTTTGGAAATAAGATTTTTTAATCCAAGCGCTCGTCCAACACAGACATAATACAAGCGCTCGTCCAATAAAGTGATACAAGCGCTCGTCCACTAAAGTGACAAAAGTTCTCGTCCAATAAAATGATACAAGCGCTCATCCACTAAAGTGATAGAAGCGCTCGTCCACTGAAGTGATAGAAGTGCTCGTCCACTAAGGTGACAGAAGCGCTCGTCCACACAAGTCTTTGGACTTGCTAAGATCTTAATGAGAAGCTTCGTCCAATGACATGGCATATGGAGCTCATCTACTAGTTGGAGTACGTCCAGTTACTTTGTGTTTTAGTACTCCCGTCCGCTGACGTGACAGATGGAGCTCGTCTACTAAATGGAGCTCGTCCAATTACTTTGTGTTTTAGTACTCCCGTCTGCTGACATGGCACATGGAGCTCGTCTACTAGCCCATCCGATTGTAAAATCTTAATGGCTAGATGGACGCAAATTCTATAAGAACTATCAGAATCTTATTTCAAGAACGAGAATCAAGAAAAAAGATTATGTTAAATCATATCCAAATCTGTTTTGATTGATCCCAACGACTATAACTTGTTTTCTATATAAAGAGGGATCAATGGAACACTTTTACAATATATACGAATATCATAACATATCACAGTTTTACGAAATCAATTTGAGAAAGCAATTGTGAAAATCATTCATCATCTTTCTTGAGCTTACTGTGAAAAGAGTGTTTCAATACTCATAAGTGCTTCAATTTGTTTATCTGACTATTGAGAGTTAGGAATCAAT
The DNA here is from genome assembly GCA_030762895.1 of Sophora flavescens. NCBI lineage: Eukaryota > Viridiplantae > Streptophyta > Magnoliopsida > Fabales > Fabaceae > Sophora > Sophora flavescens. Next base: position 11,588,015 of record CM061066.1, read on the forward strand.
TTTTGTTTTTTATTTCGATTTTAAAGAGAGAGGGAGTCTCTCTGAGTGATTAGGGTGAGGTATCCGTAAGGTTGAACATTGAGGCTCTTCACAAGAGTGTGGTATCTCGAGGTGAAGGAGTGCCCTGTGGTGTAAAGGTGTTTCAAGCTACCTGGTAAAGCTTGTGTGTTAGTGTTTGAAATCCCACAGGTGGAGTGGGGACTGGATATAGTTCACAGTGGAGGTGACTGAACCGGGATAAATCTGGTTGTGTAGTATCTCTAAACTCAAACTCCTTTACTTTCTGTTTATGATCAAGAACCTGTGACTTTGATGTTTAAAGTTCAATATAATTTATGTTCTTGATCTATATAAACTATGTTGAAACCTGAGTTTGATTGTAATCAAGTCTGTGTTATCTGCATTCAAAACTGAGTTGATCAAAACCATTCTTGATTACTAAAACTGAATTATTACTGAAACTGAAACCTGCAAGTTCGTTCTTGGTTGTTAATGCCTGTATCTGAAACTTGCATAACTTGTTCTCAATCTTTAAATGTTTAATCAATTTCTGTATTTTTTTATTACCGGGTCATTGAACCTGAATCTATTCTCTATTAATTCTGAATTAATCTTTCTTATCCTCATCACCTTGTATTCAAGATTTTGTAAAAGCCCTTCATTGATTTTGTAAAAGATCCCGAGGCCACAAATCCACAACTCTAATTTGAAAAGTTTTGTTAAAAGTTTTTTAAGAGGGAAAGATTTTAAGAAAACTAAATTCACCCCCCCCCCCCCCCCCTCCTGAGTCGTTGAAGCAAAAACAACAGAATGTTGTTGCCAATATAGACTTAAATGAAGATGAAGTGGTGGTGGAAGATGATTCAAGAAGAGAGGATCATGAAGAGGAGTGCAAGGAGGAAATAACTCCTATTGTTCCTTTGCAAGGGACAAATGAGACAAATCATGTGGAAAATACTTCATTCACCAATCCTATTGAGGAGACTCAAAATCCTGAGTTGGATAAATATGTCGGTTTGCATGCATGTGTGGATGTTACAAAGTTGGTGCCTACAATTTGTCTATCACATTACTTAGTATAAATACCAACTTTGGAGTTCAAGGCATTGCCTGAGAATTAGGAGTTTTCATCAATAGCAGCAAAGGCTCTAAGGTCACCTCAAAAAGTTATGGTTCTACTGCTTCATGGAGAAACTAATTACATAAAGGTCATTCTTGGAGTAGGTGACTTACCATTTGACCCGGGAGGAAGTGGGCTCATAACAGCGCTTAGAGAAGTAAATAGAATCTTATCACACTTGCTTCTTCCATCTCCACTCCATAAGCCATGGGATCCGGGAGGAAGGTCTTACATCTTGGGCATCTCTTGGTCTTTGTACCACAGGCTATGGGATCCGTGTGGAAGCGTCTTCAATGAGTTTTTCTAAACCCTTCTCTTTTTAATTATTTTGCTTTTCTTTACTTGAGTCATATGTGTTTGAGTCTTGTGTTGGTAAGCTTGAAGGGATTTTATTGAATTTAGCATAGATGGATTGCATATAAAAAAATAATATTGATTTTTGATGATTTCCCCTAATGATTTGAAAATTGAAAAATTGATCCCCATAAAATTTGAAAATTGAACTTTGAGAAATTTTGTTGTGGATGCATGATTTATGACAAGTTTGGGGTGAAAGGGGCGCACACACTAGGGATTGTATCTCGGTCAAGAAATTTGCGAAAAATGTCCAGGTGAGGTATTTGAGCCTCGAACATTGTTTTTAAATTGTGTGAATCACTTTTAAGTTACACTTTCCTGGATTTGCTTTAATCTATTCATGGTTTGCATGTTTATCTGTTTACCTTAAATGATCTAGGCAATTTTCTTTGAAATAGCTACTTGGCCTAAAAAGGACCATCCCTAATGCATGTTCCCTAGTGAGCCACATTGAGCCTAATAGCCTATTGTTTCTTGAAGACCTTATGTTATAAGCCAAAAATCCGGAAAAACCATGTTTACCCAATCTTAGGATTTAGGAGAGCATAGATGCTTAGCGAGACAGGGGTTGTAGGAAACTAAGTTTGGGGTGGCTATAAGGGTTCGATATGTTATTTTGGGTTGAGAAAAAGAAAAATAAAGGTTGAAGCCCCAAAGGCAAAAAGAAAAAAAAAGAAGAAAAGTACAAAAATGTAAAAAATGGTATTAAAAGGAAAAGGTTGTAGTCACCCAAAGTATATATATATATATATATATATATATATATATATAGAGAGAGAGAGAGAGAGAGAGAGATAGATAGATAGATAGATAGATAGATAGATAGATAGATAGATAGATAGATAGATAGATAGAAAAAGGAATGAGTGGAAATTCAATGTGTAAAAATTTTCATGCTCTCTTAGTTCCTAGGGACTTAAGCCTAGTACCTTTGAATATCCTACCTTTAGTCAGGTCCCATTACAACCTTTAAAAAACCTTTTGATGTTGCATGCATGTTTTCGTGGGAACTATTTTTGAGATGAAAATCAAATTCATGGAAAGTGCTATTAAAATGTGAACTTGAGTGAAAGTTTATAACCTAGACACTTGAGTGAATGAGTGAATTACTAAATGCCCTTGTGAGAAAGGTAAATGTTTGAAATTGGTGATCTCCCTTTTGTGTGTAACTTGGATCCTTTTCTTAGACTGATGATTGCACTTATGATGAAATTATCTTTGTTTGAAGTAAATGAATTTGGTTATTACTATAATGAAATAGGGGTAAACATTGATTGGAATTTTATTGAAAAAAAATTGCATGAAGCATATGTAAGGTTTGATTGAATCCATTGAGCTTGCCAAGTTTTGAGTCTTTTTTATTTTTAGTTTGCTTGAGGACAAGCAAAGTTTATGTTTGGGGTATTTTGATAATCTGCTGGCTTATCATGTTTTAGCTAATATTTTAGAATGGATTTCATCAATTAAATTTTGTTGAATGCTTGATTTAACCCAAATTAGACTTTGTTTTCCTATTTTAGTTATTTTAGAGTCAATGTGTGCATTTAATTGATTTTAATTAGAATTTAATTTTCTCAAGATTTTCTTATTTTTATCTTTAGGAAAGGACAAAGAAGAAGGATTGCAATTAAATAGAAGATTACCAAGTAAATTGCGAGGGCCCAGATGATGTATTTGAATCCAAATCAATTTAGATTTGGATTATTATGATTAAAAGATAATTCAATTGGCATTGAGATAAAAGATTGGATCCAAATCAATTTGGATTTGGATAATGATTGCCTATCACAACAATACAGGAAATGATAAGATTTGGCAATTAATTTGGAGATATTGATTTGGCAATTAAATACGAAGATTAAAATGCTCAGGACTAGTTATGTTGGAGTTTGCATGAAGGCGGAGCTTGAAATACAAGAAAAATGAGCCAAACAGAGCCCATCATGGTATGGCCGTGATAGGAATCATGGCTATGATCGATCAGGGCTAAAAAAGAAATAAGAACACGAAGTCAGAACCTGTCACGGCCGTGACAGGCCAACCATTGTCAAGTTCTCCAGGACAGAATCTGTCACGGCCTGGCCGTGACGTGCAAAATCTGGAATTTCAATTTGCTGATTTGATTTGATTTTGTAATGGTTTCAAATCCAAGTTAACCTACTCTATAAGTAGGGAAATTATGCTTAAAAATAGGGATCTCTTGGCTGCTAACTTAGGCAAAAATTAGGATTTCTCTTCTTCTCAATTTCTTCTTTTCTCTTAGGATTTTTATGCTTTTGTTATTCAAGGTTGCCATGACCATGGCAATGCTTGAGTAGTCTTTTTATTTCTAGGAATTGGGGCTATGACCAAGACTTGTTTTATGTTATGAATTGATGTTTTCCCTTTGTTAGTTCCAATTTGCTTTTGATTTAATTCCTATTGCATGAATTACTTGTGAATTTGGTGAGCACTTATTTGCATGTCATAGATACTCTAAGGACGAACCTAGCGGTGAACTTAGGTATCAGATCTAAGGGATTGAACTTAGGACTTAAATCACGAGAGTTAGAAGCGGTCCTTCGAGGGTTCATTGAATTGTCATGAATCTTAATGGGTTCAATTTAAATACAATTACCACGAGAGTAGGGGTTGGTTTAATTGGGCATGGTTCTTGTATCTCGAGAGGGAACATTAACTTATTTAGTATAAATTCACCTTCAAAGAAATTTTGATAATTAACAAGAGGGGTAGTCAATTTAGTAGCATGAGAAGTCTTGTTTGTAACCCAATTCCTGGAAATCTCTTTTAAAATTTAAAATCCCAAAAATATTTGATTTTATTTTATTGTTTCTTTTATTTTCTTGAAATCTTTTCACACCTATTTCTCTGTCTAAACAGTTGTTTAATTTGTGAAGGGACACTTGGTTTTCCAATCCCTGAGTTGTATACTCGGTTGCTCATCGTTTTATTATTACTTGCTTCGATCCGGTACACTTGCCGCAGTCTATCAATACACAAGTTTGAAATCTCTCCAGCTACCCTTTGTCCATTCTCTCAATCTCTCTAATTTTTTCTCTCTTTTTACCCTTTAATTTCCCATTCTTCTCCATATTCTCTCAACACCAATCCTTAGTTTTCTTGCTGCATAGGCAGCACATCACGAGAGAATCCATTTTGTTAAAGACATACCTTAGAATGGCGAGCTCGGAGAGTCACATTTTCTATGCCAGATCTTTTGATTTGGGATGGGGGCATCAACATCTTACTCCTATAAGAAAATCAACCAAGCTAGATAAGATTTCTATCACAAGTTATAATGGTGAGTGATGCCTTTTTCATCATATTTCAGTCCCTTAATTTTATACGGATCTAAAGCTTTGAATTTCTATGTTTCAGGATTTCGGGGTATGATATGTATAGTGCATCTTGCATATCTGCTACTTTAAGTGATTTACTTCAAGGTATTTTATTATTCTTTTTCCAATTCCAATTTTTACAGATGTATTCAAGATTTTCATTTTTGTGCATTTTTGTGTTTGCTTATTTTTTTATGCCGCTATAATATGTTTTCCTTTATTATATATTGAAATCAATTCATCTTTGCTACTCTTATAGGCAACTGTAATTTGGAAAACAAGAGTTAGTAAATCAGTGATGTCCGCTGAAGAAGAAATCTAAAACCAGTGTTCGATTCAGGTATATTAATATAAAAAACGTTATTTTTGTAATTAAATGTCAGTAATTCACATTAATATCTTTTGCATAAGTTTATGTGAAATTTTATAAACCAAACTTTTTTTCTAGCAGTTGTCCAATATCTTAGCAAATTAGAGGTGATCTTATATGTACTTGAAGTGGTTAGTCACATTGGAAGTGTATGACATCTCTATGTGAATTCTACCCACAATATTAGGGGTTCGAATGCTAGAGTCGTCACTTTTTGATGATTTTACCTAACAGTCCGTACCGAGGGTTTGCCTCACAGCTATGTCTGTGGGATACCCTATCAAAGACATAAAAAGGCAAGCTTGCGTATTTGGCAAGATTATGTATTAAACCCTGCAAAACCTTTCACAATTATTTCAATTACTCAAATGTTCGTCGTCTTCTTTCTTCCCAATCCAAAGATTTCTTATTACTTCCAAATATGTAACAAAATCAAACGCTTTCGTACTTTTATTATTGAAGAACATTCCACACTATTCCTATATTTTATTAAAGTAAGATTTTCATTTACTTTAGAAAAAAAGCTTCAAAAGCAAGCTTTCATTTTTTTCTCCTCATTGATAAAAGCTGCTTCATCCAAAGTGCATTGAGTATGGATCTTTGCCATATAAAAAACTAAAATAGAATCGACCAGTACAAGTAAGACTATGACATGTTATAAGAGATTCTACTAAAATTTCAACACTGATATGTTTTTCATTGATGGACAAGTAGGTCTTATACTAACGAGAGGAGGGTTGTTCTTTTTCTAGCTTGCACAAATATTGGGGAGTTGACATATTATATTTTTATCGTCTCTATTTTGTTCATTATACTTCTATTCATTTGTTTTGGTCCTAGGAAGATTCCTTTAATTTTCTCTACTTTTCTCTGAATAGTCCTACATTCATTTTAAATTGTGTAAGTTATACATGTTTCATTATGTATTGTTTGGATAATTGTTTTGTTGTCTTTTTCTATGCTTATTTTGATTTTTCCTTGTAGATTTTCTGGAGGGCTCAGTGGCTGCTAATTTTTCATTGAACAGAAAGTTTATGTTGTGGCATAGTTGTCATAATTTATAGAATATGATAATCCAAAAAGATATAATGAAACAAAGTGATAATTTCTTTTTTAGTTGAGTAAACTCAATGATGTTACTAAAGAATACTGATTACTTGTTTAAATTTTTTAAGTTCATGTTTTGAAGTTTGTATATATTTGTATGGATAAGAAGTATATTTGTATCTCATTCAGTAAAATATATTTTAGGTTAGAATGGAAGAACATCCAAGTGAGACCTTCACAAATAATTTCATAGATAAGTGCTGGGAAATAGTTCTTGAGAGACTAAATCAAGAAATCAAGAAGCAACGGAGTCTAGGTGAGACACCGCCTCCCTTGGAAATTCATGAATCTTAAAAATATCATGCCTTTGTTGAGCAGAAATTAATATCAAAGTTCTCTATATTTTATAATGTGGAAGTAAAATCACATAGTTTGGATCATATCTTTACCATATTGTACAAAACTAGATTAACATAGATTGTTATGGTCAAGTTCATTCAATGACCACTGGATTAATTTTGATTGCAACCTTTTTCTAGGGCCTTGAATCTCAAGATCCAGACCATAAACGTATAGAATAATGGAAACATAAATAAGTTGCATGTGTATCTTGGGGGAGTGCCAACAATGATAATTTAACACATTGTTCAAGTATCTCTCGGAGTGATGTCAAGACCAAACTTTTTGGGGTTAATCTAGTGAAACAAGAGCAAGATAAAATTGGAGGTACCAGACTTTTTGGGTTAATTTTGGTGAAACATGATTAAGATAACATAAAAGGTATTTTCATACCTTGGTTTATGCTCATATTACTTTACTTCCAAGATCAAATGTGAGAATATATGTGTCTCCTATCTTTTCTGATTTAGTCTTGCCTATCTAGTGAGTTAATGATAAAATGAGATAAATTTTACCATTATTTTTTAAAATAATCTTTTTTTTATACAGCTAACTCAACCTATAATTCCTAATAGAATTACTCCTGAGCCCCGAAAATAAAAGTATCACTCATTTTGCAAAATGTTAATTGCCTCCGATACTAGCACACATGGAGGATTTTCAATTCCGAGGAAGCATGTTATTGAGTGCTTATCACCATTGGTATTTAATATCGTATATTCCAATGGCTGTATTCAAGGCATAACCATTGGGATTATTCTCCATGGATTATTCTCTTATTTATTGTAAATATTAGCTAATCAAATCAAGTATATCAATGACAGATGTAAATGAGACATTATAGGCATTAGTTTAGGAAGGATATCAATGACAGATGTAAATGAGACATTATAGGCATTAGTTTAGGACACATAAACCTCATGTAACTTCTATATACTTGGTATTTGTTCAATGTAATGATACACACATTCTTTCCACCATATTCTTGTTATGGTATCAGAGCCATCACGGTGCTGGTGAGAACGTGTTGAAGCAAACACATTTTCCATGGCGAAGATGTCGGAAAAGACTGAAGCAGAGAAGAAAACTGATCTTGTGAAAAATATCCCTTCACCATATGATCTGAACTCTAGTGATAATCCAGGAAACCTGATTACTCAGGTTCAGCGGAAAGGAGAGGTTGTTGGGTTCTCTGTACAGGCTCGTGGAAGAACCAAAGGACTTGCTGAATCAAAAGACTAAAATATGGTGTGTTTGAACTGTAATCGAACAGGACATGAAGCTGAAAGTTGCTTCCAGTTGATCGGTTATCCTGAATGGTGGGGAGATCGGTCACGAGGTGAAGAGAAAGCCAATATGAGAGGAAAAGGACGGCAATGAGGAGGAGTTGCAACTAGTAGAGGCAGAAACGGGGGTGTTCGAGCCAATGCAACATTCACTAATGGAGAAAAAAGTGCTGCACCAACTAATTCAAACAATGCACTGACTGGGCTGAGTACTGAACAGTGGCAAGCACTAGTGGATTTTTTAAATAGCCAAAAAGGGAACATAAATGACAAGATGACAAGTAAACATAGTGTGTGGATTGTTGACACAGGAGCTTCCAGCCACATGACTGGGAACTTGAAATTCTTGCATGGGTTTAGAGAAATAACAGGATATCCAATTGGACTTCCAGATGGAAAACAAGTGTTAGCCACTAAAGAAGGGACATCAATACTTGATGGAGGATTGAAAATTGAGAATGTTCTTTATGTGCCAAAATTGAACTGCAATTTGATATCTATCTCTCAACTGATTGATGAAAAAAAATTGTATTGTCCATTTCACTGATACCTTATGTGTTATGCAGGACCGCACTTCGAAGATGCTGATTGGAGCGGGTGAACGAAGAGATAGGCTTTATTTTTTCAAAGGTATCCGAATTGAGAAGGCACATAAGGCTAGTGGAATTTGTCAGTTTAATCTATGGCATCAACGCATGGGACATCCATCTTTGAGGAATACTCAATTAGTTTCCAATATAAGGTGTGAAGAAAGTGAGTTGAAAAATAAAGCATGTGACGTATGTTTTCGAGCTAAACAAACCAGGGATGTTTTTCCTTTGAGTACTCATACTGCTACTAGTAGTTTTGATTGAATTCATTGTGATCTGTGGGGACCTTATCGGACTCCCTCTTCTTGTGGTGCATCATATTTTTTGACAATAATGGATGATTTTTCTCGTGCCATATGGATTTATCTATTAGTTGATAAAAGGGAAGTGTCACGTACATTGATAAATTTCTTTGCCTTAGTAGAAAGACAGTTTGATAAAAGGGTTAAGATGATGCGTAGTGATAACGGGACTGAATTTACATGTTTGAAAAATTATTTTCATGAACATGGAATTTTGTTTCAAACTTCTTGTCCTGGAACACCGCAACAGAATGGAAGAGTAGAAAAAAAACATAGGCACATTCTTAATGTTGCTCGTGCTCTACGTTTTCAAGGTAGCCTTCCTATTTCTTTTTGGGGTGGGTGTGTCTTGACTGCTGGATATCTAATTAATCGCACACCTACTCCAGTCCTGCATGGAAAAACACAGTATGAGATGTTGCATGGGCAAGCTCCCTTACATAGTCATTTGAAGGTTTTTGGATGTTTGTGTTACTCACATAACCTAGGAAAAACAAATGATAAGTTTGCCAGTTGAAGCCGGAAATGCATTTTTATTGGATACCCTAATGGTAAAAAGGGTTGGAAATTATTTGACTTAGATACTCAACGTTATTTTGTGTCACGTGACGTTGATTTTTTTTGAGACAGAATTTCCTTTTGCTCATACAAGCAAGGAAAGGAACATTTCATCTGTGGATTCTCCTGTAGTGTTTCCCCGGTTGGTTGGTGACAATGATAGTATGTCCCATGATCAAATTGACACAGAAGAAGAAGTAAGCCCAAACAATGGTGTTGATGTGGGTCCTACCGTAAGGGGGGGGGTACAAATGACTCAGACAATGAGGCAGTTGAATATTCAAATCCAAATGATCCTTCTGTCGATCCTCCTACATTAGATTTGATTGTTCACAACAATGTGGAGGAGTTGGGAAGAGGTCACCGCATTAGGATGCCTTCAGTCAAGTTGCGTGACTATGTGACTCACACTATACAGAAGTTAAGCCCATCTCCCAGTTCGCCCTCTCCCCAACATATTTTAGGTGCGCCTTATCCCTTAATACATTATGTGAATTGTGACAAATTCTCTGTAAAGCATCGCAGGTTCATTGCTGCTCTCACTATAGAACATGAACCCGTCCATTTTTTTGAGGCAGTGAAAGATGCTAAGTGGAGACTTGCAATGCAACAAGAACTCGAAGCACTGGAAAGTAATGGGACCTGGACTCTGCAACCCTTGCCGGAAAGGGAGGAAACCTCTTGGTTGTAAATGGGTGTATAAGATTAAGCACAACTCTGATGGCACCATCGAAAGATACAAGGCAGGGTTGGTCATTCTTGGGAATCATCAGGTAGAAGGGATTGACTATACCGAGACATTTGCTCCTGTTGTTAAAATGGTCACTATTCGTCTTGTTCTTGCCATTGCAGCAGCAAAGAAGTGGGAAATTCGTCAAATGGACGTCCATAATGCTTTCCTCCATGGTGATCTTCATGAAGATGTTTACATGAAGTTGCCCCCAGGCTTTCGTACATCTCAACTAGGATTAGTTTGCAAGTTGCGCAAATCGTTGTATGGCTTGAAGCAAGCCCCTCGATGTTGGTTTGCCAAACTATCATTTGCCTTGACGAATTTTGGGTTTCAACAATCATCCTCTGACCACTCACTCTTTACTCTTCTTAATCATGGAGTGCAAATAGTAGTTTTGGTATATGTGGATGATTTGATCGTGTGTGGGAACGACTCCACTGCAATTCAAAAATTTAAAGTATATCTTAGCAAGTGCTTTCACATGAAAGATTTGGGGACCCTGAAGTATTTTCTTGGTGTAGAAGTAGCAGGGAATCCAAGTGGGATATTCTTATGCCAACGTAAATATGCTTTGGACATAATTCAAGAAACAGGTTTACTTGGTGCCAAGCCCATGTCCACACCTCTTGAGCAGAACCATCAACTTAGTCTCGCTACTAGACGACTTTTTGATTAACCTGAACATTATCGACGTCTAGTTGGTCGTCTCATCTATTTGTGTTTCACCAGACCAGATCTATCTTATTGTGTTTACCTTTTGTCACAATTCATGCAACAACCGCACGAGGAACACTGGAATGCAGATCTTCGAATCGTTAAATACCTAAAAGGAAGTCCTGGTTAAGGCATACTTCTCAGCAGTATGGCTAAATTTAAGCTGCATGGTGTTGTGACACCGGCAAGTGTACCGGGTCGTCGCAAGTAATAAAAATAAACACGGTAAGTAATTACCGAGGTCGAACTCAGGGATTGGGCTACCAATTCGACTAATCCGCGGGAAATCCGATACGTTCGGTCAAGTTACAGAAGGTGGTTGAGAGAGAGAATAGGATCGAAATTTAATTAACAAATCTAAATAAACTAATTAACTAAAAATCAGAAAACTAAAATGTCCAAGGTCACAAATCCACCTACCCAATATGTATTCCCAATTGATGATGAATTCCTCCCTAGGTTCAATTACAATGTCAACCGGGACCCCTAAATTCTCCTAAATCCACTCTCGTGCTCATTAGGACGTATTCGACGATTGGATTAATTACTTACTAGGTCTCATAATCCTAATCTCGAATTCTGTTAATTCTTGTTCCCTATAAGGTTGCACCGATCTCCTACTCACTCTCGTGCAATATTCGATCGATGATCCTAATTCAAGTTCTAAACGCGAATCGCTGACTAGGCCTCATCGACGTTAACAAGTCAATCACGCAACACATATGATCAACACAATTAAGTCAGAATTAGAAAACATTTATGATCCCGATTCAAGTTCTGAAACGCGAATCGCCGTTAGGCCTCAAACACGTTTAACTGATTAATCACGCAAAACATATGATCAAACATTCAAATCAGAATCGGAAAACAAGAATTGAATTAAAGGAGAAAGACATACATCATATCGGATTTACATTGCCATGGGTGGCTTCATCGTTCCCTCGGATGAGGGGATTAGTTCGTCAGGCTCATAGACAAGCGATCAGACATAACCTCCATGAGAAAGGGAGACGCAGCTCCAAAGAGAAAAGAAACTACCCTAAACGCTACTCTAAACAGTGGAAAACTACTAGGATTCGCGGCCCTCCAAAAGCCCTCCAGCCTCCTAAAGTTGGATCCCCCTAATCTAATCTGCAACAGCCTTTAAATAGGATTTCTGATCTGCGCTCGTTTGCGAGGCGAGCAGCCTCTCGCGAGGCGAGAATTAAAATTGGCGCGCTTTCAATTTAAACTCTCGCGAGGCGAATGTGTGTTCGCGGGGCGAGTCTTCAATTCTAGGCTGTGATCTTCATCACGGCTGGGCCGTGATGCTCTGTCTTCCAGGGTCTTCAAACTCTCGCGGGGCGAGAGTCTTCTCGCGGGGCGAGACTTCAAACCTTAAACTGCCACGGGCGTAGTCTTCATCACGGCTTGGCCGTGATGGTCTCTGTCTTGCAGGTCTTCATGATCTCGCGAGGCGAGACATTTCTCGCGTGGCGAGACTGAAGTGATGACTTTTGCGGCTTTGTTGACTTTCAGGCTCGCGGGGCGAGCATACACTCGCGAGGCGAGTGTCTCCAGACTTGCAATTTCCACTGCTTTTCGACTTTCCTTGACTCCCGGAGCTTCACTTATTTAACCTGAAACAACAAAAGCACCCACAAGCGTAATTCTATTCAAAATAACCTAAAAAACTACACAAAACATACAAAACGAGTCAAAGTCCAACTTAGGAACAAAACAAGGCAAATTTGGGCGAAAACGAGAGTGAACTCGAATAAATTGGCACATAAACCCTAGTTCATCTAGTCATAAAACTAGATAAGCCAGAGGCTTATCAAAATACCCCAAACTTAAACCTTGCTTGTTCCCAAGCAAGCTTAAAACTCAAAAACGACTCAAGACTTGGCAAGCCTAAAGGAATCAATCGATTTCGCACAAATTTAATGCAATCAAGACAGTTTTTCTCTAATGATCTCCCCCCTACATCAATGTAATCCCCACATTCATTTACTTTAAACCATTGAGAACTTCATCATTCATGCAATCATTAGTCTAAGTTGAAGATCAGGGTCACACACAAAAGGAAGATCACCAATTTTAAACAACTGCCTTCCTCACAAGGGTATGTAAAATTTCACTCATTCGCTCAATTCGTCAAGGCTTTCAACTTTTTCACTCAATTTCACTTATCAAGAGTACTTCCCATGAATTTGATTTTCATCTCAAAAATGGTCCCCACGTAAACATGTATGCAACATCAGAAGGTCTTTTAAAGGTTGTAATGGGGCCTGGCTCAAGGTAGGATAATGAAGGATATTTAGGCTTAAGTCCCTAGGAACTAAGAGAGCATGAGCATTAAACACATTTCCACTCAAATTCCTTTTTCCATTTTTCTTTTTGTATCGGTTGACTACAGCCTTTTCCTTGCTAATCTTTTTGTTCTGCCCCTTTTCCTTTGGCAAATATTTTTTTTTTTTTTGGTTTCAACCTTTATTTCTTTTTCTCACCCCAGTATGACACATCACCTTGTAGCCACCCCAAACTTAGTTTCTCACAACCATTCTCTTGCTCACTTCCATGCTCTCCTAATCCTAAGATCGGGTTAACATGGTTTTTCAGATTTTGGCTCGTAATGTAGGGTCATCAAGAAACAATAGGTCAATTGGGCTCAATTTGGCTAGCTAGGGAACATGCATTAGGGATGGTCCTTTTTAGGCCAAGTGATTTTTCAAAGAAAATTGCCTAAATCATTTGATGCAACACATAAACATGCAAACCATAAAGAGATTCAAGCAAATTCGGGAAAGTGCAACTTAACAGTGATTCACACATTCAAAAACAGAGTTGGAGGCTCAAATCCTCACCTGGACATTTTGCAAATTGTTTGACCGAGATACGATTCCCAGTGTGTGCACCCCCTCACCCCAAACTTATCATAAATCAAGTAATCACAATAAAATCCTCAAAGTTCAGTTTTCAATTTTTAAGTGGGGATAAACTTTTCTATTATTAGAACCTAGGGGGAAATCATCAATGGTCAAATAATTCATGCAATCAATCTATGCTCAATTCAATCAAAATCCAACAAGCTTGCCGACACGACATTCATACAACAACTCTTGATCTTCTCAAATTATTCAAGAGTGACAAACAAAAACAAAAACATAAACAAAACAAAACATAAGTTAGGAAAAGAGAGGGATACCTAGCTTGGGTTGCCTCCCAAGAAGCGCTTGTTTAACATCCCGAGCTTGACTTATTAAGAAGCATCCACCTGGATCCCATAGTTTGTGGTACAGGGGCCAAGAGACGCTCATCATATCAAATCCTCCACCCGGATCAAATGGTAATTGGAGTGGAGATCGTAGCAACAATATGACCTTATCATCAACTCCACCCAGCCAGTGTGTGAAAACTCCATTGACCTCTTCAATTATGAATTCACTTCCTCTCGGGTCAAATGGTGTTTTCTCGAGGAAGTGTGCCAGACGAGTGGGAGGGTCTAACTTACCCATGTCCACACATGCATGTAAGCCAACATAGTTATCCAATGCAGAAATTTTCGGTTGCTTGGCAAACAGTGTGGAATCCACTACCACTTCGTCTTCATTTTGATCTATCCCCAAAACCAGATTTTCTTCAAATTGGGCTTCATGTGACTCTTGTACTAACTGCTTGCAAATCTCCTCAGCTTGCGCTTTGAAATTCTGCATCACAGTTTCGATACTGTCACAGTTGGCTCTTGCCTTGGCCTCAGAGGTGGATAGCTCTTGGGAATATTGTTCTAGAGCAGCTTTCAACGATGTTTGCTCATTCCATTCACATTCCTCCTCATGCTTCTTGATTACACTATAAGCTTGTGCATGAGGGCAATTACGTCCCCAGCGCCAATGATCTCCCAGGGATATGTTAGGCCCAAAGTCATATTTTGTAACACCGTCCAAGGCTGGAAAATAAACAGTCTCCATGATTCCCAATCCACCTTGAAAGGGTACCTCGCATACAAAACAGGGCCAAGACCAAGTGGGATCAAGAAATAGAGAATAATAATAGAAATCAAAAATGAAAATGAAAATAAAATTAACTTAACCAAATAATCAAACTACCCTAAAATTAGTAAAATTGGTTGTGCCAATCCCCGGCAACGGCGCCAAAAACTTGTTGTGACACTGCCAAGTGTACCGGGTCGTCGCAAGTAATAAAAATAAACACGGTAAGTAATTACCGAGGTCGAACTCAGGGATTGGGCTACCAATTCGACTAATCCGCGGGAAATCCGATACGTTCGGTCAAGTTACAGAAGGTGGTTGAGAGAGAGAATAGGATCGAAATTAAATTAACAAATCTAAATAAACTAATTAACTAAAAATCAGAAAACTAAAATGTCCAAGGTCACAAATCCACCTACCCAATATGTATTCCCAATTGATGATGAATTCCTCCCTAGGTTCAATTACAATGTCAACCGGGACCCCTAAATTCTCATAAATCCACTCTCGTGCTCATTAGGACGTATTCGACGATTGGATTAATTACTTACTAGGTCTCATAATCCTAATCTCGAATTCTGTTAATTCTTGTTCCCTATAAGGTTGCACCGATCTCCTACTCACTCTCGTGCAATATTCGATCGATGATCCTAATTCAAGTTCTAAACGCGAATCGCTGACTAGGCCTCATCGACGTTAACAAGTCAATCACGCAACACATATGATCAACACAATTAAGTCAGAATTAGAAAACATTTATGATCCCGATTCAAGTTCTGAAACGCGAATCGCCGTTAGGCCTCAAACACGTTTAACTGATTAATCACGCAAAACATATGATCAAACATTCAAATCAGAATCGGAAAACAAGAATTGAATTAAAGGAGAAAGACATACATCATATCGGATTTACATTGCCATGGGTGGCTTCATCGTTCCCTCGGACGAGGGGATTAGTTCGTCAGGCTCATAGACAAGCGATCAGACATAACCTCCATGAGAAAGGGAGACGCAGCTCCAAAGAGAAAAGAAACTACCCTAAACGCTACTCTAAACAGTGGAAAACTACTAGGATTCGCGGCCCTCCAAAAGCCCTCCAGCCTCCTAAAGTTGGATCCCCCTAATCTGATCTGCAACAGCCTTTAAATAGGATTTCTGATCTGCGCTCGTTCGCGAGGCGAGCAGCCTCTCGCGAGGCGAGAATTAAAATTGGCGCGCTTTCAATTTAAACTCTCGCGAGGCGAATGTGTGTTCGCGGGGCGAGTCTTCAATTCTAGGCTGTGATCTTCATCACGGCTGGGCCGTGATGCTCTGTCTTCCAGGGTCTTCAAACTCTCGCGGGGCGAGAGTCTTCTCGCGGGGCGAGACTTCAAACCTTAAACTGCCACGGGCGTAGTCTTCATCACGGCTTGGCCGTGATGGTCTCTGTCTTGCAGGTCTTCATGATCTCGCGAGGCGAGACATTTCTCGCGTGGCGAGACTGAAGTGATGACTTTTACGGCTTTGTTGACTTTCAGGCTCGCGGGGCGAGCATACACTCCGCGAGGCGAGTGTCTCCGCACTTGCAATTTCCACTAGCGCCGACTTTCCTTGACTCCGGAGCTTCACTTATTTAACCTGAAACAACAAAAGCACCCACAAGCGTAATTCTATTCAAAATAACCTAAAAAACTACACAAAACATACAAAACGAGTCAAAGTCCAACTTAGGAACAAAACAAGGCAAATTTGGGCGAAAACGAGAGTGAACTCGAATAAATTGGCACATAAACCCTAGTTCATCTAGTCATAAAACTAGATAAGCCAGAGGCTTATCAAAATACCCCAAACTTAAACCTTGCTTGTCCCCAAGCAAGCTTAAAACTCAAAAACGACTCAAGACTTGGCAAGCCTAAAGGAATCAATCGATTTCGCACAAATTTAATGCAATCAAGACAGTTTTTCTCTAATGATCTCCCCCCTACATCAATGTAATCCCCACATTCATTTACTTTAAACCATTGAGAACTTCATCATTCATGCAATCATTAGTCTAAGTTGAAGATCAGGGTCACACACAAAAGGAAGATCACCAATTTTAAACAACTGCCTTCCTCACAAGGGTATGTAAAATTTCACTCATTCGCTCAATTCGTCAAGGCTTTCAACTTTTTCACTCAATTTCACTTATCAAGAGTACTTCCCATGAATTTGATTTTCATCTCAAAAATGGTCCCCACGTAAACATGTATGCAACATCAGAAGGTCTTTTAAAGGTTGTAATGGGGCCTGGCTCAAGGTAGGATAATGAAGGATATTTAGGCTTAAGTCCCTAGGAACTAAGAGAGCATGAGCATTAAACACATTTCCACTCAAATTCCTTTTTCCATTTTTCTTATTGTATCGGGTGACTACAGCCTTTTCCTTGCTAATCTTTTTGTTCTGCCCATTTTCCTTTGGCAAATATTTTTTTTTTTTTTTTGGTTTCAACCTTTATTTCTTTTTCTCACCCCAGTATGACACATCACCTTGTAGCCACCCCAAACTTAGTTTCTCACAACCATTCTCTTGCTCACTTCCATGCTCTCCTAATCCTAAGATCGGGTTAACATGGTTTTTCAGATTTTGGCTCGTAATGTAGGGTCATCAAGAAACAATAGGTCAATTGGGCTCAATTTGGCTAGCTAGGGAACATGCATTAGGGATGGTCCTTTTTAGGCCAAGTGATTTTTCAAAGAAAATTGCCTAAATCATTTGATGCAACACATAAACATGCAAACCATAAAGAGATTCAAGCAAATTCGGGAAAGTGCAACTTAACAGTGATTCACACATTCAAAAACAGAGTTGGAGGCTCAAATCCTCACCTGGACATTTTGCAAATTGTTTGACCGAGATACGATTCCCAGTGTGTGCACCCCTCACCCCAAACTTATCATAAATCAAGTAATCACAATAAAATCCTCAAAGTTCAGTTTTCAATTTTTAAGTGGGGATAAACTTTTCTATTATTAGAACCTAGGGGGAAATCATCAATGGTCAAATAATTCATGCAATCAATCTATGCTCAATTCAATCAAAATCCAACAAGCTTGCCGACACGACATTCATACAACAACTCTTGATCTTCTCAAATTATTCAAGAGTGACAAACAAAAACAAAAACATAAACAAAACAAAACATAAGTTAGGAAAAGAGGGATACCTAGCTTGGGTTGCCTCCCAAGAAGCGCTTGTTTAACTACCCGAGCCTGACATATTAAGAAGCATCCACCTGGATCCCATAGTCTGTGGTACAGGGGCCAAGAGACGCTCATCATATCAAATCCTCCACCCGGATCAAATGGTAATTGGAGTGGAGATCGTAGCAGCAATATGACCTTATCATCAACTCCACCCAGCCAGTGTGTGAAAACTCCATTGACCTCTTCAATTATGAATTCACTTCCTCTCGGGTCAAATGGTGTTTTCTCGAGGAAGTGTGCCAGACGAGTGGGAGGGTCTAACTTACCCATGTCCACACATGCATGTAAGCCAACATAGTTATCCAATGCAGAAATTTTCGGTTGCTTGGCAAACAGTGTGGAATCCACTACCACTTCGTCTTCATTTTGATCTATCCCCAAAACCAGATTTTCTTCAAATTGGGCTTCATGTGACTCTTGTACTAACTGCTTGCAAATCTCCTCAGCTTGCGCTTTGAAATTCTGCATCACAGTTTCGATACTGTCACAGTTGGCTCTTGCCTTGGCCTCAGAGGTGGATAGCTCTTGGGAATATTGTTCTAGAGCAGCTTTCAACGGTGTTTGCTCATTCCATTCCCATTCCTCCTCATGCTTCTTGATTACACTATAAGCTTGTGCATGAGGGCAATTACGTCCCCAGCGCCAATGATCTCCCAGGGATATGTTAGGCCCAAAGTCATATTTTGTAACACCGTCCAAGGCTGGAAAATAAACAGTCTCCATGATTCGCAATCCACCTTGAAAGGGTACCTCGCATACAAAACAGGGCCAAGACCAAGTGGGATCAAGAAATAGAGAATAATAATAGAAATCAAAAATGAAAATGAAAATAAAATTAACTTAACCAAATAATCAAACTACCCTAAAATTAGTAAAATTGGTTGTGCCAATCCCCGGCAACGGCGCCAAAAACTTGTTGTGACACTGCCAAGTGTACCGGGTCGTCGCAAGTAATAAAAATAAACACGGTAAGTAATTACCGAGGTCGAACTCAGGGATTGGGCTACCAATTCGACTAATCCATGGGAAATCCGATACGTTCGGTCAAGTTACGAGAAGGTGGTTGAGAGAGAGAATAGGATCGAAATTAAATTAACAAATCTAAATAAACTAATTAACTAAAAATCAGAAAACTAAAATGTCCAAGGTCACAAATCCACCTACCCAATATGTATTCCCAATTGATGATGAATTCCTCCCTAGGTTCAATTACAATGTCAACCGGGACCCCTAAATTCTCCTAAATCCACTCGTGCTCATTAGGACGTATTCGACGATTGGATTAATTACTTACTAGGTCTCATAATCCTAATCTCGAATTCTGTTAATTCTTGTTCCCTATAAGGTTGCACCGATCTCCTACTCACTCGTGCAATATTCGATCGATGATCCTAATTCAAGTTCTAAACGCGAATCGCTGACTAGGCCTCATCGACGTTAACAAGTCAATCACGCAACACATATGATCAACACAATTAAGTCAGAATTAGAAAACATTTATGATCCCGATTCAAGTTCTGAAACGCGAATCGCCGTTAGGCCTCAAACACGTTTAACTGATTAATCACGCAAAACATATGATCAAACATTCAAATCAGAATCGGAAAACAAGAATTGAATTAAAGGAGAAAGACATACATCATATCGGATTTACATTGCCATGGGTGGCTTCATCGTTCCCTCGGACGAGGGGATTAGTTCCTCATGCTCATACACAAGCGATCGGACATAACCTCCATGAGAAAGGGAGACGCAGCTCCAAAGAGAAAAGAAACTACCCTAAACGCTACTCTAAACAGTGGAAAACTACTAGGATTCGCGGCCCTCCAAAAGCCCTCCAGCCTCCTAAAGTTGGATCCCCCTAATTTGATCTGCAACAGCCTTTAAATAGGATTTCTGATCTGCGCTCGTTCGCGAGGCGAGCAGCCTCTCCCGAGGCGAGAATTAAAATTGGCGTGCTTTCAATTTAAACTCTCGCGAGGCGAATGTGTGTTCGCGGGGCGAGTCTTCAATTCTAGGCTGTGATCTTCATCACGGCTGGGCCGTGATGCTCTCTGTCTTCCAGGGTCTTCAAACTCTCGCGGGGCGAGACTTCAAACCTTAAACTGCCACGGGCGTAGTCTTCATCACGGCTTGGCCATGATGGTCTCTGTCTTGCAGGTCTTCATGATCTCGCGAGGCGAGACATTTCTCGCGTGGCGAGACTGAAGTGATGACTTTTGCGGCTTTGTTGACTTTCAGGCTCGCGGGGCGAGCATACACTCGCAAGGCGAGTGTCTCCAGACTTGCAATTTCCACTGCTTTTCGACTTTCCTTGACTCCCGGAGCTTCACTTATTTAACCTGAAACAACAAAAGCACCCACAAGCGTAATTCTATTCAAAATAACCTAAAAAACTACACAAAACATACAAAACGAGTCAAAGTCCAACTTAGGAACAAAACAAGGCAAATTTGGGCGAAAACGAGAGTGAACTCGAATAAATTGGCACATAAACCCTAGTTCATCTAGTCATAAAACTAGATAAGCCAGAGGCTTATCACATGGATGGTGCGATTCTGATTGGGAAGGCTGCCCTTTAACCCGACGCTCAACCATCGGCTGGTTTATGTTCTTGGCTCACTCTCCTATCTCCTGGAAAACCAAAAAACAACACACTGTTTCTCGTTCCTCGGCTGAAGCTGAATACTGCTCTATGGCTACCACCACCTGCGAACTTAAGTGGCTTAAGAGTTTGCTTTCTGAACTTGGCATATTACATAAAGGTCCCATGCGCCTTAATTGTGACAATCAAGCAGCTTTGCACATAGCCCAAAATCCAGTTTTCCATGAACGCACGAAGCATATCGAAGTGGATTGTCACTTTATTTGCAAGGCATCAATTTTAGACTTTACTTGGCAAGCTGGGCATTCGTAATCCTCACGCACCACCTTGAGAGGGGGGGGGGGGGGGGGGGTAATACCGTATATTCCAATGGTTGTATTCAAGGCATAACCATTGGGATTATTCTCCATGGATTATTCTCTTATTTATTGTAAATATTAGCTAATCAAATCAAGGATATCAATGACAGATGTAAATGAGACATTATAGGCATTAGTTTAGGAAGGATATCAATGATAAATGTAAATGAGACATTATATGCATTAGTTTAGGACACGTAAACCTCATGTAACTTCTATATATTTGGTATATGTTCAATGGAATGATACACACATTCTTTCCACCATATTCTTGTTAGTATTTAACAACTCTATGGGTTTTCGTCAACTGCCGTTTATTCCATATATTTATTAAAAAATTAAATTTTTACTCAATTTTTTAATGCTTTCCACTTATATATTATAGGACATGACCCAAACAACCCCTACCCAAGACTTAATAGCGAAGGACTTGCACGGTTTTGAATGGAAATTTCGCCATGTATATAGAGGTAGTAATTTGGATTTTCTGTTGGAAGTCTTATTTTTATATTTATGTTTTAGTTGCACAATCAAAATTATGCATGAATGAATTTCATGATTTGTATAGAATATATAAAGACTATGTAATGTACCTAGTATTCCTCATTTTATGCAAACCATATGAAATTCATTCAGTGCATAATTTTGACTGTGCAACTAAAACATAAATATAAAAAGAAGACTTCCAATAGAAAATCCAAATTACTACCTATATACATGGCGAAATTTCCATTCAAAATCGTGCAAGTCCTTCGCTATTAAGTCCTGGGTCAGGAATGTTTGGGTCATGTCCTACAATATATAAATCGAAAGCATTAAAAATTAGAAATAAATTAATTTTTTTATTTAAATATATGGAATAAGCGGTAGCTGAAGGAAACCCATAGAAATAAATACCACTGGTGGTAAGCACTCAATAGCATGCTTCCTCAGAATTGAAAATCCTCCATGTGTGCTAGTATCGGAGGCAGTTAATATTTTTCAAAACGAGTAATACTTTTGTTTTCGGGGCTCAAGAGGAATTCTATCAAGAATTATAGGTTGAGTTAGCTGCATAAAAAAAAAATTTATTTTAAAAAAATGATTAAATGTTTCTCATTTTCTCAGTAACTCACTAGATAGACAAGACTAAATCAGAAAAAGTATAGGAGACACATATATTTTCATATTTGATCCTGGAAGTAAAGTAATATGAGCATAAACCAAGGTATGAAAATACCTCCTATGTCATCTTAATCCCGTTTCACCAAAATTACCCCAAAAAGTTTGGTACCTCCTATGTTATCTTGCTCTTGTTTCACCATATTAACCCCAAAAAGTTTGATCTTGACATCACCTCGAGAGCTACTTGAACAATGTTTTAACTTATCATTATTGGCACTCCCCTAAGATACACATACAACTTATTTATGTTTCCAATATTCTATACATTTATGGTAGGGATCTTGAGCTTCAATGCCCTAGAAAAAGTTTGTAATAAAGGATTAAATCATGAGAAAATAGAACATAATTCCAAAGCTACATATTACAAGAGTCATCTAAGTTTTACAACATCAATCCAGATTAACCCAGCGGTCATTGAATGAACTTGACCATTACAAGCTATGTTAATGGATGGCGAAAGGAATCCAAACATTTCGTGATCGTTAATGCGTTGTCGAAGCTCCAAGGGAGGCAGTGGCTCACCTAGACTCCTTTGCCTTGGAGCACCCTTCTCGGGAGCTACATAGTCCATAACGTTTTAAGACCGAAAATAGGGTAATTTAAAATCTTGCAGTGATAAAATGGGGAAAACTTTTCACTTTCGCAAGGCATGAACGTAAATATATGGAAATAGGTAACGTTTAATAAAATATTTCATAATACATTTCAGGTCATAAGGTCAAAAATAGACTCACAAAAAAAAACACACAACCCGACTCGTCGAACAAAACATATACAGATGTTGACTCAACATAAGGATATGGAGACGCGGCTCCTAAAAGCATTAGGTACTTGAAGACGCAGCTCCATGAAAGCTAAAACCCACACCCATACATCCTATACTGTCCCAACTAAAACATAAAATATGATCCTTTCTCATACATTACGAGAAGAATAACCCAACTGACGAGGTCCAGTGAAAACTCTATTTGAGCCTACTACCGACGTCACATCGTCACAAAAGATGCTAGTAGAGCCACTATTGAAGTAGCTCTCAAACTAAGTCCTTTTCCTTATAGGGGATGGATCATGTCCTACAAACCATCAACATTTATTCCTCCACCAACCGTCCCCATGCTCGAAACTCTACATCTCTGGCGAATCAGTCGAACGACATCCCAACCTCACAGCCTTCTCAAAAGAGAACACGAACGGCGCATAACCAGCAAAACCAGACAATATAAAACAAAGGAAGAGAGATTCCCAACATTACACTGCATATGGCAGATATGAAAACAACACGACATAACATAGTACATATACATATTCATACTCATATTCTTTTCCATTTGTAGACAAACAATTTATTCATTGTACCAATAACAGCAGTATATGCACATATCAAAAATAAACGGTAAGCTTATCCAAGTGTACCAGACACTGTTTGTTCACCGAGGCACGAGAATAGAGTGAAATCTGACTGCAACTGCATAGTCCCATACCTACACAGTTTCAAAGAATACTTGATCCTAACTTCGGAGCTATTTGACATTTTGGAAAGGAAATGGTCAGTATAGATTTCACTTGTCCCCGTCGTAGGCATAATGTTACACACAGACTCGAAGGTCATCAACTTATAATATTTTGCCTTCTTTGGCTATAATGTACGTACAATGTTCACAATCATGTGAAACACTCTACCAAACCTGTCAGCTCATATTCCTAGTCACAAAGGTCACACTGACAACTTAGTAGATCAAACTGATGACGACGTGTGCGTTCATATTTATCAACCGGATAAATTTTGGGATTCCTTATAGAAATCACATGCCATTCTACAGGCATGACAGTACCAACTAGAAATCCTTGTACGGAGTCATACCTACACAATATCAGGATCCCTTCATTGGACCATCTATGTCTTCAACGAATTAAGTGTATTATGGAGATTGGTCATTCACCAATCCATTTTACTTCTTCTGGTTGTTCCCTAACAAGATTACTTATTTGGCAAGTAATCTTAGAATACTCTTGGTTATTAAGTATTATGGATCATGAGATGATAAAATCATCTAGCGTATGAAGACGTAGTCTTGCTCCACTATATCTCATACTTTAATGTTCCATTTCTTTGATCGCTAAGTCCTATTCCTCGACTTAGGTTTTGTTTTTGTTGGAATAGAACGTTTACTTTGGATAAAAATCCTTTTTACTGGTAAATCCTTTTCTTTTGAAAACACTTTATCCTTAAATACCTCCGTATTAAGGCCTTTAGTACCTCAACATTAAGGGTTTGAAATTAAATTTGTACACCAAAATAAAAGAAGAGTTCTAAAGGCTTAACTTCCGTTTTCATCACTCTTAAAACTCCAAATTAATGATAGAACTCTTATGGCTCAACAACTATCAACCAATTGAATGTCACATGGAAACTTTATAAAAGTCCATTTTTTTTAAGTGAAATCATTCAATGCATAAACCATGGTGCCATAATTCATTCATTTGGGTTTTGAAAATCCGTGTTATAAACCTTAAAGCCACCATATAAGGTTAATACGTAAAGTTCATTATAAGGACTGTTCTAATCAAAATCATTTTGATTTAACTAATTTATGACTTAAACAAAGTCATTTAATTAGTGGGCTAAATATAGAAAAATTTTCTCATTCAAGTTATAACTCAAACCCAAACTAAAATAAGCATCATTTTTGGATGGTTTTATTTCATAACAGTTTACACGATTAGATTTCCAAGCATGTTTTTAATTACACAGTTACCTTGATTGAAAATCAAAACATTCTAAGTGAGGATTCTAATGAAATCATACCTATGCCTCACACTAGTGTAGGAAGCACTTGTTATGTCAGTTAAAAGTGCTTTTTGACGTCTGAAAAAAGCCTGACGTTATTCCAGCAGACGTTAAAAGTGTAACTTTTAAGTCTGTTAACAACTGACGTAAAAGTTCACATTTAACGTCAGTTGCTTAAGTTAACAGACGTTAAATGTGATAGTTTTAACATCAGTTATTTAATTTAACTGACGTTAAAAGTAATACTTATAATGTCTGTTGTTTAAATAACAGACGTTATAAGTATTTTTTATTTAATAAATTACTTTTAATGTCAGTTAAATAGAGAACTGACGTTAAAATTATTATTATTATTATTTATATTTCTGTTACAATATATCCCTTCCCCCAGCTATCCCTGCACTCAGTAGATAGTCCAGAATATAGAATAACGCACACATTACAGAATTTGCATACACTCAAATTTAGCAAAAAAGGATCTCATTAAAACCTTATGATGCAAAACCCTCCTTAGGGATAAAAACATCATTAAGGAAAAAGAGTACCCTTAAATTTTATTAAAAGAAAATAAATACAAAGAATCAATGGGAGAACAAAAAACCAAAACTCATTGATAGAAAAAACATAACTATTAGCTTCTAAGTATATAAATGTAAATTCATATACAAATATAGTATGAAGGAGGTATTTTTTCTACTCCTTTTTCTGCAGTATACTTTGAGACACCCCGTTGTGCCCCTTTGTATCATTAAATTAAAACCTTATTAATTAATAATTTAATCGCGCTCTTAACATTAAAGGTGGATTCCGAAACACGTAAAAAATTAAAACAACTTATAAACACACAGCGGAAGAAAATTTCAAAGTAAACACACCATATATATAACATACATACATAGGTTTATGCATTAGAGTATTTAAAACACTGTCTAGGGTATCCCATAAGTAGGATCCCTAGCAGGCATCTTAAAACAACAATTAATAGTGGAAACAAAACGTCTTATAAGACTCATTGACTCTAGACACTAAACTACATTGTCAAAAACCACATCTCATCTTCTCGCATCCAGTTCATACTGAGTTCCACCCAACGCCTCAGCATCAAGCTCAGCCACAGGGTCTTCCAGTACGATCCCATAAAAAGACAAAATACAATACACATAAAGATATAGGGGATAAGAAGCAGTTATATCATCAAAAAGCGGAAAAGAGTCATAACATATTATACAATAAATGTCACAGACAATCAACATACATAACTAACAAATCATCCTCAAATTAATGTATCATCCACTACCCCAATCTCATACAAGTAAAATTTGATATTGACGTGGTCACTACCAATCCTGTCACGCATCCCCATTCCCATTCCCATTAAGGATGTTAGTCAGTCGTCCAAGCAATGCGTCCCTAAAAATCGGTGCACACCCCCATTCCCGTTAGGATGCTCATTCTAAGAATGATACTATTCCCCCATTCCCATTAGGGACTAGCTGCACATTTTAAATCTCAGTTGGGATGATCCCGCGAGAACTTCGAACCTCGTGTGTTCCCAACACACGGTTGTGAATAACAATGCAAATACACGAACCTCACCAACCCACATTAATAACAACCTAGTGCCTTAACCTTCCATCAAAACCTCAACACATGTTTTATGACATCATTCCTCTTTGAAATAATTATTTTAGGCTAGGCACCTCTAAATCACCATTTATCCTCACCCCCAAACAATTATCTCCCAAAAAAATATATATTTGCCGAAAATCCACTAAACACAATATTAAAACCAGGCAGATCATGCATAACACAATATCATAAATGTTCAAATACCACAAAATATCACATAAGTAATTCAATAATAATAATAAATTCAATCAACCTCAGATAAGATAAAATCATCCTAATGTCGATAAACCTATAATCCCCAAATCATCATTGATTTTTCAGAAAAGGTTTCCAATGTGATTTTGGTCTTGTCGATTACTCGACTGCTAGTAGGGTTTAGGTCGCCCTACACAATTATCATACAATCTACTACTAATCGATTCTGACGATAGGTTGATTCTTTCCTCCACTTGATTGATGTGCGCGCTTTCCCGTACAAGCTCCGAATGCGTCCACGCTACTGCGAAGAACCTTAGCACGCTGTCCAACAACATCCACAAATCTACCACCATCCATCCTTACACATCCACCTTTCCGCTTTCCATCCCGATTACACGTACGAGATACACAATTCGCCAGAAACACCAAATACCAACCGAATCAACAATAGGGTTTCAAATAAACAAATCTATTTGAATCAAGAGACAAAATCGGATTCAAAATAAGCTCATGAATCCTAGGGAAAAGCTACCAAAATAGGGCTTCTGTTCGATCTCCATTCCTCTATCCACAGAGATTTATTTACAAAAATGAACGGTGACAATGAAGAACTATTCTTGTTACATCATCTCACAAAGTTTCAGTCCGATCCAACGGTTAACAAATCTCAGATCGAAATTCTTTGGTGACAACGTAGATGATATCCGGGTTGAGTTTCTCACCTCCTAGGCCTACTTTCCAAGCTTCCTATCTCATACTCTGGAGGTTTGTTCCAAATTCCGACCATTGGATATGAAGAACCTCAAGTATTGAACCTTCTTATAAAATCTGGGAATGATCCAACGCTTGAAGAGTGTTTGGCGACCCCCTCACTACGACTGCTCCAACTTGGTTTCAAAGCTTCCAACAAAGGCTTCTTGCAACTATTGAGGTTTCTCTCTCAATTCTTCTCTTATAATCCGAAGTAGTGGTTGATAAATAGAGTTAAGGAGATGAGGAAGATAACTAACATCATATAAATGAGGGTTTACCTCTAGATAATAAAAGAAAGTGAAAGAATGATCAAGTTGTGCAAGAACAACAATGGAGTTTTTGAAGAAAAAGTGAAGAAGAAATGGAAGAGATGAAGAAGTGAGTGAAGGGGGAGGGAGACCACGGTTTTGAGGAGTATTTATAGGCTAGATTTAGGCTTTTTTTGGTTATAAGGAATTGGTTTAATGAGTTTTGTGAATATTTAATTAATATAAGCTTAACCATAGTTAATAGTTAACAAAACTAGGGTTATGTTACTAACTAGGGTTAAAAAGTATGTGGCTCACAATTAATGTAGGTGTGACTGATTTTGGGCCACATCTAATGAGTCATCCATGACTCATTGATCCTATCCATTAGCGGTTCCCGGAAATCTCGTATGCAGCTCCGTCATTTCCTCGATTTCGGTTTTTGAGAGGAAAATGATGAAACGAAAGCATAATGAAATAGGTATGGTTTAGTATATATGGCTGAAAGAAAATTGAGGAGATGTGGGAGGTTTACAACCACGTAAAATGAGTGGTTAAGAGTGCATAGATGTGTCTTGTTAATAATCACGAAAGCTTGGGGGGTACTTTGGTCATTTTACCCAAAAGTCATGATTACTAGCATTTAATGCTCATAAATGCTTGGTGGCTCATCCTCCATGAGTCATCATGTATGACCCGTTGTCCCGATCTCTTGACGGATCTCTGCAGTTCTGTTTTCGACTCCGTCGATTTCCCGATTAGGGTTTTACGCCCGCGTATAAGCGTAATATTTCGTTTTCGGTTGAAAATTTTCAAAACAACAAAACTCGTTAGAAATATGATTTAAATATAAACAATTTCTTTCACGAGTCAAAATTAGGTTTTCTGATCATTAAAATCTTACTGTCAGTGAAAACACCGACTGTTTTCCATCCGAACTTTTACCAAAATTCGTCCGAATAAACATAATATTTTATTTCCGATCAGAAATTTGGAAAGTAGGATTCCTCACCGACATAATATAAAAATTCTACAAATTTCAGTTTCGGATCAAATTAGGATTTTCTGCCGGTATAAAATTATGCTGTCAGTAAAACGCAGATCGGTTTTCGTCTGAGTTTTAAACCCAAAATTTAAACAGAGCTTCCTACCATAGAGTAGGTTCTAGATATGATTTTGTTTTCTTCAAAATCATTTCCTAGGTCTCAGATAAAAATATAAATAAATATATCTTTGCCGTTAATACAACATATCCGAAAATCGGGCTGTTACATACTTAAAGAAGAATTCTGAAAGTCGTATCCTCAAGTCTATAAAATCTTCTTTTTTAAGAGGAGATTGATCGCTAAAAGCCTGCACAAGTTCAAATAATTAACAATAACATTAACTCAAGTCATCACCAAAACGAAAATATATAATTAAATAAGTTGTTTAAGTGGTTACCTTCCTCCATCCCTCTGTAATAGATGCGGAGACTATGTTCAGAATATGATGCATCACATAATAGCCATATGACCAATCGTCTGACTGATGACAAAACTACAAAAGAAATGAAATTTAATGTCAGTTATATATATATATATATATATATATATATATATATATATATATATATATATATATATATATTAGTAATTATAATATTAATAACTACTTAATAAACTAGAAACCTTGAGGATAATCCAGTTAGGATTTCCTTTTGCCTTAGTAGTCCTACTTCTCCCGTTGGTGCAACTTATGCTACATGCCTTCAGCGCGCTATCATAAAAAAAATATTCATGTCAATTAACCAATTCATTATATGTGTAATAAAATAGAGTATTTATTACTTACGTATTGATAGGTTCCACCACCTCCCGTGGTGGGTTCTGGTGGAGAGAGCATAAGAATATGACAATATGCCTAGAGGGATGAAGTATGAGCAACTTCCAATGACCCTTCATTATGTAGGGTGCTAGATATATTTCTTTCTGATCACCATCCACTAAGATTCCAATGTATGAACTGACTTTATGGTCAACGGCAAAGAAATCAGCCACAAGGACTGAGGAGTCTAAGAAGCCATAAAGGTTGGAGCCCCTATCAACTTGAAGACAATTCAAATACCTAAGATATGAAATAAGTGGATGTTAATTACATAATATATTGAAATTGAAACTCACAACCGTGCTGGCTAGCCACTCGCCATATTTGCAAAAGTGCCCAAGATCATCACCACAAAATTTAAATTGTATTTCTTGATTTGGGCGTGCCACCCATCCATAGTGTTCCAATGGGCATTCAAACACCTCGTATCTATAATCCTCACCAAGAGAGAATATACGAGTGATGGGAGATAACGACATCGGCTATGCCTTAAATTTTAAATAAAGAAAGTATATAAGTAGTTGTGAATAAAAAACCATAAGTAATTAGTTGAGAAATATGATCATTATGAATATACCTGCCAAGACAACTAGAGCTTCCACTGCGCCAACTCAAGCTCTCGCCTTTTACCTCCAACTCCCGCTCCCTCTGTGACAAGTCATCCACCTCCACATGTGTCTTTTGACAACTCTATTTTGTGATCACATGTGAAGGTTGGGCAACTCCAGTTGTGTCCTGGGAACCCGTGGAGGAAAGCTCCTTTATAAGCATCTGCTTGAAGAATGGATTTGATAGGAAGCGGCTCATCAACTGATCTGTAAAAGGTCGGACCGACAATGAGCTGCTGTTTAACCTTTTCTCTATGGCGCTCCTCATTATCGACCTGCCTACGTGAAGCACTTGTACCATAAATATTTTTGATGCCCACCGTCCCTGGGACGAATGAGCCCTGGGAGCATTTTTCCTTAAGCTCCTCCTACAATTAAGAAATTAAAAACGTGTAAGGCAATGTGTTAAAAATTTTAATATATACAAATATCAACTACCAATGCAATTAGTTTGTTACTTACAATCCTTTCTGCCATTGTGCGTGTTGCTTCAGCATTAAAATCTCCTTTTTTTGTCCTTTGGCCCTCCAACCAAACATCCTTGTTGGTGATAGGAGATGTAGGTTCAACAACTGTGCCCTCAGGCACCTCTCCAGCTACTATCCCATCATTCAGCTTCTCCTGTAAGTCCCTCAACTTATCCGCCAACATCTCCTTAATCTTAGTGGAGTACCCACCTTGAGAAAATGTGTGGGTGTGAATGTTCTTTCCTTGATTCCTCTTACCCCTTTCCCTTTTAGCCTGTTAAAACAAAAACACATAATAAATTTAGTTAAATAAATTTTCTTTACTTAAATGTACTCTAAAATGGATAAGTAAATTAACTTCGACTAACCATAAATGAAGCTGTATGTCGGCTCCTAACAAAACTACCCCACGTCTCCCTATCAATGTATGGGTAGTTTATAAAATGTTCTTTGTGGTCCCTCGGACCGAATACGTAGTGCCTATTAAGATCGTGCTTAAACCCATTCCAACGCTTTGCCGCCAGTGAGAGCCATTTCGCCCTATACACTTCCGTATTCGGCACGGTCCACGCTATCTACACATTAAATACGTAACAAAGAGGAGGAATTAGAACTCAAATTATTCTTTAATAATGTACATCAAAGGAGTGTAAAAGTAAAATACCGTGATAGCCTCCCAAATCTGATCCTTAACGTTCTGTTGCACTTCTTCCTAATCCCTATGTAGGATGCTAGTGTGCTCCTTAGCTTCCTTAGACACCCAAGTTGTAAATTTCTTAGCACAGGGTCCCTGGGGAGTCATTTTATCATCAAACCATACCTCAATCTTCTGACCACTGAGCCTAGCCTTTTCTAACTTTTTTCAGACTAGTGGTTGCTCTACCCCATTTTTTCTTACTCTGTGATGGATGTTTGGACAAATAAAAATTAAATTAGAGGGTTATGTATTACATGGATTAATAAAGAATATGAGCCTAATTAATTAAATTATATGTATAAATAAAACTTAAACTATCAATAGGCATAGGTGCCACCGACCCCTCTCGTGCATGTGGGATGTCAGCTTTATCCATGTGTATGCCTGTTCAGAATTTTTTTTAATAAATTAGGTTATTTTAACACGGATAAATAAAGATAAAGATAAATACAAATGGATAAATAAAAATAAATCTAAACTAACATGGATAAATAAAAATAAATCTAAACTTACACTATGTTTAAATTTAATTTAGATATATCAATATCCCATCGTGATGATCATCACGAGTGGCATGTTCATCATCCACCTGTGTTTCCTCAATGATAGTAGGCATGTTTGTTGAGAAAGAAGGAGTCTCGGGAATATCAAGAGTTGAATCTTGATTTTCATCACTACTATTATTCATGCTTTTTCCTTGGAGAACCACAGACAACCTTTTGTTAGAAGGATCAGTGATGTAAAACACTTGTTTTACTTGGGAAGCCATGATGAAAGGCTCATTTGTATGACCTAACTTGCAAAGGTCTAACAATGTAAACCCCCATTCGTCGGTTTGTACACTACCTTTACTATCAACCCACTTACATTTAAAAATCGGCACCGTAAGCTTAGTGTAATCGAGATCCCAAATCTCTTCAATGACTCCAAAGTATGGTATCGGTGCAATAACGGGGTTTGTATCTTTTGAACTAGAGAAGTGCATTGATTCGGCCACAATCATAACCCCACTATTTTGCATGGTACTCATGTATCTTGTTCCTTTGTATAAAAGGAAAAGTTATTGATGTCGTATCCGCTCCAACATATGACATTAAACCTAGGCCCACGTGCTAGCCATTTTAATTCGTCAGAAGCAGTACTACCATCCCTCAGGATTTCATCTTTAAACCATTATAAGAAAGTCTTGTTATGCTTGTTCAACAACCACTTTTCGTTCATTCGAGGCTTTTCTTCCTTGACTCACTAGTGGAAAATATACATTAGATGGTAAAGGTTTATGTCAGTTAACCAAAAGATAGACGTTAAAAAGGGGGCGGTGGCAGTTTTGTAAATATCAGACTTCATTAATTCAATTTTAACGTCAGTTGTTTTAATGACTGACGTTAAAAGTGAAGTGACTCACTTTTAACGGCAGTTCAATAAAAAACTGACGTTAACAGTGAACATTTTAACGTCAGTTCGATAAAGAACTGACTTTAAAAGTGAGTCACTTCACTTTTAACGTCAGTCCTTACATCAACAGACGTTAAAGGTTATTTTAATAATTTTTTTATCTAGTATACGATCCCTTCCGCATTGCCTTCC
Source organism: Sophora flavescens (assembly GCA_030762895.1). Lineage (NCBI taxonomy): Eukaryota > Viridiplantae > Streptophyta > Magnoliopsida > Fabales > Fabaceae > Sophora > Sophora flavescens. The sequence continues at coordinate 11,620,993 of CM061066.1, forward strand.
TCAAAGTTTCAGTTTCACATGAATTGCTTTGATGTTTTGTGTTTCTGTTTTGAAAACTAAAATATATGTGCGAAGTATAAGTTGAATCAATAACCCAAGCCGGATCTCATTCATGAAGTGTGATACAGACTGATACAAAAGATTGAAAGGGTTTAAAATCCTATAAAAAGTTACATTGAAAGGGTTTAAAATCCTAAACATTAAAGCTACATCCCATCAGAGAGTTTTATGAAATATGCCAAAGGGAAAACTATACTCCAAAGACCTCAGAAAACTGGGGGGCATGAGAGAGCTCAAGAGAGGCAAAAACAGGTGCACTAGATCTGTTTCAGGCAAAGGCAGTGGTTCCAGAGACTTCCATGACGGTCACTTGCTGCCAAAGCTGAGGTTTTGGAACTGTGATGCCCGAGCACCTGATTTGCCCTCCAGCAGCTGATTCTCCGGAAGGATGATAAGGTGAGCAACTCACATAATGTGGTTTTCTCAAACTTATCACCCATGTAATGTGATTTACTCAAACTCAAAAGTTGTTTGACCATTAAGACAAAGACCTTTGAGTCTAGGAATAGTAAGAAAGAGTGATGAAGTTAGTCTCCACGGTAGAGCCATATTGTGAAGCAGAAAATTAAAAGGATGGAAGGAAGCTATTTATAGGAGCAGGGGATGAAGTTACTAAGCTATTCTGATGTTCTTGAATACTTATCTATAAACTTAATGCTCATTAAGAGGATTAAGTTACAAGGTGCATGGGTAAGTAGCACAGTAGTCAACGGAATGAATGTTTTTGCAGATATCTATACACTTTTAACGTCAGTTGTTTAAAAAAACTGACGTTAAAAGTGTTTTTAAAATAAAAAATATTTATTGTTAACGTTAGTTTTTTATACAACTGACGTTAAAAGTTTGATTTTTACTTCAGTTAAATAAATAGCTGACGTAAATAATCCTATATATTATAAATGTGCAGAATGAATATTGGAAATAATGTAATTAATATACGGGAACTTGGCATTCATAAATTAAGTTGACATTAAAAATGAGGTGGTGGCAGTTTGTAAATATTAAATCACTATTTGCGTCAGTTCTATAAATAACTGACGTAAATAATTATGAAACTCATTTCATTGGTTGTCGTGTCCCTGTTGTCCCTCTTAACGCATATCACTCCATATAGTACTGCAGTTTATTTCTAAACCTTTTTTTATACAAGTTTATTTTTAATTTTTATTAATTAGCTTGAATTAGTAAACAAATTCTTGTGCAAATTAAAATAAATAAACACTTAACATAAAACAAGTTATATGTATAATCAAATCGTATGTCATTGAAGCGATTCATAAGTTAAAATTACATGATTAAAAGATAAAAAATTTCTGCAACATAGCCCTAAAATATAAAAAAGTTTCTGCATCAACATCATTTTCTTCTCAGTCCTGTCATCAGAAACTCCAATGGATGCATCACCTCCCTCACTTGAATTCCATGATGCAAAGTAAATCCTCAGTCACTAGCAGCGAAAGCAAAGTGAAATGGATCTTTGCATCTTTCTTCTTCAGTGGAATTCCTTGATGCATCATCTTGAATCCACAATCACTTGCTTCCAAAGCAAAGTGAAAGGGATGACGGGGATGAAATAAAGTGAGAGAATCACATTACGTGATTCACCCAACCTTAATATCCATGTAATGTGATTTACACAAACTCAAATTGTTTGACCATTAAGACAAAGATCTTTGAGTCTAGGAATAGGAAGAAAGAGTGATGAAGTTAGTCTCCATGGCAGAGCCATATTGTGAAGCAGAAAAATTAAAAGGATGGAAGGAAGCTATTTATAGGAGCAGTGGATGAAGTTACTAAGCTATTCTGATTTTCTTGAAAACTTATCTATAAACTTAATGCTCATTAAGAGGATTAGGTACAAGGTGAATGGGTAAGTAGCACAGTAGTCAAAGGAATGAATGTTTTTGCAGAAACTAATAAACTTTTAACGTCCGTTGTGTAATACAACTGACGTAAGAAGTGGTGAGTGTTTTTAACGTCAGTTTCTTAATACAACTGACGTTAAATATATGACCTTTAACGTCAGTTTTTACTAACAACTGACGTAATAAGTGTGAGAGTTTTTAACGTCAGTTTCTTAAGACAACTGACGTTAAATATATGATCTTTAACATCAGGTTTTACTAAAAACTGACGTAAAATGTTGTTTTATTTTAATTATAACGTTTACCCCAGTGCGCCCTCTCCACTTCTCTGTACGTCTCTTTTCTCTTTTCATCACGCTCAACCCTCACTCTCTCTCTCACTCTGCCCTAATCGCGAGCTCATCTCCACCGTAACCACCGCGAGGGCTTCTTCGCCACCACCGTGAGGTACACTCTTAACCCCTAACTCTGTCTTTCCCGCTCATTCTTTGCAATAACTTGACATCTCTCTTTCCCCTTCCCGCGCACTAACTCTCCTTGTCCCTCTGCTCTCAGTAACCACATCGAACGTTGGCCACCGCTCGAGCTTCCCCCCACCACCACGCGAGCGCCTATTTCTGGTGAGTCTTTAGGGCACATTTTTTTATTTTTGGTTTTGAGTGCATGCATGTTGCTCTGCTGGTTGAAACTGTAGTGTCAGTAGTTGAAACTTGAAACTGTCAGTTTGAGTTGTTTGGAATGTCTCTATTTTTGGTTTTGAGTGTATGTTGAAATTGTAGTCTCAGTAGTTGTAACTTTAAACCGTGAGTTTGAGTTGTTTGGAATGTCTCTATTTTTGGTTTTGAGTGCATGTTGCTCTACTGGTTGATCTGTCAAGGCCGTGATGCTCATCACGGCTAGACCGTGATCAGTTCTGCCTATGAGTCTGGTTCAGTTGGCACGTTACGGCCGTGATGGACATCACGACCAGGCCGTGACCAGTGCTTGGCAATCTTCAAAAACTATAGTTTTCAATCTCCCGTATTGTCCTTATATTGGATATATAGATGTTTTGTATATCTACAGGACCTATCTTGTTATTTTTATTTATACTTCTGTATTTATTTTGAGTTATAACCTATGTTAATACATATATATTGTTTCTGAACAGGAATACATATGGATCAGTCGGATAGCCCACATGCACGGGAGGACACTGGGGGTTTCGCAGGACCCGATCACGTCTACGCCTGATTCTAGTGTAAGTTTACATGTTATATACTATCTTTAGTCCTTCTTTTTAATGTAAGTTTATAATGTTACAACCCTCTATTTTATCTTTTTTTTGTCCATACAGACATCACAGGCACATAGGAAACGGGGTAGAGGAGCCACCTCGTTGAAGAAACTAGAGAAGGACAGGCAGAGCGGACAGAAGCTTGAGGTGTCCTTCGATGCTAATCTAAATGCCCAGGGACCCTGTGCTAAAGAATTTAATAAGTGGGTGTTTCTACAAGCGAAGCAGCACGTAAGCATCAACTACAACCACTGGAAAGACGTTCCACATAACGTTAAGGATCAGATTTGGGAGGCTATCACGGTATTTTACCTTTACATTCGTTTGATTTACATTATTGGATAATTATCCGAGTTATAATCCACCCAGTTGTTATATATGTATCTAATGTGTAGTTAGATTGGACTGTGCCAAATGACGAGGATCATCGTCATAAATGTATGAAAATGGCATCAAAGCGTTGGAATGGGTTCAAGCATGATCTTACCAGGTACTATGTATCTGGGAAGAAGCGGCTTGATAAAATGTTCTCGGATTATCCCTGGATTGATCAGGATACTTGGGATATGTTTGCCAGGAGTCGACAGGATGGAGAATTTCAGGTTGGTTGATTAAGTTAATTTTGTATGCTTATTATAGATCATTTAACTGTATTTAATTATGTGTTTTTGTTTGAATAGGCTAAGGCAAATAAGGGCCGGCAGAATCAGGCGAAGAACGTCCACCGCCACACCATGTCTCAAGGTGGGTACCACACTCGGATCGAGCAGATGATGGCGGATAGGCTGAGGGCGAAGCAGGAAGAGCACTCTGCTAGGATTGAAAGAGGAGAGGTGCCTGAGGGCACACCATCAAGTCCTCCGTCAGACATCGACCGCGAGGATGTCTGGTTAGCCGGCCGCATGACAAAGACGGGATCTTTTAAAGTTGATGCCACTCGCGAAGTGGCAGATAAGATTGTAAGTAAATAATTAACTTGATTTCAATTGATATTTGTATAGATATTTGCAACACTTTTCACTTGAACGTTTTTTCATTTTTTTTTCATTGTAGATGGATCTTAAAGCAAAATCCTCCCAGGGCGTATTCGTCCCTTCTGGATGGCAGGACGTCTTGATGACTGCTCTAGGCAAGAAAGACCATCCTGGTCGGGTTCTCGGTGTTCCTGGGAACGTGACCATCAAAGAATATTATGGCAAGTCTGCTTCACGAAAGCGGGTGGTCAATGAAGCATCAATTTTGGCTGACATTACTCAGCACCTCATGTCCAACCCAGATATTACAACACATCTGATGCAAGGCTTAATATCCAACCCAGAATTCAAGCAGGTGCTTGCCAGAGAGCTTTCCTCCGTCGGTACATCCTAGGACACCGCAGGGCTTGCCAACCCTTCACATGTGAGCACAAAAGAGAGTTTTAGTAGGGCACATGTGGAGGACGATGAGTTGGCAGCTAGGGAGCGGGAGTTGGAAGTCCAACGCCGTGAGCATGAGTTGGAAATGAAAAGGCGTGAGCTTGAGTTGGACTCCAAACGACGTGAGCTCGAAATGTTAGCAAAGGTATTTATTCATTATTAATGTCCAAATTAGTCAAATAATTACTTGTGTTTTTTTAATTATCAAAAAATTATCTAATTTATTTTTCCTAAACTGAAGGCCAAGTCGACGTCGGTGTCGTTGTCACCTATCACTCGTTTGTTCTCACTTGGTGAGGATTATGCATTTGAGATTTTTGAATGTCCATTGGAGCACCATGGATGGGTGGCACGCCCAGATCAACGGAGGATATTTACCTTCTGTGGTGATGATCTCGGGAACGCCTGCAGAAATAGCGTCTGGATGAACAACAATGTTTTCAGTCTCTGGTGCACGTAAGTTAATTTTAATTTTATAACTTATTTATTTTTGGTATTTTTCCATTTAATAATTTATTTTAATTTCAATATATATATTATGTAATTAACATCCACACCTATTCATATATTAGGTATCTCCATCGTCTTCTGCTTGATAAGGGCGTTGCATCAGTTTACGGTTTGTTAGATTCGTCAATCCTTCTGCCCGATTTCTTTGCTGGTGATGCATTGAGTAAATAATTAGGGAACTTGTTGGGAGACAATCCAAAAGAATTATATCTGGCTCCCTACTGTATGAAAAACCATTGGCAGTTGTTCGTACTTCACCCGTCTAGGCATAGAGTCATATTCTTCTACTCTCTCCACCAAGATCCACCACCGAAGGTGGTGGAAGCTGTAAATAATTAAGTAACTAATCTTAAATTTAATTTAAGTTTTAATATCAGTTGTTTTTAGTTTATTACACATGTGATATATGAATTTGTTAATTGATCGACATGATTATTTGTTTATGATAGCGCGCTGAGGGCGAGTAGCATAAGTTGCGCCAACGGGAGAAGTAGGACTTCTAAGGCTAAAGCAAATCCTGTATGGAACATCCTCAAGGTTTGGTAGTTTATTTATCAAATAATTAATATTATAATTACTAATTTATATGTATATTCAACTGACGTTGAAATTAATTTTGTTGGTAGTCTCGATTTCAAATTGACGGGTGGTCGTGCGGCTATTATGTGATGCTTCATATGCTGAACATAGTCTCCACATCTATTACGGATGGATAGATTAAGGTAATATTTAAACAACTTGTTAAATTATATATTATAGTTTTGAAGATGACTTGCATTGATGTTATTGTTATTATTTGAACATGTGTAGGCATTTAACGACCAATCGCCTATTCAAGAAGATGAGTTAAGAGACTTGAGGATGCGCTTCCCTAAATTCTTCTTCAAGTATGCGGCTGAAAAAGGAATTGACAACATACCTCCGCAATACTTAGATAAATAGTTTTTTTGTTAGACTTTAGAAACTAATTAATAACATGTATATATATATCCTTAGATTGGTAGTTTTGTTTTTTAGACATTGGAACTAAAATTTATTTATATATATACATGGGTTTTGGTTTTAAGTCCCCCCCATTGTTCCATATTTCCTTTGCAATTCTGTAATGTGTGTGATATTCTGTGTTACTGGGATATTTAATGAATGCAGGGATAGCTGAGGGGAGTGATATTTTAAAACTGAATTTTAAAAAAAAAAACCTATTAACGTCAGTTGTATCAAACAACTGACGTTAATAGTATTTTATAAAATATAAAGTACACTATTAACGTCAGTTGTTTATTAAAACTGACGTTAAAATTAAACCTTTAACGTCAGTTCTTTATAACCACTGACGTTAGTTTTAACAAAATTAACGTCAGTTGTCTTAAAGAACTGAGGTTAATAGTTTTATGTTTAACGTCAGTTGTTTAAAAAACCGACGTTAATTTATACAAAATTAACGTCGGTTTTGTTAAGGAACTGACGTTAATAGTTTTATATTTAACGTCAGTTCTCAACTGATGTTAAAATATTAAATATTAACGTCAGCTGTATTTACGTCAGTCAGTATTCTGACGTAAAAAATCAATTTTAACTGACGTAAAAAACACTTATTGCACTAGTGACTTTTATTTTGTGATCACGAAAGTAAGGTTGAACCATATCGATGTTATTCAATATATACAAATGTGCTTGAAGTACTTCCTCCCGACCCTTGCTATTAATCATTACACATGTGTACTCTTACCCTGACATCTTCTCTCATCATGACGAGGCTTAGGAACCCCTATAGGATCCGTGTTATGAAGGTAGTCTGAATAAAACTCAATAGCTTCTTCTGCAACGTACCTTTGAAAAATAGATGCTTCGGGACGGTATGGATTCTTCACATACCCTTTCAAGCTCTTCATGTATTGCTCAACTGGGTACATCCACCTCAAATAAATGGGGCCACGTAATCTAATCTCCCTCACTAAATGAACAATTAAGTGAACTATGATGTCAAAAAACGAAGAAGGAAAATACTTCTCCAATTGGCACAAGATTGTAGCAGCCTCAACTTCCAACTCATCCTACTTACGGGGGTCAACGACTTTACTACATATAGCACTGAAGAATGAGCACAACCTAGTAATAGCATGTCTCACATTTTTAGGAGCAATACCACGAATAGCCACAGGCAGAAGTTGTTGCATCAAGATGTGGCAATCATGAGACTTTAAGCCAACTAATTTGAGATCACTTGAGACAAGCCTCTTGACATTTGAAGAGTAACCATGTGGAACTTTGATGCCCTGAAGACACTCACACAAACTTTGTCTCTTTTTTTGTGACAAAGTATGACATGCTGGAGGCAAATATGTCCGCTTACCATCCTCAACAACTGGAGCTAACTGCTCTCGTATACCCATCGTAACAAGATCGAGACGAGCATTCACACAATCCTTTGCCTTGCCCTGAATGTTGAGAAGAGTCCCGATCACACTATCACACACATTTTTCTCCACATGCATCACATTATTACAGTGTCTGACATCAATCTTGCACCAGTATGGAAGATCAAAGAATATCGACCTCTTCTTCCATATGTTTTTCTCGGTAACCTTAGCCTTCTTTTTGACATTGCCGAAGATAACATTGATGTGCTTCACCCGTTGATAAACTTGCTCTCCATTTAAGGCCGTCGGAGCATTTTCAATCTTTTGGAATCCATTAAAAGCTTTTTTCATCTTATGATATAGGTGATCACATCTAAGAAATCTCTGATGCCCAAGGTAAATCGTCTTCCTTCCATGATGCAACTGAGTGTAGCATGTGCCTTCTTCACATATAGGGCATGCTTTATGCCCCTTAACACTGGACCCGGACAAGTTCCCGTATGCTGGAAAGTCATTGATGATGCAAAATAACATGGCACGCAGCTTGAAATTCTCGTGAGAATACCCATCAACTAAATCAACACCTTCGACCCACAGCTTTTTCAAGTCTTCAATCAAGGGACTTAGATAAACATCTAAGTCATTTCCCTGTTTCTTTGGGCCTGAAATCATCATAGATAACATCATGTATTTTTGCTTCATGCACAACCAAGGAGGTAGGTTGTAAATCGTCAAGAGAACAAGCCATGAACTATGAATACTACCAAAGTTACCATATGAATTTATTCCATTTGTAGCAAGTCCAAGCCTTAGGTTTCTTGGCTCATCGGTGAAATCCGGAAACAAAGTATCAATCTTCTTCCATTGCACAGAATCAGCCGGATGGCGAACCTGTCCATCATGTTTCCTCTCATCATGATGCCATCTAAGATTCTTTGCATATTTCACATTAGGAATCAATCGCTTGAACTTTGGAATTATTGGACGATACCACAACACCTTCGCAGAAGGACCCTTTTTTTCACTTCACAAATCAAATCATAAAAATCATCACCATCATCGTCATCCTTCACTTTGTAGCGTGATAACCCACACTTGGGGCAATCGTGATTCTCTTTATAATCACCTGGGTACAATATGCGATCATTGGGGCATGCGTGTATCTTCTTATACTCCATACCCATCGGACACAACGCCTTCTTGGCCTCATAGTTACGGCCATGCAATGTGTTTCCCTTTGGAAGCAAGTCTTTCAATAATTCAAGCAATTCTGTGAAGCTTTTATCGCTCCAACCATTTCTCGTCTTCACACAAACCAATTTTAACACCGCCGACAACCGTGTATGAGTAGTACAAAGGCTTATCCGCATCACTGCACAACCTTTCATACACATGTGCTTGATGATAAGATTCTTGTCCAATATCACAGATCATGTCCTCTACTCGATCATCCTCCATATCTACGTCAACGTCCTCACTTTGGGAGACACATGGCTTAGTACTTAACAACACATCACCATGCCATATCCATCTTGTATTGTAAGATGTGGAAACTGTTCTTAGTCAAGAGGGGGGGAGGGGAGTGAATTGACCTTTTCAAATCTTTTCGAAAAACAAATGTTTAAGTTCCCTTTTTCAAATGGAGTAACAAGAGAGTAAACTTTCCTTGAAGCTTAAGCAAGAAGCAGTTGCAATAGCAATTCAAGAATGCACTTAAATAAAGATATTCAATTGTATAAGCTAAGAGATAGTATCATAAAACAATCATGCACTATAGTATCATAAGCATAGAACATAAAGAATCATGCATACGATAATAAAGATTGTAAGAAAGTAAAGAGAGTAGGGATAGAGAAAGTGACACAAGTATTTTACTGGTTCGGCCCACTACCTGAGTGGCCTACGTCCATTCCACAAGAATCCTCTTGGAGAAATTCACTATGACAAAGTTTGTACAAGAGATACCACACTCCTTACAAAAGTCACTCTCCCTTGTAGGATACCCCACCCACATGTACCACACTCTCAAGAGATACCGCACTCTTGAAACTTGTTGGATACCTCACCAACAACTCACTAAGGGATGCCTCACCCTTACACCTTGTTGGATATCTCACCAACAATAACCACACGAGATACCACACTCTTGCCAACAAAGGGATGCCTCACCCTTACTTTGAAGGATTCCACACCAACAAAAGATTTTTCTCCAAAGGCCACTTTGATGGATACCTCACCAACAAAGATTTATGCCCCTCAAGAGATGCCTCACCCTTGAGAACCTTGGGATCCACACTTCCAATACAAAACTCAAAACAAATTGAGTAGAAGATAAAATACTAGCACAAACACTTGTGCATCAAAGCTTGTAGCTTTTAGATCACTTGTAACAAAGGATGAATAGATGGCTTTCTATTTTGGCATTATAACAGTATATTTTTTCATATGATTTCATTTTAAAACTCTTAAACACATACCCTTTATATAGACTTCAATTGGAGCTAAAAAAGTTGAAGTTTGCTGAAATTTTGGGTGAGTATTGGAATACTCATATAGGGTATTCGAATACTCCCTGTAACAGAATCCAACAAACTTAACAGAATGGGTAGTATTCGAATACTCACAGAGGTATTCGAGTACTCCCTTCAAAAATTACCAAATTGCATTTGTAATGGCATACATGAGTTGGTATTTGAATACCCTTGAAGGAATTTCATGTTTTCCTCAAAGTAGACCAAGATACAACTATGTATGTGATTACTTATACCTTAAAAACATTTTCCAACATTTGGCATTTGATAATAGCTCTAATTGATTTCTATTTTTAGGTTTAGCATTATTATCTTCTTAATTTTGTTAAGCCATCTACTCAAACTAAGTTACTCATGACTTACATCAAAACCTAGAAAAGCAAATATAAAACGTCAAAACGATTACAACATTTTCAATCAATATGATCATCATCATAACACATTTCATATCTTCATTCTTGAACATGGGTGGAGATGTTCTTCACGGAAGCATACTTGAGACTTGAATCTCATAATCATCTACATGTATAATTCAAGTAAATCCCAAAACAAATAAGATGAGTACGTATATCCTTGACCGTACATTTCCTTATATTCAAACATTTGACACAAGGACAACAGAACATTCCTTTACTATTAGGACATTCCTTTGAGCAAATTCTATAAACTCTTTCACTCCCTTCAAATACTCATCACTTGTGCATTTACAAACCATCCAACTACGATCCATAGCTAGATAGGTTATGTAGATATATATACACCACTACCTCAGTCACATAACCTCAGTCAAAATGGAGATATTAATCGTTAGGTTAAAATATAATTTCATTTAGCATTTATTCTCATGAAATTAAGCTGAGCATAGGATGCACCCTTAACCCAAGTTTGTGTCATTACTTATTCACACCAAACCACATTGACAACCAATATCACAAAACTTAGCTCACCTGGCCAATTACGATCTTTTTCTCTCTGAACCCACCTAACCCAACCCAACCTGTGGCCATCCTTATCAAAATCTATCATGATTTTTTTTAAAAGAAAAAAACCAATATGGTGGTTTCAAAATCTATCATGTTTTTAAAAAAATATTAACAAAAGTTCAAACAAGCATAACAAGCATAACCCAAAGATTCAAACAAACATATACACAAAGATTCAAACAAGCATAACCCAAAAACACAGCAAGAAAATGCAACAAGAAAAATTTCAAGAAAAAGTTTCAACCTATAATATAAAGAAAATAACATAGGCATGTAGAACAGAGGCATTTATTCCATATTGAAGAAAGATACAAACAAAAACCTGTTAGGACGCTTTTCCAGATCAAATTGCTTCCCTTTTCCAAGCCTCATACCGTTCCCAGAAACTGAAAGCAAAATCCATTGTGAGCAAAAGCTTCTTACCACAGAGTAAAACTAACAGCAACAAACATATATGAAAAATAAAGAATGACAGAGTTTTGTCATGGTTAAGCTTACCACAAAGTTCAAAGGGCATTCACAGAGAGGATAAGGAGAGAGTGATTGCTCAGTGGTGGTGGTGCGACATCTCAGTCTCGGTGGATGAGATTGAGATGGATAGAGAGAGTTAGGGCAGCGAGTAAAGGGAGGAGAGTAAATGGCAGAGAGTTAGGGCAGAGAGTAAAGGTTCAAAGAGAGAGATAGAGAGAGAAAGAGGAGAGGAGAGTACTTCACGGTGGTAAGAGGAGCTCGCGGGTGATGGTGGAGAGATGAGCTCGCGCGCTGTGAGAGTGATGAAGAGAGAAAGGGTTAGGGCAGAGTGAGAGTGATGAAGAGGAGCGCGGATTAACATATAATTGCTTAAAAAAATTCAAAACAACCTTTAACGTCAGTTGTTAAAACAACAGACATTAAAAGTCATCTTTTACGTTTGTTGTGTAAATAACTAAAGTAAAAGATACACTTTAAGCATCAGCTGTTTAAACAACTGATGTTAAAAGTGATTTAAATGACCCTGATAATTACAGTTCTGCCACCGCCTCCTTTTTAACGTTAAGTTTTGGTTAACAGACATTAACCTTTCCCGTTTATTAATATTTTGCACTAATGTCACTTCGAGTAGAATTTTAATTAAATCTCTCCTTGTAGTAATTGCATAATTTCATATCTCAAGAACTTGTTCTTTTCCTTGTTTTAATTCTCATTGTTCATAGGTAACACCCTGCTTTTTATGTACGCGGTATTACCGGTTAAGATATAATTATTTATATTTTTATGTGAGACCAAGAAAATGATTTTGGATAATAAAAAATCATATTCATACTCTATCTTATGGTAGAGGGTTACAATGAAATTTTGGGTTGAAAATTCAGACGGAAATCGGTCTGCGTTTTCACTGACAGTAATTTTACTGATCTAAAAACCTAATGACTTGTGAACGAAACAGCTTAGGTTTAAATCATATTTTCAATGATATTGGTTTTTTTTGAAAATTTCCGGGTAAAAATAAAATCTTATATTTTATTTAGGCGAAATCTTCAAAGGAAACGCACGTAAAACCTAAATCGGGTAAACGACAGAGCCGGATACAGAGTTGAGGTGATGGAAGTGACTGATGAGAATGAGGGGACAAGCATTAAATGCGAGGTTACAAGCATTTAATGCAAGCCATCATGACAAAATAAATATCTAGATATTTTATACTATGAAAAAACTATTTTGCCCTTAAGCTTTCTAAGCAATTCCAACCTTGCCCTTAAGTGTTTTGGACCAAAATACCCCCCCTCACTCACTCAACCTCACGGCTGCCCACCTTCCCCCCACACTTAGCCAAATTTCATTTCATTCTAAGTCATTTTTTTCCAAAAACACTAAGAACTCCTTAGTTGTTCTTGCTAAGTTCTTCATTTTACTTCAAGTTCTGCATCAAATCTCTTCATTCCAAGGTGAGGATTCCATTCCTCATCATCTTGGATTCATTAATCCTCAAAAAATTTCCATTTTCATCAACAATTTCTCAAATTTCAATTCCTAGATCTAGTTTTTCAAAAATTCACCAAAAATCATAGAAAAATGTTGAGTGTTCTACCACTTGATCTTACCTCTCTACTACCTCTAGTTGTTAAATCCAGATGCTTGAAGTCAAAGTAAAATTCTAACCCTAACTCCCTATGTTGGTCAAATCTATGTACTTGTAGGCAAAGGAGATTTTGTTCAATTTTTAACTTAGATGAGGTTGATTATAAGCTATCTAGGGTTTCTATATTCTAAATCCAAGAGATTAGAATCAAAAGAAATTTCTAGCCATGTTTTCTTCCCTTGGCCGAAACCCTAGAGATCCTCAACTCAGATTACTGATTGCATGAATGATGGAATTCTCAATTGTTTAAAGTAAATGAATGTGGGGATTACATTGTTGCAGAGGGGGAAAACATTGAAGAAAAATTGTTTTGTTAAAATAGCATGGAATCTGTGCGAAATTTGTTGAATCCTTTAAGCTTGCCAAGTTTGAGTCTTTTTTAGTTTTAGTTTGCTTGGGGACAAGCAAAGTTTAAGTTTGGGGTATTTTGATAAGCCTCTGGCTCGTCTAGTTTTATAACTAGTAAGACCATGGTTTTTGTACTAATAATTCGAGTTTAACCTCGTTTTTGCCCAAATTTGGATTTAATTGTCCTCAAGCAACATTTTGAATCTCTTAAGTAGTTTTAGGATATTTTAGTTAATTTTGAGTCAAATAAAGCATTTACTGCTATTTCATATTTTCAGGTTAATAAGAAGGGCAAAAAGGGAAGGACACCTAAAGCAGAAGCCATCACGGCCAGGCCGTGACACTGGTCACAGCCGTGATGAACTACCCATGAAGACCAGAAAGAATCACGGACCAGCCGTGATAACCATCACGGGCATGATGAGCTACCCCTGAAGATCAGAGAGAATCACGGCCCAGCCGTGATACCCATCACGGGCATGATGAGAAGACCCTGAGGACTAGAGAGCGTCACGGCCTAGCCGTGATAGAGGTCACGGCCGTGACAGATCAGTACCCATGGACAGAATTGATCACGGCCTAGCCGTGATGGGCATCACGGTCGTGATAGACTGGAATTTGAATGCGCGCCCTTGGCAAAATGCGTCACGGCCTAGCCGTGATGGGCATCACGACCGTGACGCGAATCCTGATCTATTAAAAGGCACCAGGGCAGACGCAAAAGACACACAATTTTCACTGTTTACAATTTATTTCAAAAGTTTGTATTACGTTTGTGATGGAGAACTAATCACCAGGGATTAGTCTGCTGTAATCGGTTTCCACCGACACTTGAGGTTCCTTAATTCCCGATCAATTTGCTTGTCTCTTTCAATATTATGCTATATGCCTTGTTTGTTTAATTCAAGTTATATAGAATAAGTATTGATTAATTTTGATGATTCTATGTTCCTATACCTTGATCGCGTTTGTTTAATTCGCGTGTGTTTGATCGTGTTTGTTTAATTCACGAGAGCTTCAATCCGTTTGCTTAATTCGGAAATTAGGAACATATATCTCGTAGTGTCAAGTGCGCTTGTTTAATTGCTGCTACAATCGAAAAGGGATTAGAATCCTTAGGGCATGGAATTTATGTGACTCAATGATAGTTGGGAAACCAAAACAATAGATTAATCGTTCTAGCTTATTGATAATCACTTAATTGCACTGTTTTCTTAATCGAATCTTAAATCTACCCTCCCCCCAACCACCACCACCACCAACACCAAAATCGATTTGTAGGTTAATAATAATCCAAGAGTCCTTGAGAGACGATACTCGAGTTGTCGTTCCTTAACTACAATTTTTCTTCCAATCACTCGTTTTTGACCCGTGTGCGACAACGGATCAAATTGACGCCGTTGCCGGGGACTCTTGTTGTTATTAACAGATTTGTTAATTAATTTCTGAATTAGTTCTGGCTACTAGGTCTGGTTGTTATGACTTGTTTGATTTTGATCCTGAAATTGAGAGAACCTTGCACACACGCCGTAGAGCAATTCAGGCCAGCACTAGTGATCACATGACTGATCAAAGAACACTAAGACAACTTGCTGCTCCTGATGTTAATTACAATGGTTTATGTATTGAATATGCTGATGTCGTTGCTCCTTTTGAATTGAAATCTGGTTTAATACACTTGTTTCCAAGGTTTAGTGGTCTTGCAGGTGAGGATCCGCATAAGCATCTGAAGGAATTCCAGGTTGTTTGCACTACCAACTATTTTTCTTTTTTTCTTTTTTCTTTTTTTGCACTTGCCAAATTTCTAATCAAGCAACAACCTTTACATATTGTAGCACATCCCAACTTTTGAGTCCCCCCGTACTTATGCAAAATTCATTTCCAAAATAATTTCAAAGCAAAGCTCCTTTATCCCCTAAGGTTGGGTCATATCATTGTTTTTCACTTTTAGGCTTGTAATGAGCTATAAAACAAAGAATGGGATAAATAGGCTCAAAGGGCTATCAAGGGGATAATTTTAAGGTTGGCTTATTTGGCTAGCGGTTTAAAAAGAAGAACAAAAATTGTCTAGATCACTTCAATACATGCATGTGAACAAGAAGTTTCAAAAAGAGTCAAGTCAAGTTCTAGAGTAACTAACAATCATGAGCGAAATCACACAAGAGGGAAAGAGAATGGCAAAGTGTATTCCGTTCATTTTACGGCTCAAATCTCACAAAGGACCAATTTCTATCACAAATGAAGCACAATTTAGTATTCCAATCCAACTTATCATACTAAGAATGCAAGAAAGTCATTCATATCATGCCACAAAACCTATAGTCCAAGAATAGTGAAATCACTCACACCTTACACATACTACGGATTTCACTGAAAGGTAAATCAAATTTTAGTTTTTATTTTTTTTAGACCCTAAAACAACAAACCAAACAAAAACAATATAAATAAAATCCTAAAACACTAAAACACCAAAAATAAATAATACAATTTTTTTACATTTTATTTTAAAAATAGAGAAAAATAACATAAACAAAAAAAGAAACAGATGCCAACAAAGTTCAACACACAATTTAAAAACATCATAACCTAGTATATCTCCCCCAAACTTGAAATCTACATTGTCCTCAATGTAGAACATATTAAAATCAAGAACAAGAACAAATTCATTCACATAGAGGACACGAAAAATAAAATAGAAAGGGGGAGAAAAAGCCTTATAGAATGTAGTGCAGCAAGTCTCATTGTGGCTCAAGCGCTTCTCCAATGCTTGCTCTAAGAACTTCTCACCAAATTGCTTGAGCCAGTCTTTATCAACCATGAAAGCCTTAGTGGTTGTCTATAACATAAGTAATGTTGCATCATCCATCATGACATGATCACCATCTTTTATGGGTATTCTTTTTTTGGGTAGCATGTCCACATGATCCCCATTTTCTACATTTCTTGGCTGAACAGGGTCCTCAAACTCATGTGTCTCATGTTCCATATGCACTTTTTGCTCCTCATACCCTAAAAAGGATGAAATTCCAACACATGCTGCACACAAAATAGCATCATTAAAGTTAACACATGAAGTACATAAAATAGAATCAGGAAAATCTTGAATATCTGGAAATTCAACACAAAGTTCATCAACAATAGTATTCTTGACATCATTATCAAAATCATGCTCTGAAGAAGTATTGCCGAGAATATCTATTTGTGAATCTGAATGCTCTTCAAGGAGATGTTGTGATTGCAGTGTAGTCAAGGTGGAGGCAATGTGACCAATTTGAGTGGCCAAATTCTGAAGACTTGCTTCTGTCCTCTGTTGGAATTCAAGAGTGTGTTCTGCCATTTGTTGCACCAATTCTTCCAAACTGGGTTGGACTGGTGTGGGGTCAGGCTGATATTGATGCTGGCTTATTGTCAATTGATTCACCAAAGAAGCTAACTCGTCCAAGCTGCCATGTTCTCCACCATGTTGGCCAGAATAGAAAAGTTGCACCTCATTCACTCCAATCATGCCAAAATCACTACTAAACTCATAATCACCAGTAAAGTCAGGATAATATATGGATGATGGCTCATAATCAACATTAGGCATATAATTTTGTATATAATTATCCATGGGAAGTACTAAGATTCACAACCACGACAATCACAATGTACAATACCATCAATATGATATAAACATATAAGCTGAAGACACTCACGTATAAGCTCCAAACGTCACAACAAAATAAAAATAAAAAAATAACAAAAACACAAAATAGGCAATTTTACACAACCTGGTAAGCTACAAAAAACAAAACAAAAAAAACAAAAACAAAAACCACAAAAGATAATTTTTAATTTTTTTTGTTTATAACTATGAGACTACCAAAAGATGAAAACCAGTCCAAAAAAACAATTTAATTCCTAATATGGCTAATAAAAATCAAAGATCCCCAGGAACGACGCCAATTTGATCCGCTGTCGCACACGGGTCAAATGAATCAAAATTTAAAACTGTAGTACAAGGTGATAACCTTCGTCGTCTCGCAAGGATCTCTGATTTAATTAACCAAATACAAGAATCATGCAAAGTAATGAGAAAAAGGGGAATTTTTGAATTCAATGAGAGAATAAAATAAATTGTAAAAGAGAGATGAGAATCAATGTATCAAATCGACTAATCCACTGGTTAAAGGTAATTTCACTTGGACCTATCACGGGTTTCAGAGGATCTAATCTCTTCTCGTGATTCTATTCTTGTTTGATCATAAAATTAACCGATCAAGCGTCAATTAATTCTATACGAATTCCTACTGGATTAAGAATCACAAAATTTGATTCATTATAATTATGGAACAAGCGTCACAAAACCATAATCAATCTTATAACCGAATTCAATCAAACCTACACTAAGCGTCATAGATCCTATCAATCCTTATTCGTAACAATCAAAACAAGCGTTCAACATGCTTCGAATAATCTCAAATCAGATTATAATTAGATTGGAATGCAAAAACGAGTTTGAGTGATTAAGCATCAAAACACAAAAGCGGAATTGCAAACATTGATCAATAGATGAAGGATTAAAAGAAAAAGATATAGAATTACTAAAACGAAATTAACATTGAAAACCAAACCTCAAGGTCTTTGTAAAAATCCCTAACCAGTGAATCAATCTAAGAATTTAGCCTTCCATAGGAGGCTTAAACGAAAATAAGAATTGAAGAGTGATGAGAAGAGAGACAAAACCCTATGAGCAGCCGCCTCTCCAAAGATGATAAACAAGGTCTCAAAACCACCTACTTATAATCTAAGGGTAAACTAATACGTCTGACCTAGAGAGCCCAATGGGAATTAATTGGCCCATTAATGATTGATTACATGGAGATATGACAACAATAATTCCAATTCCCGCACTAATCTGGACAGCTTCGGTAATTAGACTTTTCGACCATCAAAACGTCAGAACTGGGCTTATCAGTCAACATGAAAGTTGTAGATATGCTTCTTAGCTTTCCAACGCCACAAAGATAACTCAAATCGGACATGTATAGACCAAGTTATGGCCTGCAGAAGGGAGACAGGTCAGGATGCACTAAAATCCGAAAATTGACTAAGAAATTGATGAGTGTGATTTCACCTCATTCTCCATGTACATTTCTGCATGCATTTGCATATAGTTAGGCCATTTTAGTGTTTATTTTGTTTAGTTTTTCCTTTGGAACGGATAAGGTGGTATTGTGTGTTGTTTTGCAGATATTCATGATTAAATGCCCAAGAATTAGCAAGTATGAAGCTTGGATGACTTAGAGCTTTGAAAGATAAGAAATTGAGCCAAGCAGAGAGTATCACGGCCTAGCCGTGATGGCCCTCACGGCCGTGAGGGAGCAGTAGCTGAAGAAAGAATTGAGCCAAAAGTCAGAAGCTGTCACGGCCTAGCCGTGATGGCTATCACGGCCGTGACGTGTCAGCTGTGCCAGATCTCCAAAAGTCAGAAACGATCACGGCCTAGCCGTGATGGCTATCACGGCCGTGACCTGTTAGTTGGAAAAGTCAGAAACGATCACGGCCTAGCCGTGATGGCTATCACGGCCGTGATGAATCAGTAAATGAAGAGGCGGCCCAAGTCAGAAACCATCACGGCCTGGCCGTGATGGCTGTCACGGCCGTGACGGGCCGCGAGTTATAAAAGGGTCTCTGAGCAGAACAGAAAGACATGGAGAAAAACCTAAAAATAAGACCTTTGCTGCTGTGGCTGCTGTGCAACATTCTATGGAGCTCTCTCCTTTGTTCATCTCTCTAACTCTTTCTTTTGTTTTATCTTCAATTATGTGTAGCTAAACTCCCCCTTGTTGGGGTTAGATTATTGCTTATCTGAACTTGGTTGTGAAATGACTTGACTATAATACAGTTTCCTTCTTCTTTATGAGTGTATGATTCTATGTTTAATGCTTTCCTAGGCTTGATCATCTTAGGAATGATTAGTTGCTTTGATAGACAATTGAAAGGTTGATGTTAAAGCATGCTCATGAATCATATGCCAAGTAGTCCAAGAATCTAGACATAGGTGTTGGCTGCTTGCAATCTCATGAATCTTTATTCTTAATGCAATTTCTCTGATTAATCCACCTAAGACATTAGGGTTTAATTTGGGATTTTAGGCTCATTCCACCTAAGACATTAGGGTTTGAGTATATTAGAAAAGATTCGATTGTCATAATTGAAGTAGGAATTGTGTTAGTTATCATTTCATAACAATCAAGGGAGGATTAGCTTAGTCTAACCCTAACAATTCTATCTAATTGTTATTCATATTTCTGTCTGCCTTTTAACTGTTTGATAAAATTCCAAAAAGAACAAAAAAACATTTTATTCTTGTTTGCTTGTTAGATGATAGAGCTACCTTCACTCCAAAATTTGATCGCCTAGATAGTAGTCTAATTTGCGAAGTGGTAATTGTCCACGATCCCTGAGAACGATATCCGGTCTTACCGTTTTATTACTTGCAACGAACCGGTACACTTGCCGAGTCCGTGTCAAGTTTTTGGCGCCGTTACCGGGGATCGGTGTGCCAATATCACGAGTACCAAAGGGGACTCCTAATTTAGGCATTTTTACTGTTTTCCTACTGTGTTTTTTCTTTCTTATTTTCTGTTTCTCTGCTGTAAATTTCTGTTGTGTGCTGTTTTTCTGTTTTGCTGTTTGTTCTGCGCTACTCTGTTTGTTCATTGTATGCGAGGTACAATCGACCCAGGTGAACTCCAATTCGAACCTAAGATCGAGAGACTTTGTAGAAGGAATAGGAAGGAAGCCAAGGCAAGACAGAACAGAGAAGGGACATCCTCTGCAGTGCAAGAACTGTTAGTTGAATTACCAGCTGTCACCATGGCTGAAGATAATGCACCAAGAAGGACAATGGGGGACTACACTTCCCCTAGAGTTGATAGATGTGGAACTCCGATTGTGAGACCTGCAGTAGCTTGCAATAATTTCGAAATCAAGGCATCACTTCTCCACCTTGTGCAGCAAAATCAGTTTGGAGGTTTGGAGAGTGAAGACCCTCATGCTCACATTGGTACTTTCATTGAGTTGTGTGACACCATCAAGTTAAACAGAGCTTCCGATGAGGCCATTCGTTTAAGGCTTTTCCCTTTCTCTTTGAGGGATAGAGCTAAGTCATGGCTACAGTCTCATCCTCATGGAAGCATCATCACTTGGAACGACTTGGTCAGCAAGTTTTTATCTCGCTTCTTCCCTCCGTCAAGAATGATCAAGTTGAGATCAGAGATTAATGCCTTTGCACAGAGGGATGGTGAGTCACTCTATGAAGCCTGGGAGAGGTTCAAGTCCTTACTCACAGCTTGTCCAAATCATGAACTAGAGACATGGCAGCAGGTTGCAACATTTGTTAATGGGCTCAATAGGAATTCAAGAAGTATGATTGAAGCGGCTGCAGGAGGGACATTGAGTCAGAAGACGCCCGAAGAAGCAAAGGACTTGATTCAGAACATGGCTAACAATGACTATCAAATGCCTAGTTCTCGATCAATGGTCAAGAGAGGTGTTCTAGAGCTGGATGAAATTGGCGCTCTCAAGGCACAAATGGCTATTCTTACCAAGCAATTGGGGTCGGTTCAACTGCAGAATTCTCAACTACAAGCTGTCCAAGTTCAAGGTACTTCAGTGTGTGATTTCTGTGGAGGCAACCATGCAAATGGAAATTGTGAGATCAATGTGGTTGGAAGTTCTGGACAAGAAGAGGTAAATTATATGGGCAACCAAGGGCCTAGAAATGATCCTTACTCCAACACCTACAATCCGGGGTGGCGCAACCATCCTAACTTTGGGTGGAGACAAGGGCAAAGTTCGAGTTCTCAAGCACAGCCTCCTCAAGAGAGTTCAAGCAAATTGGAGAACATTCTGGGCCAGTTCATGCAAGCCACTCAAGAGACTATGAAGAATCAAAATGCCTCCATCAAAAATCTTGAGCACCAGATAGGACAGTTGGCAAGGCAAATGGCAGAAAGACCTCAAGGGCAATTGTCGGGAGATACAGAGAGAAATCCAAAGGAAGAGTGCAAGGCAATTACCACAAGAAGAGGGAGAGTGTTGACCCCACATGAAAAAGAAAGAGAAGAAAAGGCAAGTGGAACTGAAATTGATAAGGTGCAGTTTGAAGAGGTAAACAATGAAGAACCCGGAACTTCCCAAGATACTACCTCTATTCCTACTGGTGTAGAAGCTGAAAAACCGCAGAGGGAGAAATTGGTTGATGAAGAATTTGCGAAGAAGAAGACTAGAAGACAAATTCTGGAAGAAGTTGATAATCCCAAAGAGCTTCCCCCATATTTCAGAATCCCGTACCCCCAACGGTTGAAGAAGGAAGCAAAAGACCAACAATTTTCTAAATTCCTGGATGTATTCAAAAAGCTACAGATCAATATCCTTTTTGCTGAAGCACTTGAGCAGATGCCCAAATATGCAAAATTCATGAAGGAACTTCTCACGAAGAAAAGAAAGATCAAAGAAGGCGAAACTGTTGCCTTAACTGAAGAGTGCAGTGCGATACTGCAAAGAAAGCTACCTCCGAAGCTGAAAGATCATGGTAGTTTTATAATCCCTTGCACTATTGGGAATGTTGCTATCAGAAAAGCCTTATGTGACTTGGGAGCTAGTGTCAACTTGATGCCGCTTTCCATGTTGAACAAGCTTGGAGGTGGAGAGGTAAAACCAACCATGATGGCATTGCAGTTAGCTGACAGATCAATCAAGCATCCTTATGGTATCTTGGAAGATGTTCTGGTAAAGGTGGATAAGTTTATCTTCCCAGCAGACTTTGTGGTTTTAGACATGGAGGAGGATCTTTCAAGTTCCGCTCATACTGGGGAGACCTTTTCTGGCAACTGGTCGGGCTTTGATAGATGTAGAAAAAGGCCAGTTGAAATTCAGAGTGCAAGAAGAAGAAGTAACTTTCAATGTATTGGAAGCTATGCATCGCACGAGCAAGGAAGAGGAGTGTTTCCGCATGGATGTGGTGGATACAGTAGATAAGGAAGTCATTGCACATCAACACCACCCCTCTACTCCAGAGAAGAAGGGAAAGCCCAACATGAAAGCAAATCTAAAGCTATGCAAGAAAAATGATGTATCAGTTGGTGAGGAAGTTGGCTCTGCTCATCTTGTGAAAACATAACCTCCACCGGGAAGGAGTAAGAAAAAGGGCAAGAGGCCCAGAGCGAAAAAGGCAAAGCAGAAGCACAATTGTTGGCCTTCTAAGCAAAATCAGCTCTTTACAGGAGTTTCATGGAAGAAAAGTGCTCTTGCAATTCTATGTCCAGCAGACCCCGGTTAATCGAAAGAAGTTGTCTACACGTGAAGCTAGTGACGTTAAAGAAGCGCTTGTTGGGAGGCAACCCAAATTTTATTTTCATCTTCTCGTTTGTTTTTGATTTCTCCTCTTGAATAATTTGAGAAGCTCAAGAGGTTTGTTAATAGTTTTGTTAAGTGTTTTCAGATTTTGAAGGAAGGAGGAGAAGAAGGGCAGGAGGAAACAAAACCAGAAAGCATGTGATGCAGCACCACTACCACCTTGGTGAGTTGTTCCAGTTTTCTCCCCTCTCTAAACTTAATTATTTACATTGAGGACAATGTAAGTCTTTAAGCTTGGGGTAGGGGTATTCTTTTTGCTTGCATTGTAAATATTGTATTCATATAGGCTTAAGTTTGCATGATCGCATGATTCGGTTACCCCTGCTTAGATTGAGCTTATGATTGTGAGAACTGAGTGCCAATTTATATGTGTTAGTGAATTTTTGGACCCTGATTTTTCTATTCATGTGATATGGCTTCAAATAAATATTCTTGAGATGGTCTTGGATAGTTGATGATTAGCATGTGTTTCTTTAGACTTGTGTTCCTCACTGGTTTTTGAACTGATAAATGTGAGCTTTTGAGCCATTAGGGGGTACTCACTAAATCTGCCCCCATTCTTTGTGTAGAGTGTTGTTCCTCTTGGATTGTTTTTCTCTAGAACTTGACTTGAAACCATTTCAAAGCGTG
This sequence comes from Sophora flavescens, assembly GCA_030762895.1. Taxonomy (NCBI): domain Eukaryota; kingdom Viridiplantae; phylum Streptophyta; class Magnoliopsida; order Fabales; family Fabaceae; genus Sophora; species Sophora flavescens. The sequence goes on from CM061066.1 coordinate 11,644,495, forward strand.
AAAATTTTTGAAAACATTTTTGAAAAGGATTGAGGCAATAGGTATTTTTTCCGGCCTTCTGAGCTTTGAATGAATAATGCTACCCTTAGTTGCCCCATTTTGAGCCTGAATGAATAGCATGCTTTTCTTGGTACCCTGAAATGTTTTGTTAATTAAGCTTATGAGGGACCTTCTAAAGTATTGAAAAAAGGGTGAAAAATGTAGTTGAAAGTTTGGGACGAAAAAGAAAAAAAATATATATTTCCCTTGAGTTGAAAAAAAAAAATCCCCTTCTCCAAGCAAAAGAAAAATCAAAAGAAAAAGAGAAAAAGAAAGATATATAGAGAAGGGGATGACAAAAACAAGAGAAGTGAGAAATAACAGAGAAGAAAGAAAATAATGGTGAAAAAATGAAATCAAAACCCAAAGAAAGGTATTTTAGAAGGTCGTGCTTTGCAATGCTTGATTGTTTGTATAGCCTTTTGAAATTTCTTGTTCTTGAAATTCCCACCTGAAAATTGATCCCATGGCCCCATTACAACCAAAGAATAAGACCTCTTGATTCTTAGATGTTTTCATTAATAAAGTAAAGATTTGGTTGATAGTCAAGCATATGGTAGGAATCATTCCTTGAGGAAAATGGAACGAATTGTTATATATACTTGAACACTTGAGTGAGTGAGGCAAGAATGAGAGCCAAGCAAATGAACAAGCTTGGGGTGAGCTTCAAGTGAGATAGAGTGCCCGAATCAGTGAGAATGTGAGTCTAGGAAACCTAAGCCCCTAACTGGACTTGAATTGATTGTCTCTTGCTGAAATAATTGAATGCTTGTTACTTGGATCATTTTACTCGGGTTCTTGATTATCTATCCATGCTTTGTTTATCTTGATCTTATGGCCTTGGTGTTTGCTTGAGGACAAGCAAAGTCTTAAGCTTGGGGTGATTTGATGAGTGTGATTTCACCTCATTCTCCATGTACATTTATGCATGCATTTGCATATAGTTAGGCCATTTTAGTGTTTATTTTGTTTAGTTTTTCCTTTGGAACGGATAAGGTGGTATTGTGTGTTGTTTTGCAGATATTCATGATTAAATGCCCAAGAATTAGTAAGTATGAAGCTTGGATGACTTAGAGCTTTAAAAGATAAGAAATTGAGCCAAGCAGAGAGTATCACGGCCTAGCCGTGATGGCCCTCACGGCCGTGAGGGAGCAGTAGCTGAAGAAAGAATTGAGCCAAAAGTCAGAAGCTGTCACGGCCTAGCCGTGATGGATATCACGGCAGTGACGTGTCAGCTGTGCCAGATCTCCAAAAGTCAGAAACGATCACGGCCTAGCCGTGATGGATATCACGGCCGTGACTGTTAGTTGGAAAAGTCAGAAACGATCACGGCCTAGCCGTGATGGCTATCACGGCCGTGATGAATTAGTAAATGAAGAGGCGGCCCAAGTCAGAAACCATCACGGCCTGGCCGTGATGGCTGTCACGGCCGTGACGGGCTGCGAGTTATAAAAGGGTCTCTGAGCAGAACAGAAAGACATGGAGAAAAACCTAAAAATAAGACCTTTGCTGCTGTGGCTGATGTGCAACATTCTATGGAGCTCTCTCCTTTGTTCATCTATGTAACTCTTTCTTTTGTTTTATCTTCAATTATGTGTAGCTAAACTCCCCCTTGTTGGGGTTAGATTATTGCTTATCTGAACTTGGTTATGAAATGACTTGACTATAATACAGTTTCCTTCTTCTTTATGAGTGTATGATTCTATGCTTAATGCTTTCCTAGGCTTGATCATCTTAGGAATGATTAGTTGCTTTGATAGACAATTGAAAGGTTGATGTTAAAGCATGCTCATGAATCATATGCCAAGTAGTCCAAGAATCTAGACATAGGTGTTGGCTGCTTGCAATCTCATGAATCTTTATTCTTAATGCAATTTCTCTGATTAATCCACCTAAGACATTAGGGTTTAATTTGGGATTTTAGGCTCATTCCACCTAAGACATTAGGGTTTGAGTATATTAGAAAAGATTCGATTGTCATAATTGAAGTAGGAACTGTGTTAGTTATCATTTCATAACAATCAAGGGAGGATTAGCTTAGTCTAACCCTAACAATTCTATCTGATTGTTATTCATATTTCTGTCTGCCTTTTAACTGTTTGATAAAATTCCAAAAAGAACAAAAAACATTTTATTCTTGTTTGCTTGTTAGATGATAGAGCTACCTTCACTCCAAAATTTGATCGCCTAGATAGTAGTCTAATTTGCGAAGTGGTAATTGTCCACGATCCCTGAGAACGATATCCGGTCTTACCTTTTTATTACTTGCAACGAACCGGTATACTTGCCGAGTCCGTGTCAGAAATTCATTAAAGCCCAATTAAGACCCAAAGATATGAAAACATGCTAAGAATCCAATATTGGGAACACATCACATCCAAAAACACCAAGTGCAATGCTATAAAAAGTATATTAAAATGCACTGATCAATCACCTAACACCATGTCCATCCACAACCAAGGTCGAGGAGCCGCGCACCCACAACCTCGCCACAAGATCGTGTTCCCCACGAAATTGATAACTATCAAAAACCAACATTTTTAAAAACCAACAACATCACGAGGATCTTTTCGGATGCGCTTTCAGTCGATCTGCCATTTGCCACCACTTCCAAGACCACTTCAGGACGTTCACCCGTCTCTTGGTGTTTCGGCTCCACCCCGAAGGCATCTACTAACACCACATCCTTCCACAACCAAGGTCGAGGAACCAAGCACCCTCAACCTCGCCACACCATTGAGTACCCCACGAAATTGATAAATATCGAAAGAAACATTTTTGAAAACCAACAATAACGCAAGGATCATTTCTGATGTGCCTTCAGGTGATCTGGTGTTTGACACCCCTTCCAAGGCCATTTCAGGAGGATGACCCGTCTTTTGGTGCTTCGGTTCCGCCCCAGAAAGCATCACCAAACACCACGTCCATCCACAACGAAAGTCGAGAAGTCGCGCACCCACAGCCTCGCCACACCATCGAGTAGCCCATGAAATATAAATATCGAAAGCCAATATTTTTATAAACCAACAACATCAAGATGACCCTTTCTGATGCGCCTTCTGCCGATCTGGTGTTTGCCACTCCTTCCAAGGCCTCTTTAGGATGATCACCCGTCTCTTAGTGATTCGGCTCCACCCCGGAAGGCATCAACTAACACCACGTCCATCCACACCGGAGGCCGAGGATCCGCACACCCACAACCTCACCACACCATCGAGTACCCCACAAAATTGATAAATATCGAAAGCCAACATTTTTAAAAACCAACAACATCACGAGGATCCTTTACGATGCGCCTTCAGTCGATCTGGTGTTTGCCACCCCTTCCAAGGCCACTTTAGGACGATCACCCGTCTCTTAGTTCTTCGGCTCCACCCCGGAAGGCATCACCTAACACCACGTCCATCCAGAACCAAGGTCGAGGAGGCGAACACCCGTAGCCTTGCCACACCATTGAGTACCCTAGGAAATTCATAAATGTCGAAAGCCAACATTTTTAAAAACCAACAACATCACGAGGATCTTTTACGATGCGATTTCAGCCGATCTGGTATTTACCACCCCTTCCAAGGCCACTTCAGGACGATCACCCATCTCTTAGTGCTTCGTCTCCGCCCCGGATGGCATCACCTAACACCACATCCATCAACAACCAAGGTTGGGGAGCCGCGCACCCTCAGCCTTGCCACACCATCGAGTACACCACGAAATTGAAAACTATCAAAAGCCCACATTTTTAAAAACCAACAACATTGCAAGGATCCTTTCCGATGTGCCTTCAGTCGATCCGGTGTTTGCCACCACTTCCAAGGCAAATTTAGGACGATGACCCGTCTCTTGGTGCGTCTGCTCCGCCCCGGAAGGCATCACCTAACATCACGCCCATCCGTAGAAAAGGAAAAGGAGTCGCGCACCTACAGCCTCACCACACCATCAAGTACCCCACGAAATTCATAAATATCGAAAGCCAACATTTTTAAAAACCAACAACATCACGAGGATCCTTTCCGATGCGCTTTCAACCGATCTAGGGTTTGCCACCCCTTCCTTGGCCACTGTAGGACAATCACTCGTCTGTAAGTTCTTCGGATCCATCCCGGAAGGCATCACCTAAAACCACGTCCATCCAGAACCAAGGTCGAGGAGCCGAGCACCCACAGCCTCGCCTCACCATCGAGTACCACACAATATTGATAAATATCGAAAGCAACATTTTTAAAAGCCAACAACATCATAAGGATCTTTTACGATGCGCTTTCAACCGAGCTGGTATTTTCCACCCCTTCCAAGGCCACTTCAGGATGATCACCCATCTCTTGGTGCTTCATCTCCACCCCGAAAGGCATCAACTAACACCACGTCCATCCACAACCAAGGTAGAGGAGTCGCGCACCCACAGCCTAGCCACACCATCGTGTACCCCACGAAATTGATAACTATCAAAAGTCAACATTTTGAAAAACCAACAACATCGTAAGGATCCTTTCCGTTGCGCCTTCAGTCGATCCGGTGTTTGCCACCACATCCAAGGCCACTTCAGGACGATCACCCGTCTCTTAGTACTTCGGCTCCGCCACGGAAGGCATCACCTAACACCACATCCATCCACAAAAAAGGTCGAGGAGTCGCGCACTCACAGCCTCACCACACCATCGAGTACCCCACGAAATTAATAAATATCGAAAGCCAATATTTTAAAAAACCAACAACATCATGAGGGTCTTTTCCGATGCGCTTTCAGTCGATCTGGTATTTGCCACCCCTTCCAAAGTCACTTCAAGACGATCACCCGTCTCTTGGTGCTTCGTCTCCTCCCTGGAAGGCATCACCCAACACCATGTCCATCCACAACCAATGTCGAGGAGCCGCACAACCACATCCTTGGCACACCATCGAGTACCCCACGAAATTGATAACTATAAAATGTCAACATTTTTAAAAACCAACAACATCGCAAAGATCCTTTCCGATGCACCTTCAGTCGATTCGGTGTTTGCCTCCACTTCCAAGGCCACTTCAGGACGATCCCCCGTCTCTTGGTGCTTCGGCTCCGCCCCGAAAGGCATCACCTAACAAGACTTCCATCCACCGAAAAGATCGAGGAGACGCGCACCCATAGCCTCACCACACCATCAAGTACCCTACGAAATTGATAAATATCGAAAGCCAACATTTTTAAAAACCAACAACATCGCGAGGAGCCTTTCCGTTGCTCCTTCAGTGGATCCGGTGTTTGCCACCCCTTCCAATCCCACTTCAGGACGATCACCCGTCTCGAGGTGCTTCGGTTCCGCCCCGGAAGGCATCACCTGACACCACATCCATCCACAACGAAAGTCGAGAAGCCGGCGCACCCACAGTCTCACCACACCGTCGAGTAACCCACGAAATTGATAAATATCGAAAGCCAACATTTTTAAAAATCGACAACATCGTAAGGATCCTTTCCGATCCGGTGTTTACCACCACTTCCAAGGCTACTTCAGGACGATCACCCGTATCTTGGTGCTTTGGCTCTGATGTCGTGCGATGCACGTGCGATTCCGGCAAGTGTACCGGTTTCGTCGCCAGGTAATAAAAAGATATCGATTCCACAGAGACCGTGATCTCAAATCGCAACTAATTGTTAAATGATAAAACTGGACTGTATAAAAAAGGATTTGGATTTTTGAAATAAGAGATAACTTGGATAAGGAATGCAATCAAGTCAAACAGAAAACAAATCAATTTATGGTTTTTCAGATCTAAATGGATTCCTAGGAATTGGGTTACTAACAAGATTGTTTATGTTACTAAATTGACTAACCCTTGTTAATTATCGAAATCGCCTTGAAGGCGAATTTATCCTCAAATAGTTAATGCTCCCTCTCGGGTTACAAAAACCGTGCCCAATTAAACCAACCCATACTCTAGTGGTAGTCGAATTTAGATTTGACCTTTTACATTTCGTGACAGTTCGTTAATCCTCGAAGGACGGCTTCTAACTCTCGTGATTTCAGTCCCAAGTCTCTTTCTATAGATCCGATACCTAAGTTCACCGCTAGGTTCCTCCTTAGAATATCTATGACACGCAAATAAGTGGCCACCGAATTTACGAGTAATTAAAAAACTAGAAATCAGATCTAAAGCAAAATCGAATTAATAAGAAATCGGAATCAATTCATAACATGAAAACAGATCTTGGGCACAGCCCCAATCCCTAGAAATTAAAACTACTACTCAAGCCTTGCCATGGTGATGACAAGCTTGATTAACAAAAACATAAAATAAAAATAAGAGAAGAGGAGAAGAGGAGAAGAGGAAGAGAGATCCTAAATTATTGCCTAAACGTAGTAGCCCAAAAGTCCCCTCTAGTCTCTGCCCAGATGCCTTATTTATAGATTAGGGAAGTTTGAATCCCAATCTAACACAAATTCAGATCCAAATCAGTTGCTTTAGATCCAAGTAATGCGCGTCACGGCCGTGATGCTCATCACGGCTAGGTCGTGATCAGTTCTGCCTGTTGAGGGTCTGGTTAAGCTGACATGTCACCAGTTCTGACTTTTGCCTTCATTCTTTTCAGTTTTGCTCGATCATGGCCGTGATGGGCATCACGGCTAGGCCGTGATGGGCATCACGGCTAGGCCGTGATGGGCATCACGGCTAGGCCGTCATGGGCATCACGGCTAGGCCGTGATGGGCATCACGGCTAGGCCGTGATGGGCATCACGGCTAGGCCATGATGCGCTCTGTTTGGCTCATTTTCTTTACTTTTCAAGCCCCACTCTTGGTGTTTTGTCTCCGCCCCGGAAGGAATCACCTAACACGACATCCATCCATAACCAAGATCGAGGAGTCGCGCACCCACAGCCTCGCCACACCATCGTGTACCCCACGAAATTGATAACTATCAAAAGCCAACTTTTTTAAAAACCAACAACATCGCAAGGATCCTTTCCGATGCACCTTCAGTCGATCCAGCGTTTGCCACCACTTCCAAGGACACTTCAGGACGATCACCCGTCTCTTGGTGCTTCGACTCCGCCACGGAAGGCATCACCTAACACCACGTCCATCCACAGAAATGGTCGAGGAGCAGCGCACCCACAGCCTCACCACACCATCGAGTGGCCCACCAAATTGATAAATATCGAAAGCCAACATTTTTAAAAACCAACAACATCACAAGGATCCTTTTCGATGCGCCTTCAGCCGATCTGGTGTTTGCCACCCCATCCAAGGCCACTTCAGGACGATCACCCATCTCTTGGTGTTTCGCCTACGCCCCGGAAGGCATCTACTAACACCACATCCTTCCACAACCAAGTTCGAGGAACCGCGCACGCACAACCTCGCCACACCATCGAGCACCCACCGAAAATGATAACTATCAAAAGCCAACATTTTTAAGAACCAACAACATCGCAAGGATCCTTTTCGATGCGCCTTCAGTCGATCCGGTGTTTGCCACCACTACCAAGGCCACTTCAGGACGATCACCCGTCTATTGGTGCTTCAGTTCCGCCCCGGAAAGCATCACCCAACACCACGTCCATCCACAACGAAAGTCGAGGAGCCGCGCACCCACAGCCTAACCACACCATCGAGTACTCCACGAAAATGATTAATATCGAAAGCCAACATTTTTAAAAACCAACAACATCGCAAGGATCCTTTCCGATCACCTTCAGTCGATCCGGTGTTTGCCACCACTTCCAAGGCCACTTCAGGATGATCACCCGTCTCTTGGTGCTACGTATCCGCCCCGGAAGGCATCACCGAACACCATGTCCATACACAGAAAAGGTCAAGGAGCTACTCACCCACAGCCTCACCACACCATCGAGTACCCCACGAAATTCATAAATATCGAAAGCCAACATTTTTAAAAACCAACAACATCACGAGGATCCTTTCCGATACGCTTTCAGCGGATCTGGTGTTTGCCACCCCTTCCAAGGCCACTTCAGGACGATCACCCGTCTCTTGGTGCTTCGTCTCCGCCCCGAAGGCATCACCTAACACCACGTCCATCCACAGAACAGGTGGAGGAGCCGCGCACCCACAGCCTCATTACACTATCGTGTACCCCACGAAATTGATAAATATCGAAAGCCAACATTTTTAAAAAGTAAGAACAACACAAGGATCCTTTCTGATGCACCTTCAGTCGATCCGGTGTTTGCCACCACTTCCAAGGCCACTTCAGGATGATCACCCGTCTCTTGGTGCCTCGGCTCCGCCCCGGAAGGCATCACCTAACACCACATCCAACAACAAAAAAGGTCGAGGAGCCGCGCACCCACAGCCTAACCACACCTTCGAGTACCCCACGAAATTGATAAATATCGAAAGCCAACATTTTTAAAAACCAACAACATCGCAAGGATCATTTCCAATGCACCTTCAGTCGATCCGGTGTTTGCCATCACTTCCAAGGCCACTTCTGGACGATCACCCATCTCTTGGTGCTTCGGCTCCGCCCCAGAAGGCATCACCTAACACCACGTCCATCCACAAAAAAGGTCGAGGAGCCGTGCAATTCTAATATATCGAAATGCAGTATTTTTAAAAACCAACAACATCACGAAGATCCTTTCCGATATGCTTTCAGTGGATCTGGTTTTTGCCACCCCTTCCAAGGCCACTTCAGGACGATCACCCATCTCTTGGTTCTTCGTCTTCGCCTCGGAAGGCATCACCTAACACCACGTCCATCCAGAGAAAAGGTGGAGGAGCCGCGCACCCACAGCCTCACCACACCATCGTGTACCCCACAAAATTGATAAATATCGAAAGCCAACATTTTTAACAAACAAGAACAACACAAGGATCCTTTCCGATGCACCTTCAATCGATCCTGTGTTTGCCACAACTTCCAAGGTCACTTCAGGACGATCACCCGTCTCTTTGTGCTTCAGCTCCGCCCCGGAAGGCATCACCTAACACCACGTCCATCAACAGAAAAGGTCGAGGAGCCACGCACCCACAACCTCTCCACACCATCGAGTACCCCACGAAATTGATAAATATCGAAAGCCAACATTTTAAAAATCCAACAACATCGCAAGGATCCTTTCCGATGCACCTTCAGTCGATCCAGTGTTTCCCACCAATCTAAGGCCACTTCAGGACGATCACCCGTCTCTTGGTGCTAGGTGATGCGGTGCTTTGGCTCCGCCCCGGAAGGCATCACCTAACACCACATCCATCCACATAAAAGGTCGAGGAGCCGAGCAATTGATAAATATCGAAAGACACCATTTTTAAAAACCAACAACATTAAGAGGATCCTTTCAGATGCGCTTTAGCGGATCTGGTGTTTGCCACCCCTTCCAATGCCACTTCAGAATGATCACCCGTCTGTTGGTGCTTCTTCTCCACCCCCGAAGGCATCACCTAACACCACGTCCATCCACAACCAAGGTCGAGGAGCCACGCACCCACAGCCTCGCCACACCATTGAGAACCCCACGAAATTGATAACTATCAAAAGCCAACTTTTTTCAAAACTAATAACATCGCAAGGATCATTTCCGATGCGCCTTCAGTCGATCCGGTGTTTTGCCACCACTTCCAAGGCCACTTCAGGATGATCACCTGTCTCTTGCTGCTTCGGCTCCGCCCCTGAAGGTACCACATAACACCACGTCCATCCAAATAAAAGGTACAGGATCCGCGCACCCACAGCATCACCATACAATCGAGTACGCCACGAAATTGATAAATATCGAAAGACGACATTTTTAAAAACCAAATACATCATGGGAATCCTTTCAGATGTGCCTTCATCTGATCTGGTGTTTGCCACCCGATCCACTTCAGGACGATCACCCGTCTCTTGGTGCTCAGCTCCACCCCGGAAGGCATCACCTAATACCACGTCCATCCATAGAAAAGGTCGAGGAGTCGCGCACCCACAGCCTCACAACACCATCGAGTACCCCACGAAATTCATAAATATCGAAAGCCAAAATTTTTAAAAAACAACAACATCTCGAGGATCCTTTCCGATTCGCTTTCAGCCTTTGCCACCCCTTCCATGGCCACTATAGGACAATCACCCGTCTCTTTGTTCTTCGGCTCCACCCTGGAAGGCATCACCTAAAACCACGTCCATCCATAACCATGTTCGAGGAGCCGCGCACCCACAGCCTCACCACATCATTGTGTAACCCACGAAATTGAAAACTATCAAAAGCCAACATTTTTCAAAACCAACAAAATCGCGAGGATCCTTTCTGATGCGCCTTCAGTCGATCTGGTGTTTGCCACCACTTCCAAGGCCACTTCAGGACGATCATCCGTCTCTTGGTACTTCGGCTCCGCCACGGAAGGCATCACCTAACACCATATCCATCCACAAAAAAAGTCGAGGAGCCGCGCACCCACAGCATAACCACAACATCGAGTACCCCACGAAATTGATAAATATTGAAAGTCAACATTTTTAAAAACCAACAACATCGTAAGGATCCTTTCTAATGCACCTTTAGTCGATCCGGTTTTGTCACCACTTCCAAGACCACTTCAGGACGATCACCCGTCTCTTGGTGCTTCGGCTCCGCACCGAAAGGCATCACCTAACACAACGTCCATCCACAGAAAAGGTAGAGGAGCTGCGCAATTCGTAAATATCGAAAGCCGACATTTTTAAAAACCAACAACATCACGAGGATCCTTTCCGATGCACTTTCAGAGGATCTGGTGTTTGCCACCCCGTCCAAGGCCACTTCAGGATGATCACCCGTCTCTTGGTGCTTCGTCTCTGCCCCTGAAGGCATCACCTAACACCATGTCCATCCACAACCAAGGTCGAGGAGCCACGCACCCACATCCTCGCCACACCATTGAGTACCCCACGAAATTGATAACTATCAAAAGCCAACATTTTTAAAAACCAACAACATCGCAAGGATCCTTTCCGAAGAGCCTTCAATCGATCCAGTGTTTGCCACCACCTCCAAGGCCACTTCAGGACGATCACATGTCTCTTGCTGCTTCGGCACCGCCCCCGAAGGCATCACCTCACACCACGTCCATCCATATAAAAGGTGCAGGAGCCGGGCACCCACAACATCACAACAACATCGAGTACCCCACGAAATTGATAAATATCGAAAGCCAACATTTTTAAAAACCAACAACATCATAAGGATCCTTTCTGATGCGCCTTCATCCGATCAGGTGTTTGCCACCCCATCCAAGGCCACTTCAGGGCGATCACCTGTCTCTTGGTGCTCGGCTCCGCCCCGGAATGCATCACCTAACACCACGTCTATCCACAGAAAAGGTGGAGGAGCCGCGCACCCTCAGCCTCACCACACCATCGTGTACCCTACGAAATTCAGAAATATCGCAAGCACTAAAAAACAACAACATCACGAGGATCTGTTCCGATGCTCTTTCAGCCGATCTGGTGTTTGCAACCCCTTCCTTCGCCACTTTAAGACGATCACCCGTCTCTTAGTTCTTCGGCTCCACCCCAGAAGGAATCACCTAAAATCACGTCCATCCACAACCAAGGTCGAGGAGCCGCGCACCCACAACCTTGCCACACCATCGAGTACCCCACAATATTGATAAATATCAAAGCCAACATTTTTAAAAAACAACAACATCACGAGGATCTTTTCTGAGGCGCCTTCAGGTGATCCGGTGTTTGCCACCACTTCCAAGGCCACCTCAGGACGATCACCTGTCTCTTGCTACTCCGGTTCCGCCCCCGAAGGCATCACCAAACACCACGTCCATCCATAGAAAAGTTGGAGGAGTCGCACACCCACAGCCTCGCCACACCATCGAGTACAGCATGAAATAGATAACTATCAAAAGCCAACACTTTTAAAAGCCAAAAACATCGCAATGAACCTTTTCTGATGCGCATTCAGTGGATCTGGTGTTTGCCACCACTTCCAAGGCCACTTCAGGACGATCACACATCTCTTGGTGCTTCGCCTCCGCCCCGAAAAGCATCACCTAACACCACGTCCATCCACAAAAAAGGTCGAGGAGCCGCGCACCCACAACCTCACCACACCATCGAGTACCCCACGAAATTGAAAAATATCGAAAGCCAACATTTTTAAAAACCAACAACATCACGAGGAGCCTTTCCGATGTTCCTTTAGTCGATCCGGTGTTTGCCACCCCTTCCAAGCCCACTTCAGGACGATCACCCGTCTCTAGGTGCTTCGGTTCAGCCCCGGTGATGAGTGTGATTTCACATCATCTTTGTCTATCATTTTGCATGCATTTTTCATGTAGTTTAGGCATATTTTTATTAGATTTTAGGTTAATTTTCCTTTGGAATGGGTAAGGCGGTTTTCGTGTGTTGTTTTGCAGAAATCAAGGGTAAAATGCTCAAAATCAACCATGATGAAGTTTGGATGAAGATGGAGCTTTAAAAGTGCAGAAAATGAGCCAAACAGAGCCCATCACGGCCTAGCCGTGATGCCCATCACGGCCATGATCGAGCAAAAACTGAAAAAGAAGAAAGGTTGAAGTCAGAGTCTGTCACGGCCTGGCCGTGATATCCATCACGGTCGTGACCCAAAACCACCACAAGACAGAGACCATCACGGCCACAGTCGTAATTCCTATCACGGGCAAAATCTGAGGGCTCGCGTCGTGAGACCCCCTTCGCGTCGTGAGAGACTGGATTTCACAAAATTGCCAGAAATAGAGACCGTCACGGCCAGGCCGTGATGGCCATCACGGCCGTGACGCACATTACTTGGACCTGAAGAAACTGAAATAGATCAGATTTTGAGTTGGATTGGGACTCTAACTTCCCAATTTCTATAAATATGGACCAGGCAGATGCAGTAGGGATCATCATCATACACATCCATAACAACTAGGACTCTAGGCATAGATCTCTCTTCTCCTCTCCTCCTCTCTTCTCTGATTTTTGTATTTTCCATTATGTTGTCAACCCAGCTTGTCATCTCCATGGCAAGACTGGAGTAGCAGTTTGTTTCTAGGGATTGGGGCTCTGCCCGAGTTTTGTAAATGTTGTTGATTTGATGTAAAATTGTTGTTGATTTCGTTATTGTTTTAGATCTGATTTCTAGTGTGTTAATCTCTCATAAATTCGGTGACCGCTTATTTGCGTGACGTAGACGTTCTAAGGAGGAACCTAGCGGTGAACTTAGGATTTCTAGTGTGTTTCACTCGTAAAGTCCGGCGGCCGCTTATCTGCGAGATGCGGATATTCTAAGGAGGAACCTAGCGGTGAACTTAGGTTATTTGCATGATCGAGACATTCTAAGGAGGAACCTAGCGGTGAACTTAGGTGTCGGACCTATAGAAGTCAGACTTGGGACTGAAATCACGAGAGTTAGAAGCTGTCCCTCGAGGAGCAACGAGTTGTCACGGAATGCAAAGGGTCCAATCTGGGATCGACTACCACGAGAGTAGGGGTCGGGTCAATTGGGCACGGCTTTTGTAACCCGAGAGGGAGCTTAAGCTATCAGAGGATAAACTCGCCTTCAAGGCAATTTCGGTAATCAACAAAGGTAAATCAGATTAGCAACATAAACAGCCTCAAAGGTAACCCAAATCCCTAGGAATCCGTTTAAATCTAAAACCCCATAAACAATTGTTTTCTGGTTGTTTATCTTTTAAATTCAAATTCAAAACCCCTTTTCGAAAATAAAGATATCTTTTAAAACTGTCCAGATCTAATCGATTCAAAAACCGATTGCGATTCGAGAACACAGTCTCTGTGGGTTCGATATCTTTTATTACTTGACGGCAATATGGTACACTTGCCGGAATCGCAGAGCGCAAGCGCGGCGCGCAACACACGCGCGCCGAACGCTTACTATCAAGTTTTTGGCGCCGTTGCCGGGGACTGTGCCTTTTCGAATTTCAATTGATTTCGAAATTGACTTTTATGGACATTTTTTTTATTTGATTCTTATTTCTGAAATATAAAAAAAATAAAATAAAAAATCTTGTCCTTCTAATGTATCCATCTCTCTGTGTGTTATATGCAAAGATCCCTAAGTCTTGGGAGCCTTAGTGAGGTTGATCCAGAAATCGAGAGAACCTTCCACAGACTTAGGCGACTACAAAGAGAGGGAGAAAGGTCGATTCCCATTCCACTCATGGCGAATCAACCGGATACAAAACCTTTGAAGGACTACGTAGCCCCAAATGCGAGAGGCTTGCGAACTGGAATTGCTAGGCCAGAGATTGAGGCGGAGAACTACACTATACCGCCTATGCTAATCAACATGATTAGGCAGCACCAATTCGGAGGATTGCCCTCGGAGGACCCGACCGATCACATAGAGACATTCTTAGAGTTCACCGATGCAATCAGGATTAATGGAGCCTCGGTCGATGTTGTGCGTTTGAGACTGTTCCCCTCATCTCTCACTGGAAAGGCGAAAGCCTGGCTTAAGCAAATCCCCGCTAACACTTTGTCTACTTGGGACCAACTGGAGCAGGCGTTCTTGGAGAAATTCTTCCCTCCATCCAAGACAGCCTACATAAGAACCCAGATCACCGGCTTCTTCCAGAAAGACTGAGAATCATTATCAGAAGCTTGGGATCGCTACAAGGGACTGCTGGAGTCTTGCCCGCACCATGGACTCGAGAGGTGGTTAATAGTGCACACCTTCTATAACGGATTGGATTACTCTTCGAAGGTGTCACTTGATTCTGCAGTCGGTGGAGCATTTATGAATAGGCCTCTCACTGAGGCATTCAACATCATCGAGAATGTCGCCACCAACTACCACCAATGGGGATCCGAAAGAGGTAATAACCCGAACAAGATTTCGGGGGGTAAGTTTGAAGTAAGTAGCATTGATCTGATTATGTCTAAATTTGACTCACTAAATAAACGATTAGATAAGATTGAAAGAGCTAATGTGAGTGCAATAGGTGCTACTAACACTATTTGTGAGATTTGTGGAATGCAGGGACATGACATGATGGAATGCCCTCGTGGTATCGCTCATGGATCCGACGCTTCGGGTGAACAAGTGAACTCTTGTCACAACTTCTACGATACAAACCCGAAGCTGCCCAACTATGCTCCCCCAAATCCCTACAACCAAAGGAAGAACAACCCTTACCTCTCCTACGGCAACTACAGCAACACGCTCAACCATGAGTTCCAAGAGGGCCAGGGTAATAAGAGAGCAGCACCGGGGTATCCTCAGGTACAAAGATCTAAACTCGAGACTTTATTTGAAAGTTTTGTTGAAACTCAGACAAAACAGAATGAGGAGTTTAGACAACAAAGAAGGGCAGCGAGTGAGGCAATAAAGGAGCTACCATCTAAGGTAGACAACTTAGAAACTCATAACAAGATGCTGGAAACCCAAATTGCCCAACAAGCCAGCACGTACTCGAGACCTAAGGGTACATTCCCAGGGCAACCCGAAGCAAATCCCAATGAGCATTGTAATGCCGTACACTTAAGGGATGATAAGCTTGGGGTGGGGGTAGCTGAAATGGAGGTGGAACCGGAGGAGGACACGAGCGAAAAGGAAGACCCATAACCGAAGTATGTCCTTCCACCACCGTACCAACCCCCGATACCTTTCCCACAAAGGTTGGTCAAGAGAAAGCAAGTGGAAGTAGAAACTAAGAGCTTAACTGAGGAGCCAAATGTCATGAACAAATCTAATATGCCTCCTAAACTGAAAGACCCAGGTAGTTTCTCTCTCGCTTGCTCGATTGAAAAAGTGCAAATAGACCAAGCCTTATGTGACTTAGAGGCTAGCGCGAGCTTGATGCCCCTCACTATCATGGAAAGGTTGGAAAGTAAAGAGTTGAGACCATTCAAATTCTCCTTACAATTTGCGGATGGCTCAACTAGGACTCCTCTAGGCATACTAGAGAATGTTCCTGTAAAGGTAGGGAAATTCTTCATCCCTACCGACTTCCTGGTATTAGACATGAAAGGGAATTTCGAATTCCCCATCATTTTAGGAAGGCCATTCTTGGCAACCGCTGGGGCAGTGATAGACGTAAGGAATGGCAAACTCTCTCTAAATGTAGAGGAAGGTAGGGTAAATTTTCAGTTGACTAACTCTTGTAACAACCCTCCTTTTGAGAGCCATGTGTGCAGAATTGATGTAACGTCTCCAGTGGTAAAAGAAGAGCTGAACATGGAAGCAACTCCGAAGATATGCATGGCTAATGATGCACCCAGCAGTGGTGAAGTTGGAATTGCTGTCCATACTGAAACAAAACTTCCGCCGGAAGGAAGGAAGGTTAGGAAGCTCCAAATGAAAAGAGCGAAGCGGAAGCGTGACTGGCCGTATGAGCAGAATCGGCTTTTTGAAGGAGTTCCTTGGAAGAGAAGTGTTCCTGCACTTCTACGCCCAGCCGACCCCGGTTGATTGAAGGAAGTATGGTCAAGCTTAAGACCATAAATGAGTGCTTCTTGGGAGGCAACCCAAGTTTTTCTTTCCCTTTTCCTTTTGTTTTGATTTAACCTCTTGAATAATTTGAGAAGATCTAGAGGCAAAAATATCATTAATAGGTTTGTCTA
Organism: Sophora flavescens; assembly: GCA_030762895.1. Lineage (NCBI taxonomy): Eukaryota > Viridiplantae > Streptophyta > Magnoliopsida > Fabales > Fabaceae > Sophora > Sophora flavescens. Next base: position 11,661,032 of record CM061066.1, read on the forward strand.
GTGTTTTCAGGTTGAGAAGGGAAGAAGGGCAAAAAAAAATAAAAAAGTAAAAATTAAAGTCAGAAGCCATCACGCCCTGGCCGTGACAGTGGTCACGGCCGTGATGAACTAATACAGGAGAACAGAAAGGATCACGGCCTAGCCGTGATATCCATCACGGGCGTGATGAGTAGGATGCCAAGACAGAATTGATCACGGCCTGCCAGTGATGAGCCTCACGGCCGTGATACTATTTCCACCCAAGTTTTGACTGGAATGTGAGCCAACACCCGTTACCACCTCGGTAAGTTGTTCCAATTTTTCTCCTCTCTCCGACTTGATTATTTACATTGGAGACAATGTAAGTAATCAAGCTTGGGGTGGGGGTATTTTTGCATTTGCATTGTTGCATTCATATTGCATTCTCATAGGCATAGTTTGGTATGATCACATTCTCTAGATTGCCCCTCACTTAGAACATGCATCCAATTGTGAGAACTTGGTGCCAAATGAATTGAGATAGTGAATTTTTGAACCCAATTTTTCATTATTCTTGTGATATGGCTAAAAATAAAAATTCTTGAGATAGTCATTTGATAGTTGATAATTAGCATGTGGTTCCTTAAATTTGTGTACCTCACTGATTTTTGAACTACTAAATGTAAGATTTTGAGCCAAAAAAAGGGGTACTCACTAAATCTACCCCATTTTCTTGTGATAGAGTGTTGTAATTCCTCTTGGACTGTATTTTCTAGAACTTGACTTGAAACCATTTCGAAACTAAAAAAAATTTTGAAAACATTTTTGGAAATGATTGAGGCACTAGGTATTTTTTCCGGCCTCCCGAGCTTTGAATGTTTAAATGCTACCCCTTAGTTGCCCAATTTTGAGCCTAAAAGGAAAAAAATATTTTTCTTGGTACCTTGAATTACTTTGATAAATAATGCTTGGTATGGCACCTTTTAAAGTATTACGAAAGCGTAAGAGGGTAGTTTGAAAAAGTATGGGATGAAAAAAAAAAGGCTAGAAAATATTTCTCTTGATCCAAAAAACTCCCCTTCTCCAAATAAATAAAAATGAAATAAACACAAAAAAAAATGGAGAGGGGGATGACAAAAGAAAGTGAGAAATAAAAAAAATAAGGAAGAAAAAAAAAAGAAAAAGAAAGAAAGGTGGAAAAAGTAAATCAAAGCCCTAAAAGGGTATTTTAGAAGGTGTCATGCTTTGCAATGTTTGATAATTTGTTTAGCCTTCTTGAATTTCCGTTCTCTTGATTTTCCCACCTAACAATAAATCCCATGGCCACATTACAACCAAAGTGAAAGACCTCTTGATTCTTATGTGTTTTCATTAATAAAGTAGAGATTTGGTTAATAGTCAAGCCTATGGTAAAGTACTTTCCTTGAGGAAACTGAGCGAATTGTCATATACCCTAAAATACTTGAGTGAGGTGAGATGAGTGCCCAAATCAGTGAGAATATGAACTTGAAGAACCTAAGCTTCTAATTGGACTTGAACTTGATTATCTCTTGAGTGCTTATTAAATATGCCTGTCACTTGGATTAGCTTCTAGGGTTCTTGGTTCACTATCCATGCTTTGATTGATTTATCTTATGGCCTGAGTAATTGCTTGAGGACGAGAAAAGTTTTAAGCTTGGGGTGATTTGATGAGTGTGATTTCACATCATCTTTGTCTATCATTTTGCATGCATTTTTCATGTAGTTTAGGCATATTTTTATTAGATTTTAGGTTAATTTTCCTTTGGAATGGGTAAGGCGGTTTTCGTGTGTTGTTTTGCAGAAATCAAGGGTAAAATGCTCAAGATCAACCATGATGAAGTTTGGATGAAGATGGAGCTTTAAAAGTGCAGAAAATGAGCCAAACAGAGCCCATCACGGCCATGATCGAGCAAAAACTGAAAAAGAAGAAAGGCTGAAGTCAGAGTCTGTCACGGCCTGGCCGTGATATCCATCATGGCCGTGACCCAAAACCACCACAAGACAGAGACCATCACGGCCACAGCCGTAATTCCTGTCACGGGCAAAATCTGAGGGCTCGCGTCGCGAGACCCCCTTCGCGTCGCGAGAGACTGGATTTCACAAAACTGCCAGAAACAGAGACCATCACGGTCAGGCCGTGATGGACATCACGGCCGTGACGCTCATTACTTGGACCTGAAGAAACTGAAATAGATCAGATTTTGAGTTGGATTGGGACTCTAACTTCCCAATTTCTATAAATATGGACCAGGCAGATGCAGTAGGGATCATCATCATACACATCCATAACAACTAGGTCTCTAGGCATAGATCTCTCTTCTCCTCTCCTCCTCTCTTCTCTGATTTTTGTATTTTCCATTATGTTGTCAACCCAGCTTGTCATCTCCATGGCAAGACTGGAGTAGTAGTTTGTTTCTAGGGATTGGGGCTCTGCCCGAGTTTTGTAAATGTTGTTGATTTGATGTAAAATCGTTGTTGATTTCGTTATTGTTTTAGATCTGATTTCTAGTGTGTTAATCTCTCATAAATTCGGTGACCGCTTATTTGCGTGACGTAGACGTTCTAAGGAGGAACCTAGCGGTGAACTTAGGATTTCTAGTGTGTTTCACTCGTAAAGTCCGGCGGCCGCTTATCTGCGAGATGCGGATATTCTAAGGAGGAACCTAGCGGTGAACTTAGGTTATTTGCATGACTGAGACATTCTAAGGAGGAACCTAGCGGTGAACTTAGGTGTCGGACCTATAGAAGTCAGACTTGGGACTGAAATCATGAGAGTTAGAAGCCGTCCCTCGAGGAGCAACGAGTTGTCACGGAACGCAAAGGGTCCAATCTGGGATCCACTACCACGAGAGTAGGGGTCGGGTCAATTGGGCACGGCTTTTGTAACCCGAGAGGGAGCTTAAGCTATCAGAGGATAAACTCGCCTTCAAGGCAATTTCGGTAATCAACAAAGGTAAATCATATTAGCAACATAAACAGCCTCAAAGGTAACCCAAATCCCTAGGAATCCGTTTAAATCTAAAACCCCATAAACAATTGTTTTCTGTTTGTTTATCTTTTAAATTTAAATTCAAAACCCCTTTTCAAAAATAAAGATGTCCTTTAAAGCTGTCCAGATCTAATCGATTTGAAAATCGATTGTGATTCGAGAACACAGTCTCTGTGGGTTCGATATCTTTTATTACTTGACGGCAATCCGGTACACTTGCCGGAATCGTTGAGCGCAAGCGCGGCGCGCAACACACGCGCGCCGAACGCTTACTATCACCCGGAAGGCATCACCTAACACCACGTCCATCCACAACGAAAGTCGAGAAGATGGGCACCCACAGCCTCGCCACACCATCGATTACCCCACGAAATTGATAAATATCGAAAGCCAACATTTTTAAAAACCAAAAATATCGCAAGGATCCTTTCCGATGCGCCTTCAGTCGATTTGGTGTTTGCCACCACTTCCAAGACCACTTCAGGACGATCACCCATCTCTTGGTGCTTCATCTCCTCCCCGGAAGGCATCACCTAACACCACGTCCATCCACAACCAAGGTCGAGGAGCCGCGCACCCACTGGCTCACCACACCATCGTGTACCCCACGACGAAATTGATAACTATCAAAAGCCAATATTTTTAAAAACCAACAACATCGCAAGGATCCTTTTCGATGCTCCTTCAATCGATCTGATGTTTGCGACCACTTCCAAAGCCACTTGAGGACGATCACCCGTCTCTTGGTGCTTCGGCTCCGCCACGGAAGGTATCACCTAACACCACGTCCTTCCACAGAAAAGGTCGAGGAGCAGCGCACCCACAGCCTCACCACACCATCGAGTACCCCACCAAATTAATAAATATCGAAAGCAAACATTTTTAAAAACCAACAACATCACGAGGATCCTTTCCGATGCGCCTTCAGCCGATCTGGTGTTTGTCACCCCATCCAAGGCCACTTCAGGATGATCACTCGTCTCTTGGTGTTTCGGCTCCGTCCCGGAAGTTATCTACTAACACCACGTCCTTCCACAACCATGGTCGAGGAACTGTGCACCTACAACCTCGCCTCACCATCAAGTACCCCACAAAATTGATAAGTATCGGAAGGAAACATTTTTAAAAACCAACAACATCGCAAGGATCCTTTCCGATGCGCCTTCAGGTGATCTGGTGTTTGACACCACTTCCAAGGTCACTTCAGGACGATGACCCGTCTCTTGGTGCTTCGGTTCCGCCACGGAAAGCATCACCTAACACCACGTCCATCCAAACCCAAGGTCAAGGATCCACACACTTACAACCTCACCACACCATCGAGTACCCCACAAAATTGAAAAATAACGAAATCCAACATTTTTAAAAACCAGCAACATCACGAGGATCCTTTCCGATTCGCCTTCAATCGATTTGGTGTTTGGAACCCCTTCCAAGGTCATTTCAGGATGATGAACCCATCTCTCGGTGCTTCGGTTCCGCCCCGGAAAGCATCACCTAACACCACGTCCATCCACACCCAAGGTCAAGGATCCACACACCCACAACCTCTCCACACCATCGAGTACCTCCCAAAATTGAAAAATATCGAAAGCCAACATTTTCAAAAACCAACAACATCATGAGGATCCTTTCTGATGCACCTTCAATCGATCTGGTGTTTACCACCCCTTCCAAGGCCACTTTAGGACGATCACCCATCTCTTAGTGCTTAGGCTCCACCCCGGAAGGCATCACCTAACTCCACGTCCATCCACACCCAAGGTCAAGGATCCACACACCCGCAACCTCACCACACCATCGAGTACCCCACAAAATTGAAAGATATCAAAAGCCATCATTTTTAAAAACCAACAACATCACGAGGATCCTTTCTGATGCTCCTTCAGTCGGTCTGGTGTTTGCCACCCCTTCCAAGGACATTTTAGGATGATCACCCGTCTCTTAGTTCTTCGGCTCCACCCCGGAAGGAATCACCTAACACCACGTCCATCCATAACTAAGGTCGAGGAGTTGCGCACCCCCAGCCTAGCCACACCATCGAGTACCCCACAAAATTGATAACTATCAATAACCAACATTTTTAAAAACCAACAACATCGTAAGGATCCTTTCCGATGCGCCTTCAGTCGATCCGGTGTTTGCCACCGCTTCCAGGGACACTTCAGGATGATCATCCATCTCTTGCTGCTTCGGTTCCACGCCCAAAGGCATCACCTAACACCACATCCATAAATAGAAATGGTGGAGGAGCCACGCACCCACAGCGTCACCACACCATCGAGTCCCCCACAAAATTGATAAATATCGAAAGCCAACATTTTTAAAAACCAAGAACATCAAGAGGATCCTTTTTGATGCGCCTTCAGCCGATCTGGTGTTTGCCACCCCATCCAAGGCCACTTCAGGACGATCACCCATCTCTTAGTGCTCGGCTCCGCCTTGGAAGGCATCACCTAACACCACAGCCATCCACATAAAAGGTCGAGGAAACGTGCATCGATAGCCTCACCACACCATCGAGTACCCCCATAAAATTAATAGTTATCGAAAGCCAATATTTTTAAAAACCAACAACATCGCAAGGATCATTTTCGATGCACATTTAATCGATCCGGTGTTTGCCAACACTTCCAAGGCCACTTCAGGACGATCACCCGTCTCTTGGTGCTTCAGCTCCGCCCCGGAAGGCATCACCTAACACCATGTCCACCCACATAAAAGGTCGAGGAGCCACGCACCCACAGCCTAACCACACCATCGAGTACCGCACGAAATTGATAAATATCGAAGACCAACATTTTTAAAAACTAACAACATCGCAAGGATCCTTTCTGATGCACCTTCAGTCGATCCGGTGTTTGCCACCACTTCCAAGGCTACTTCAGGACGATCACCCGTCTCTTGGTGCTTCGGCTCCGCCCACGAAGGCATCACCTAACTCCACATCCATCCACAGAAAAGGTCGAGGAGCCGCACACCCACAGCCTCACCACACCATCGAGTACCCCACAAAATTCACAAATATCGAAAGCCAACATTTTAAAAAAACAACAACATCCGGAGGATCCTTTCCGATGCGCTTTCAACCGATCTGGTGTTTGGCACCCCTTCCAAGGCCACTTCAGGACGATCACCCATATCTTGGTGCTTCGTCTCCGCCCTTGAAGGCATCAACTAACACCACGTCCATCCACCACCAAGGTCGAGGAGCCGCTCACCCATAGCCTAGCCACACCATCGAGTACCCCACGAAATTGATAACTATTAAAAGCCAACATTTTTTTGAAAACCAACAACATCGCAAGGATCATTTCCGATGCGCCTTTAGTGGTTCCGGTGTTTGCCACCACTTCCAAGACCACTTCAGGACGATCACCTGACTCTTGCTACTTCGACTCCGCCCCCGAAGGAATCACCTAACACCACGTCCATCCACAGAAATGGTGGACGAGCAGCGCACCCGCAGCCTCACCACACCATCGAGTTCCCCCACGAAATTGATAAATATCGAATACCAACATTTTTAAAAACCAACAACATCACGAGGATTCTTTCCGATGCGACATCAGCCGATCTGGTGTTTGCCTCCCCATCTAGGGCCACTTCAGGACGATCACCCGTCTCTTCGGGCTATACTCCGCCCCGGAAGGCATCACCAAACACCACGTCCATCCACAGAAAAGGTCGAGGAGACGCGCACCCACTGCCTCGCCACTCCATCGATTACCCCACGATATTCATAAATATCGAAAGCAAACATTTTTAAAAACCAACAACATCACGAGGATCCTTTCCGATGCGCTTTTGGGAGATCTGGTGTTTGCCACCCCTTCCATGGCCACTTTAGGACGATCACCCGTCTCTTAGTTCTTCGGCTCCACCCCGGAAGGCATAACCTAAAACCACGTCCATTCACAACCAAGGTCGAGGAACCGCACAACCACTGTCTCTCCACACCATCGAGTACCCCACAATAATGTTAAATATCGAAAACCAACATTTTTATAAGCCAACAACATCACGAGGATCCTTTCCGATGAGCTTTCAGCCGATCTGGTTTTTGCCACCCCTTCCAAGGCCACTTCAGGATGATCACCGGTCTCTTGGTGCTTGTCTCCACCCCGGAAGGCACCACCTAACACCACGTCCATCCACAACCATGGTAGAGGAGTCGTTCACCCACAGCATCGTCACACCATCATGCACCCCACGAAATTGATAACTATCAAAAGCCAACATTTTTAAAAACCAACAACATCGAAAGGATACTTTCCGATGCGCCATCAGTCGATCCGGTGTTTGCCACCACTTCCAAGGCCACTTCAAGACGATCACCCGTCTCTTCGTACTTCGGCTCCGCCACGGACGACATCACCTAACACCACATCCATCCACAGAAAAGGTCGAGGAGCCGCACACCCACAGCCTCACCACACCATCCAGTACCCCACCAAATTGATAAATATTGAAAGCCAACATTTTTAAAAACCAACAAAATCACGAGGATCCTTTCCGATGCGCCTTCAGTCGATCTGGTTTCTGCTACCCCTTCCAAGTCCACTTTATGACGATCACCCATCTCTTAGTGCTTTGACTCCATCCCGGAAGGCATTACCAAACACCACGCCCATCCATAGAAAAGGTCTAGGAGCCGCGCACCCACAACCTCACCACACCATCGAGTACCCCCCGATATTGATAAATATCGAAAGCCAACATTTTTAAAAACCAACAACATCGCAAGGATCCTTTCCGATGCACCTTCAGTCTATCCGGTGTTTGCCACCACTTCCAAGGCCACTTCAGGATGATCACCCTTCTCTTGGTGCTTCGGCTCCGTCCTCGAAGGCATCACCTAACACCACGTCTATCCACAGAAAGGGTAGAGGAGCCGTGAACCCACAGCATAGCCACACCATCAAGGACCCCACGAAATTGATAAATATCGAAAGCCAACATTTATAAAAACCAACAACATCACGAGGATCCTTTTCGATGCGCTTTCAGCCGAACTGGTGTTTGCCGCCACTTCCAAGGCCACTTTAGGACGATCACCCCTGTCTTGGTGATTCGGCTCCGCCCCGGAAGGCATCACCTAACACCACGTCCATCCACAACCAAGGTCGAGGAGTCGCTCACCCACAACATCGCCACACTATCGAGTACCCCATGAAATTGATAACTATCGAAAGCCAACATTTTAAAAAACCAACAACATCGCAAGGATCCTTTCCAATGCGCCTTCAGTCGATCCGGTGTTTGCCACCACTTCCAAGTCCACTTCCGGACGATCACCCGTCTCTTGCTACTCTGGCTCCCCCCCCGAAGGCATCACCTAACACCATGTCCATCCTCGTAAAAGGTAGAGTAGCCGTGCACCCACAGTCTCACCACATCATCGATTACCCCATGAAATTGATAAATATCGAAAGCCAACATTTTTAAAAGTCAACAACATCACGAGGATCCTTTCCGATGCGACTTCAGCCATTCTGGTGTTTGCCACCCCATCCAAGGCCACTTTAGGACGATCTGCCGTCTCTTGGTGCTTGGCTCCGCCCTGTAACACCCTAGTTTTTACACCTATGATTAATTATTTTATTTGGATGTTTAAGTTTATTTTGTTATGTGGTTTAGTTGAGTAATTAAATTACTCTCTTCAAATTATTTTATTGGGCGCGTTAGCACTGACTTATTTCAGTGAATGCACGCTTATTAGACAATAAGTTACATTATTGTCACTATTATTACCAGTACAGAAAAATATTTTAAATAATAAGATTAAGAGAAAAACATTTTCATATATTTATTCTATTTAATTTTAGAGTTGAAAATAAACTGGTTTGACATCAATCGGAGATTAAATTTTGGACTGAGTATTTTCTTAGTTGATCAGTTCAACTATTAATCTTTACTCTAATTTGAATTTTTAAATCATAGCTTTATCAATCTTTATTTTTAGATTCCAAAAAGGAAAAACATGTTTATTTTAGGCCTAATATCTATCACTCATTTTGTACCTATTACTAAAGAATTGGTTTAAAACTTAACTTTCTCAACCTTTTCTCTCTCTCTCTTTCTCGATGCCTCTCTCATTTTCTCTTTTCTTTCTCTGCTTCTTTCTCTTTTCTTCTTTCTTTTTCTCTTCTTCCTCCTCCTTCTACTTCACTTCACCTTCTCCCCTCTTTCTTGCCGGACCTGATCGCACGCTGCCCCTGCACGCTGCTCGGAACCGCACGACCACCGTTGGATCGCGTCGCACGAGAAGACAGCCGCGACCCAGCCGTCGTCCCACACGCGCCTGGCAGCTGCTCCTCCATTCACCGCCGTGGAAACGAAGCTCCGTCGTCCTGATCACCTCCAGCCGCCGTTCGACTGCATCAAGGGCGAAGAAGCCGACCTGAACCGTGTCCTCCTTGTTCCGCACGTTCTACTCCGTTTTGTTCCTCCGTTGTACTGCTGCAACGCCGCCACCATAAGCCACCGCGGAGGAAACACATTCAGCCACCACGTCTCCTTCTTCCTCTTAGTTGGGTGAGTGATTTTCTCATTTCACTTTGCCTAATTTCAAGAAACCCCAAATTGATTTGAAACCCTAACCCTAACCCTTTGATTTCAGATTTTAATCTTGAAATTTAAGTTTGTTTTATAAAATTAGGACTGTGAATTAGTGTTTCCCTAAACCAATTTCATTATTCTTTACTTAAAATGAGTTTTCCCTAAATTGTATTTAGGAACCCTAAACCCCCAATTTGATTTGATTTGAATTTGGGTATGTTTTTGTGAAATTAATTATGATTTAGTGCAATTAGGACTCTTAATGGATGATTTCCAAAGTTCTTTTTCATTATCTTTTAATCAAAACAAAGTTTCCTTAAAGGGTATTGGGAAGCGTGAGCTTCAAACATGATTTTCTTTAAAAATAACCTTGTTTGGTAATTAGATTAAGTGTTTAGATAAAGTTAGAATGTGTGTTTGATCATGTGAAATTGATTTCTTGATTTTTGGTTGTTGCGTGTTGTTGGATTCCCTCTCTGAGACGTTTGACACGGCTATGCTTGCTTGATGGAGTAGATAGTTACACTCTTGGAGCTAATGTGAGTATTAAGACGAGGATCCTTTACTTGTCTTCAAAGGTAAGGGGAGTTTGCCTAGGGATGTTCAATAACTGTATGCATGTGTGTATGTGTTTTTAATTGGATATTTACATGTTGATTGAGCTTACTTGATTATCTAATGTACTTGAACTGTTATGCTATTATCTGATGTTGAACTGTACTTGTTCTAAATGTTATAATGCATATATGTGATGAACTGCTTTCAACTGTGATATTAGCATTGAACTGATAATATATACTGTTGTTGATTGAAAGTTTGTCAAGCCAGACTTGTGTCTGTGCTCAACCGTTATAAGGATTAAAAACCTTAATAAGCTTTGAAGATGAAGGGATTGACGTTCTTTTCCAAAGACTCATTAACTTAAAAGTACTTGTTTTAAATGTTGAAATGGTTTTGGTGAACTATTTTTATACAAGAGAAAAATCCTTTTCGAACTATGTGTCTTCAAGTGAAAACTTTCAAGATTATTTGGCAATATCCTATTGGGGGAAACATTTCAAAGACAAAAGTATTTCAAAGATGCTTTATGAAAGATTTTCAAAGAAAAGGTTTTCCTAAATGTTTTAGAAACTTTCCGATAAGCCTGGATAGGTTATCGAAGATTCGGTTTTGAATTTGTTTTTCACTGAACGAAAAATAAATACTTGAGAAAGAGAATCTAGTGCGTGAGACGTCGCCTCTAGTATTCAGTGATGTGCACGTGATCTTGGATCAGTGTTAATTCGGGACTACGAGTCCGGGTTATGATGTTATGGACTGAGAGTCCAATTCTCGAAATTGAGGACAGTTCGTTCTGATTTCTTTGTGATGGACTTAGGTCCTAATCACGTTGTGTTGGACTATGTATTCTAACCGCGTGTGATGAACATGATTAAAGGTGAAGGTTGTTTTCTACGACCACAACCATTGACTGCGGCCACGGTCTTGGGCATTGTGATTGAGCATTCGGACTATGAGTCCTATGCTTCTGAGTTTTCAAGTGATGGGGAAATGATGATTTAAGTCGTTAGCTTTGAGCAGCGACAGTGAAAAGAATGAACACAAAGAAATCCTTTTAAATAAAATATTTTTTCATGTGCATTTCCCCAAGCAAACGTGCTATTGATGTATATATCAGATACAAAGATGGTATCTGGGAGTCTGTCCATGTAAACCGAGTGAAGAGGCACATGTGACGTTGCTCGTCCTGAGACCTTAATGCACGAGGGTAAGAAGGCAACTGCCCGGTGGGCTAGAGATTGACCAACTCTAATTCTTCTCCAGTGAAAAACGGTGTTGATATCTCATGAGATTAAGTTAGAGCCTGATATTGAAGTGTCATGCATATTTTCAAAAGATTGACTGTGCGGGTATGAGACCCTTTGATATAACACTGTTATGTTATGTATATGCATGATTTAACTGCTTATATGATTATGTGATGTATGTATCATGTATATGGTTGTTGTGTGATATATCCATTTATCGGTATATCACCCTTACAAACATATCAGGTTTCTTTTGGTTTGCTATTGTACTCTGGGTATTTTAGTACAGATGTGCAGAGGAGTCTTCCTAAGTCACTCAGAGACTTAGATCTAGTTGCTTGATGAAGTATTTGATTGTGGAACGATCACGTGAGTTCTTCTCAGGAATAAATTTTAGAATGACCAGCTTATGGTTTGAGACTTGGATTTTTGGATAAGTATGTATGAGTATGACTCAGAGAGTCTATATTTTAAAACGGAATGTTTATGGCTCGGAGAGCGTCTCTTTTGAATGAAAACTTAAACTTTTCCTTTTGGTCATGTATAGCTAATTGATATAACTATCTTTAGCATATTAATGCCTGGTTGTATTTGGTGTAACTGGAATTCTGGAATGAAAATGTAATTATTTTAGCAGGTGTTCTTTTACTTGGGATGTCCGAATTACAGAGGAGACTCTGTCGAAATTTTCGTAAAATACTAGCTTTTATTCAAGTATATTCTTTAAATTAAATAGGCTTTCCATACTATGATAGTAAGTCTGTGTGCCAATCAAGGATTAAGAGTCGTGACAAAATTTTTATACCCAATTTCAGACACTTGTATACTTATATAAATTATTTTCCGAAAGCACCAGCAAATTATCTTTTAATTTAGATTCCACACGTGTTACGTAAGTAATGCCCCTAAGGGGGGGCGTTACATGCCCCGGAAGGCATCACCTAACACCACGCCCATCCACAGAAAAAGCCGAGGTGCCGCGTACCCACAGCCTCACCACACCATCGAGTACCCCACGAAATTGATATATATCGAAAGCCAACTTTTTTAAAAACCAATAACATTGAAAGGATCCTTTTCGATGCGCTTTCAGTCGATCTGGTGTTTGCCACCACTTCCAAGGCCACTTCCGGACGATCACCCGTCTCTTGGTGCTTCGGCTACGCCCCGGAAAGCATCACCTAACACCACATCCATCCACAGAAAAGGACGAGGAGCCGAGTACCCACATCCTCACCACACCATCGAGTACCCCACGAAATTCATAAATATCGAAAGCCCACATTTTTAAAAAACAACAACATCACGAGGATCCTTTCCGATGCTCTTTCAGTCAATCTGGTGTTTGCCACCCCTTCCATGGCCACACCATCATGTACCCCACGAAATTGATAATTATCAAAAGCCAACATTTTAAAAACCAACAACATCGCAAGGATCCTTTCTGATGCGCCTTCAGTCGATTCAGTGTTTGCCACCACTTCCAAGGCCACTTCAGGACGATCACCCGTCTCTTGGTCCTTCGTCTCCTCCCCGGAAGGCATCACCTAACACCACGTCCATCCACAACCGAGGTAGAGGATCCGTGCACCCACAACCTCGCCAAACCATCGTGTACACCACGAAATTGATATCTATCAAAAGCCAACATTTTAAAAAACTAACAACATCGCAAGGATCCTTTACGATGTGCCTTCTATCGATCTGGTGTTTGCCACCACTTCCAAGGCCACTTCAGGACGATCACCCGTCTATTGGTACTTCGGCTCCGCCACGGAAGGCATCACTTAACACGACATCCATCAACAGAAAATGTCGAGGTGTCGCGCACCCACTACCTTACCACACCATCGAGTGCCCCACGAAATTCATAAACATCGAAAGCCAATATTTTTAAAAACCAACAACATCACGAGGATCTCTTTCGATGCACTTTCAGCCGATCTGGTATTTGTCACCCCTTCCAAGGCCACTTCAGGACGATCACCCATCTCTTGGGGCTTCGTCTCCGCCTCGGAACGTATCACCTAACACGACGTCCATCGACAACCAAGGTCGAGGAGCCGCGCAATCACAGCTTTGCCACACCATCGAGTACCCCTCGAAATTGATAAATATCGAAAGGCAACATTTTTAAAAACCAACAACATCACGAGGAGCCTTTCTGATACTACTTCAGACGATCCAGTGTTTGCCACCACTTCCAAGCCCACTTCAGGACGATCACCTGTCTCTAGGAGCTTCGATTCCGCCACGGAAGGCATCACCTAACACCAGGTCCATCCACAACAAAACTCGAGAATCCGTGCATCCACAGCCTCGCCACACCATCGAGTACCCCACGAAATTGATAAATATCGAAAGCCAACATTTTTAAAAACCAATAATATCGGAAGGATCCTTTCCGATGCGCTTTCAGTCGATCTGGTGTTTGCCACCACTTCCAAGGCCACTTCAGGATGATCACCCGTCTCTTGGTGCTTGGTCTCCGCCCCGGAAGGCATCACCTAACACTACGTCGATCCACAACCAGGGTCGAGGAGCTGCGCACCCATAGCCTCGCCACACCATCGTGTACCCCACGAAATTGATAACTATCAATAGGAAACATTTTTAAAAACCAACAACATCGCAAGAATCCTTTCCGATGTGCCTTCAGTCAATCCAGCGTTTGCCACCACTTCCAAGGCCACTTCAGGACGATCACCCGTCTCTTGGAGCTTCGTTTCAACCCCGGAAGGCATCACCGAACACCACGTCCATCCACAACCAAGGTAGAGGATCCACGCACCCATAGCCTCGCCACACCATCGTGTACCCCACGAAATTGATAACTATCAAAAGCCAACAATTTTTAAAAACCAACAACATCGCAAGGATCCTTTTCGATGCGCCCTCAGTCGATCCGGTGTTTGCCACCACTTCCAAGGCCACTTAAGGACGATCACCCATCCCTTGGTGCTTCGGTTCCGCCCTGGAAGGCATCACCTAACATCACGTCCATCCACAACGAAAGTCGAGAAGCCGCGCACCCACAGCCTCTCCACACCATCGAGTACCCCACGAAATTGATAAATATCGAAAGCCAACATTTTTAAAAACCAATAACATCGCAAGGATCCTTTACGATGCACCTTCAGTCGATCTGGTGATTGCCACCAATTCCAAGGCCACTTCAGGACGATCACCCGTCTCTTGGTGCTTCGTCTCCGCCCTGGAAGGTATCACCTAACACCACGTCCATCCACAACCAAGGTCGAGGAGCCGCACACCCACAGCCTCGCCATAACTATCAAAAGCCAACATTTTTAAAAACCAACAACATCGCAAGGATCATTTCCGATGCGCCTTCAGTCGATCCGGCGTTTGACATCACTTCCATGGCCACTTCAGGACGATCACCCGTCTCTTCGTGCTTTGGCTCTTCCACGGAAGGCATTACCTAACACCACGTCCTTCCATAGAAAAGGTCGAGGAGCAGCGCACCCCCAGCCTCACCACACCATCGAGTACCCCACCAAATTGATAAAATCAAAAGCCAAAATTTTTAAAAACCAACAACATCACGAGGATCCTTTCCGATGCGCCTTCAGTCAATCTAGTGTTTAACACCCCATCCAAGGCCACTTCAGGAAAATCACCTGTCTCTTGGTGTTTCAGCTTCGCCATGGAAGGCATCTACTAACACCACGTCCTTCCACAACCAAGGTCGAGGAACAACGCACCCACAACCTCGCCACACCATCGAGTACCCCACGAAATTGATTAGTATCGAAAGAAAACATTTTTAAAAACCAGCAAAACCGTAAGGATCCTTTCCGATGTGCCTTCAGGTGATCAGGTGTTTGACATGCCTTCCAAGGCCTCTTGAGGACCATGACCCGTCTCTTGGTGCTTCGGTTCCACCCCGGAAAGAATCACCTAACACCACGTCCATCCACAACGAAAGTCGAGAAGTCGCGCACCCACAGCCTCGCCACACCATCGAGTACCCCACGAAATATAAATATCGAAAGCCAATATTTTTAAAAACCAACAACATCAAGTGGATCCTTTTCGATGCGCCTTCATCCAATCTGGTTTTTGCCACCCCTTCCAAGCCCACTTTAGGATGATCACCCGTCTCTTAGTGCTACGGCTCCACCCTGGAAAGCATCACCTAACACCACGTCCATCCATAACCAAGGTCGAGGAGCGCGCACCCACATCCTCTCCACACCATCGAGTACCTCACAAAATTGATAACTATCGAAAGCCAACATTTTTAAAAACCAACAACATCGCAAGTGTAACAACCTGATTTTTAAATAAGTTGTTTAGCCGGTTAAAATATAATTAATTATATTTTAATTTGAGAGTTATAAAGTGATTTTAAATAAAATAAAATCATATTCATAGTCTCTCTTATGGTATAAGGTTACAGTGAAATTTTGGATTTAAAACTCTGAAGGAAACCGGTCTGCGTTTTTAACTGACAGTATAATTTTATACTGACAGAAAACCCTAATTTGACTCGAAAACTGAAATTTGTTGATTTTTTTATATTTTGTCTGTGAGGAAGTCTACTTTCCAAATTTTTGATCAGAAATAAAATATTATGTTTATTCAGATGAATTTTGGTAAAAGTTCGGACGGAAAACAGTCGGTGTTTTCACTGACAGTAAGATTTTAATGATCAGAAAACCTAATTTTGACTCGTGAACTAAATGGTTTATATTTAAATCATATTTCAAACAAGTTTGGTTAGTTTGAAAATTTTCAGTCGAAAACGAAATATTACGCTTTTACGCAGGCGTAAAACCCTAATCGGGAAACCGACGGAGTCGAAAATGGAACTACAGAGACCCATCAAGAGATCGGGATAACGAGTCATACATGATGACTCATGGAGGATGAGTCACCAAGCATTTATGAGCATTAAATGCTAGTAATCATTACTTTTAGGTGAAAAAGACCAAAATACCCCCAAGCTTTCGCGGGTATTAACCAGACACATCTACGCACTCTTAACCACTCATTTTACGTGGTTGTAAACCTCCCACATCTCCTCAATTTCGTGCATCCATATATACTCAACCATACCTATTTCATTTTGCTTTCGTTTCATTATTTTCCTCTCAAAAACTGAAATCGGGTAAACGACGGAGCTGCGTATGGAATTTCCGGGAACCGCTAACGGATAGGATCGGTGACTCATTGATGAGTCACTTTGTGTGGCCCAAAATCAGCCACACCTCCATCAAATGTGAGTCACATATTTATTAACCATAGTTAGCAAAGTAACCCTAGTTAAGTTAATTATTAACTATGGTTAAGCTTATATTAATTAAATAATCACAAAACCCATTAATCTAAAAGTTAAAAACCAAACAAGGCCTAATATTTTTCCTATAAAAGCCCTCCAAACCGTGGCCTCCCTTACCATTCCACTCATCTTCTTCATCTTCTTCATTTCTTCACCAAAAACACTTAAACTCCATTTTTCATTCTTCAAGAGCTCCAAGTGATTTCATTACAAAGCTTGCCAAGATCATCATCTATTCTTCTTCTACTTTCCTAACTTGAGGAGAAACTGTTAAACTGTGGTGTGATAACGAGGATCGCCGAAGTCGGAATTCCGGTGCTAACTCAGGTGGGGGAAAGGATCACTCTATCGTCCGAATCGATAAGTAGTATATTATACAATAATTGTGTACGGCGACCTAAACCCTACTAGTAGTCGTGTAATCGACAAGACCAAAATCACATTGAAAACCTTTTCTATAAAACCAATGGCAATTCGGGGATTGTAGGTTTATCGACGTTAGGATGATTTTATCTGAGGTTGATTGAATTTATTATTATTATTGAATTGCTTATGTGATATTTTGTGGTATTTGAATATTTATGATTGTTTGTGTTATGCATGATCTGCCTTGTTTTAATATTTGTGATTAGTGGATTTAAGCAAAGATATATGTTGTTCGAGAGATAATTGTTGGTTTGGGTGTGAGGATAATGGTGACTTAGAGGTGCCTAACCTAAATGAGTTATTTTAAAGAGGAAGTGTGAAATAGAATATGTGTTAAGGTTTTGATGGAAGGTTAAGGCACTAGGATGTTATTAATATGGGTTAGTGAGATTCATGTGTTTGTATTGTTATTCACAGCCGTGTGAGTGGAACACACGAGGTCAGGATATCCTATTTTGGGATATCGGATATTGCGGGTGAGTACCCTACGGATGTTGATGTCGAGGTAGACTACCGTAATACTCTTTAGTTCTTGACGTGTTCGAATGTTCTTGGCACTGGACCGTTATGGAATGATATTCCTTGACGAGTTCGCATGTTCTTGGCACTGGACCGTTCTGGACGATACTCCTTGACGCGTTCGTATATTCTTGGCACTGGACCATTTTAGACTAATACTTGTTTAGTCTTTGATGCGTTCGAAAGTTATTGGTACTGGACCGTTCTGGACTACTGACTAACGTGATAGGAATAAATATGGCCATGTCAGTATACAAGTTTAGTTGTATGAGATTGGGGTAGAGGATGATACATTATTTTGAGGATGATTTGATAGTTATGTATGTTGATTGTCTGTGATAATTACTGTATGATATGCTATGACTCTTTTCCTCTTTTGATGTTAGAAATGTTTCTTATCCCATATATCTTTCTGTGTGTTGTATTTTATTTATGATGTGATCGTACGAGAAGACCTGATGGAAGAACCAATTGCTCATGAGTTAGATGGAACTTCGTATGAACCAGAGGCGGGAGGACGAGCTGTGGATTCCAGCAATGTAGTTTAGTGTCTAGGGCCAGTGAGTCTTATAAGATGTTTTGTTTCCGCTATTAATTGTTGTTTTAAGATGCCTGCTAGGGATTCTATTGACGGGATACCCTAGACAATGTTTTAAAAACTCTAGTGCATAAACCTATGATATGTATGTTATATATATGGTGTGTTTACTTTGAAATTTTCTTCCGATATGTGTTTATAAGTTAAGTTTTAAATTTTTATATATTCTAACGTTAAGTATGTGATTAAGTAAATAAATAATAAGGTTTTAATATAATAATACAATGGGGCACAACGGGGTGTCTCAGCAAGGATCCTTTCCGATGCGCCTTCAGTCGATCCTGTGTATGCCACCACTTCCAAGGCCACTTCATGACGATCACCCGTCTCTTGCTGCTTCGGCTCCAACCCCGAAGGCATCACCTAACACCATGTCCATCGACAGAAAAAGTGGAGGAGCCGCGCACCCACAGCCTCACCACACCATCGAGCACCCCATGATATTGATAAATATCGAAAGCCAACATTTTTAAAAACCAAGAACATCACGAGGTTCCTTTCCGATGCGCCTTCAGCCGATCTGGTGTTTGCCACCCCATCCAAGGCCACTTCAGGACGATCACCCGTCTCTTGGTGCTCGGCTCCGCCCCGGAAGACATCACCTAACATCACGTCCATCCACATAAAAGGTCGAGGATCCACACACCCACAACCTCACCAAACCATCGAGTACCACACAAAATTGATAAATATCGAAAGCCAACAATTTTAAAAACCAGCAACATCACGACGATCCTTTCCGATGCGCCTTCTGTCGATCTGGTGTTTGACACCCCTTCCAAGGCCACTTTAAGAAGATCACCCGTCTCTTAGTTATTCGGCACCACCCCGAAAGAATCACCTAAGACCACGTCCATCCATAACCAAGGTCGAGGTGCTGTGCACCCACAGTCTCGCCACACCATCGAGTACCCCACAAAATTGATAACTATCAAAAGACAACATTTTTAAAAACCAACAACATCGCAAGGACCCTTTCCAATACGCCTTCAGTCGATCTGGTGTTTGCCACCACTTCCGAGGCCACTTCAGGACGATCACCCGTCTCTTGCTGCTTCGGCTCCGCCCCTGAAGCCATCACCTAACACCATGTCCATCCACAGAAAAAGTGGATGAGCCGCGCACCCACAACCTCCCCACACCATCGAGTACCCCACGATATTGATAAATATCGAAAGCCAACATTTATAAAAACCAAGAACATCACGAGGATCCTTTCCGTTGCGCCTTCAGCCGATCTGGTGTTTGCCACCCCATCCAAGGCTACTTCAGGACGATCACCGGTCTTTTGGTGCTCGGCTCTGTCGTGGAAGACATCACCTAACACCACGTCCATCCACATAAATCGTCGAGGAGCCGCGCACCCACAGCCTCATCACACCATCGAGTACCCCACGAAATTGATAAATATCAAAAGCCAACATTTTTAAAAACCAATAACATCACAAGGATCCTTGCCGATGCACCTTCAGTCGATCCGGTGTTTGCCACCACTTCCAAGGCCACTTCAGGACGATCAGCCGTCTCTTAGTGCTACGGCTCCGCCCTGGAAGGCATCACCTAACACCTCGTCCGACCACAGAAGAGGTCGAGGTGCCGCGCACCCACAGCCTAGCCATACCATCGAGTACCCCACGAAACTGATAAATATCGAAAGTCAACATTTTTAAAAACCACCAACATCGCAAGGATCCTTTCCGATGCACCTTCAGTCGATTTGGTGTTTGCCATCACTTCCAAGGCCACTACGGGATGATCACCCGTCTCTTGGTTCTTCATCTCCGCCCCGGAAGGCATCACCTAACACCACGTCCAACCATAGAAGAGGTCGAGGAGCTGCGCACCCACAGCCTAACAAAACCATCGAGTACCCCACGAATTTGATAAATATTGAAAGTCAACATTTTTAAAAACCAATAACATAGCAAGGATCCTTTCCGAAGCACCTTCAGTCGATCCGATATTTGCCACCACTTACAAGGTCAAAGAGCCGCGCACCCACAACCTCACCACACCATCGAGTACCCCACGAAATTCATAAATAACGAAAGCCAACATTTTTAAAAACCAACAACACCACGAGGATCCTTTTGGATGCGCTTTTAGCCGTCTGGTGTTTGCTACCCCTTCCATGGCCACTTTAGGACGATCACCCGTCTCTTAGTTCTTCGGCTACACCCTGGAAGGCATCACCTAAAATCACGTCCATCCACAACCAAGGTCGAGGAGCCGCACTCTCACAGCCTCGCCACACCCCACAATATTGATAAATATCGAAAGCCAACATTTTTAAAATCTAACATCGCGAGGATATTTTCCAATGCGCTTTCAGTCGATCTGGTATTTGCCACCCCTTCCAAGGCCACTTCAGGATAATCAACCATCTCTTGGTGCTTCGTGTCCACCCCGGAAGGCATCACCTAACACCACGTCCATCCACAACCGAGGTGGAGGAGCCGCGCACCCACAGCCTCGCCACACCATCGTGTACCCCACGAAATTAATAATTATCAAAAGCCAACATTTTTAAGAACCAACAACATCGTAAGGATCCTTTCCGATGTGCCTTCAGTCGATCTGGTGTTTGCCACGCCTTCCAAGGTCACTTCAGGATGATCACCCATCTCTAGGTGCTTCGATTACGCCCCTTAAGGCATCACCTAACAACACGGCCATCCACAACGAAAGTCGAGAAGCCGCGCACCCATAGCCTCGCCACACCATCGAGTACCCCACAGAATTGATAAATATCGAGAGCCAACATTTTTAAAAACCAATAACATCGCAAATATCCTTTCCGATGCTCCTTCAGTCGATTCGGTGTTTGACACCACATCCAAGGCCACTTCTGGATGATCACCCGTCTCTTGGTGCTTCGGCTATTCCCTGGAAGGCATCACCTAACACCACATCCATCCACTACCAAGGTCAAGGAGCCGCACACCTACAGCCTCACCAAACCATCAAATACCTCCACGAAATTGATAAATTTCGAAAGCCAACATTTTTAAAAACCAACAACATCATGAGGATCCTTTCTGATGCGCCTTCAGCCAATCTGGTGTTTGCCACCCCTTCCAAGGTCACTTCAGGACGATCACCCGTCTCTTGGAGCTTCGGCACCGCCCCGGAAGGCATCACCTAATACCACGTCCATACGCAACCAAGGTAGAGGAGCCGCGCACCCACAGTCGCGCCACACCATCGTGTACCCCACGAAATTGATAACTATAAAAAGCCAACATTTTTAAAAACCAAGAACATCGCAAGGATCCTTTCCAGTGCGCCTTCAGTCGATCCGGTGTATGCCACCACTTCCAAGGCCACTTCAGGACGATCACCCGTCTCTTGGTACTTCGGCTCCGCCACGGAAGGCATCACCTAACACCACATCCTTCCACAGAAAAGGCCGAGAGGCCTCTCACCCATAGCCTCATCACACCATCGAGTACCCCGCCAAATTGATAAATATCGAAAGCCAACATTTTTAAAAACCAACAACATCGCAAGGATCCTTTCAGATGCGCCTTCAGGCGATATGGTGTTTGCCACCCCTTCCAAGGCCACTTCAGGACGATCACCCGTCTCTTGGTACTTCGGCTCCACCACGGAAGGCATCACCTAACACCACATCCTTCCACAGAAAAGGTCGAGGAACCGTGCACCCACAGCCTCACCAAACCATCGAGTACCCCACCAAATTGATAAATAACGAAAGCCAACATTTTTAAAAACAACAACATCACGAGGATCCTTTCTAATGCATCTTCAGTCGATCCGATGTTTGCCACCACTTCCAGGGCCACTTCAGGACGATCACCCGTCTCTTGTTGCTTCGGCTCCGCCCCGGAAGGCATTACCTAACACCACGTCCATCCACAACGAAAGTTGAGAAGTCGCGCACCCACAGCCTTGCCACACCATCAAGTACCCCACGGAATTGATAAATATCGAAAGCCAGCATTTTTGAAAACCAACAACATCATAAGGATTCTTTCCGATGTTCCTTCAGTCGATTCGGTGTTTTCCATCACTTCCAAGGCCACTTCAGGACGATCACTGATAAGCCTCTGGCTTATCTAGTTTTATGACTAGATGAACTAGGGTTTATGTGCCAATTTATTCGAGTTTAATCTCGTTTTCGCCCAAATTTGCCTTGTTTTGTTCCTAAGTTGGACTTTGACTCGTTTTGCGTCTTTTGTGTAGTTTTTAGCTTATTTTGGATAGAATTACGCTTGTGGGTGCCTTTGTTGTTTCAGGATTAATAAGTGAAGCTCCGGGAGTCAAGGAAAGTCGAAAAGCAGTGGAAATTGCAAGTCTGGAGACACTCGCCTCGCGAGTGTATTCTCGCCCCGCGAGCCTGAAAGTCAACAAAGCAGCAAAAGTCATCACTTCAGTCTCGCAACGCGAGAATATGTTTGCCCCGCGAGATCATGAGGACCTGCAAGACAGAGACCATCACGGCCAAGCCGTGATGAAGACCACACCCGTGGCAGTTTAAGGTTTGAAGTCTCGCCCTGCGAGAAGAATCTCGTCCCGCGAGAGTTTGAAGACCCTGGAAGTCAGAGACCATCACGGCCTAGCCGTGATGAAGGTCACAGCCTAGAATTGAAGACTCGCCCCGCGAACACACTTTCGCCTCGTGAGAGTTCAAATTGAAAGCGCGCCAATTTTAATTCTCGCCTCACGAAAGGCTGCGCCTCGCGAGCGAGCGCAGATCAGGAATCCTATTTAAAGGTTGTTGCAGATCAGATTGGGGGATCCAGGAGGGAATCTTTAGGAGGCTGTAGGGCTTTTGGAGGGCCGCGAATCCTAGTAGTTTTCCACTGTTTAGAGTAGCGTTTAGGGTAGTTTCTTTTCTCTTTGGAGCTGCGTCTCCCTTTTTCTTATGGAGATTATGTCCGATCGCTTGTCTATGAGCATGAGGAACTAATCCCCTCGTCTGAGGGAACGATGAAGCCACCCATGGCGATGTAAATCCGATATGATGTATGTCTTTCTCCTTTAATTCAATTCTTGTTTTCCGATTCTGATTTGAATGTTTGATCATATGTATTGCGTGATTAATCAGTTAAACGTGTTTGAGGCCTAACGGCGATTCGCGTTTCAGAACTTGAATCGGGATCATAAATGTTTTCTAATTCTGACTTGATTGTGTTGATCATATGTGTTGCGTGATTGACTTGTTAACGTTGATGAGGCTTAGTCAGCGATTCACGTTTAGAACTTGAATTAGGATCATCGATCGAATATTGCACGAGAGTGAGTAGGAGATCGGTGCGACCTTATAGGGAACCAGAATTAACAGAATTCGAGATTAGGATTATGAGACCTAGTAAGTAATTAATCCAATCGTCGAATACGTCCTAATGAGCACGAGAGTGGATTTAGGAGAATTTAGGGGTCCCGGTTGACATTGCAATTGAACTTAGGGAGGAATTCATCATCACTTGGGTGTACATATTGGGTAGGTGGATTTGTGACCTTGGATATTTTAATATTTGATTTTTAGTTAATTAATTTATTAGATTTGTTAATTGAATTTTAGATATTAATCTCTCTCCCTCAACCACTTTTCTGTAACTTGACCGAACGTATCGGATTTCCCTCGGATTAGTCGAATTGGTAGCCCAATCCCTGAGTTCGACCTCGGTAATTACTTACCGTGTTTATTTTATTACTTGCGACGACCCGGTACACTTGCCGGCGTCACAACAAGTTTTTGGCGCCGTTGCCGGGGATTGGCACAACCAATTTTTCTGATTTTAGGGAAGTTTGATTATTTGGTTAAGTTACTTTTAATTTTAATTTTATTTTTAATTTCTATTATTATTCTCTATTTCTTGATCCCACTTGCTCTTGGCCCTGTTTTGTATGCAAGGTACCCTTTCAAGGCGGATTGCGAATCATGGAGACTGTTTATTTTCCAGCCTTGGACGGTGTTACAAAATATGACTTTGGGCCTAATATATCCCTGGGAGATCACTGGCGCTGGGGACGTAATTGCCCTCATGCACAAGCTTATAGTATAATCATGAAGCATGAGGAGGAATGCGAATGGAACAACCAAACACCATTGAGAGCTGCTCTAGAACAATATTCCCAGGAGCTATCCACCTCTGAGGCCAAGGCAAGAGCCAACTGTGACAGTATCGAAACTGTGATGCAGAATTTCAAAACGCAAGTCGAGGAGATTTGCAAGCAGTTAGTACAAGGGTCACATGAAGCCCAATTTGAAGAAAATCTGGTTTTGGGGATAGATCAAAATGAAGACGAAGTGGTAGTGGATTCCACACTGCATGCCAAGCAACCGAAAATTTCTGCATTAGATAACTATGCTGGCTTACATGCATGTGTGGACATGGGTAAGTTAGACCCTCCCACTCGTCTGGCACACTTCCTCGAGAAAACACCATTTGACCCGAGAGGAAGTGAATTCATAATAACAAAGGTCAATGGAGGTTTCACACACTGGCTGGGTGGAGTTGATGATAAAGTCATATTGCTGCTACAATCTCCACTCCAATTACCATTTGATCCGGGTGGAAGACCTCACATGATGAGCATCTCTTGGCCTCTGTACCACATACTATGGGATCCAGGTGGATGCTTCTTAATAAGTCAGGCTCGGGATGTTAAACAAGCGCTACTTGGGAGGCAACCCAAGCTAGGTATCCCTCTCTTTTCCTAACTTTTGTTTTGTTTTTGTTTGTGTGTTGTTTTTGTCTGTCACTCTTGAATAATTTGAGAAGATCAAGAGTTGTTGTATGAATGTCGTGTCGGCAAGCTTGTTGGATTTTAATTAGATTGAGCTAGATTGATTGCATGAATTATTTGACCATTGATGATTTCCCCTAAGTTCTGAAATTAGAAAAGTTTATCCCCACTTAAAAATTGAAAACTGAACTTTGAGAATTTTGTTGTGATTACTTGATTTATGATAAGTTTGGGGTGAGGGGGTGCACACACTAGGAATCGTATCTCGGTCAAACAATTTGCAAAATGTCCAGGTGAGGATTTGAGCCTCCAACTCTGTTTTTGAATGTGTGAATCACTGTTAAGTTGCACTTTCCCGAATTTGCTTGAATCTCTATATGGTTTGCATGTTTATGTGTTGCATCAAATGATTTAGGAAATTTTCTTTGAATAACTACTTGGCCTGAAAAGAACCATCCCTAATGCATGTTCCCTAGTTAGCCAAATTGAGCCCAATCGACCTATTGTTTCTTGATGACCCTACATTACGAGCCAAAATCTGAAAAACCATGTTAACCCAATCTTAGGATTAGGAGAGCATGGAAATGAGCAAGAGAAAGGTTGTAAGAAATTAAGTTTGGGGTGGCTACGAGGTGATATGTCATATTGGGATGAGAAAAAGAAAATAAAGGTTGACCCAAGGCAAAAAAAAAAAGAAAAGAAAAAAAAAAAGAAAAATATTTGCCAAAGGAAAAGGGGCAGAACAAAAAGATTAGCAAGGAAAAGGCTGTAGTCACCAGAGACAAAAAGAAAAATGGAAAAAGGAATTTGAGTGGAAAATGTGTTTAATGCTCATGCTCTCTTAGTTCCTAGGGACTTAAGCCTAAATATCCTTGAATATCCTACCTTGAGCCAGGCCCCATTACAACCTTTAAAAGACCTTCTGATGTTGCATACATGTTTACGTGGGGACCATTTTTGAGATGAAAATCAAATTCATGGGAAGTGCTCTTGATATGTGAAATTGAGTGAAAAAGTTGAAAGCCTAGACGAATTTGAGCGAATGAGTGAAATTTTACATACCCTTGTGAGGAAGGCAGTTGTTTGAAATTGGTGATCTTCCTTTTGTGTGTGACCCTGATCCTCAACTTAGACTAATGATTGCATGAATGATGAAGTTCTCAATGGTTTAAAGTAAATGAATGTGGGGATTACATTGATGTAGAGGGGAGATCATTGGAGAAAAACTGTTTTGATTGCATGAAATTTGTGCGAAATCGATTGATTCCTTTAGGCTTGCCAAGTCTTGAGTCGTTTTTGAGTTTTAAGCTTGCTTGGGGACAAGCAAGGTTTAAGTTTGGGGTATTTTGATAAGCCTCTGGCTTATCTAGTTTTATGACTAGATGAACTAGGGTTTATGTGCCAATTTATTCGAGTTTAATCTCGTTTTCGCCCAAATTTACCTTGTTTTGTTCCTAAGTTGGACTTTGACTCGTTTTGCGTCTTTTGTGTAGTTTTTAGCTTATTTTGGATAGAATTACGCTTGTGGGTGCCTTTGTTGTTTCAGGATTAATAAGTGAAGCTCCGGGAGTCAAGGAAAGTCGAAAAGCAGTGGAAATTGCAAGTTTGGAGACACTCGCCTCGCGAGTGTATTCTCGCCCCGCGAGCCTGAAAGTCAACAAAGCAGCAAAAGTCATCACTTCAGTCTCGCAACGCGAGAATATGTTCGCCTCGCGAGATCATGAGGACCTGCAAGACAGAGACCATCACGGCCAAGCCGTGATGAAGACCACACCCGTGGCAGTTTAAGGTTTGAAGTCTCGCCCCGCGAGAAGAATCTCGCCTCGCGAGAGTTTGAAGACCCTGGAAGTCAGAGACCATCACGGCCCAGCCGTGATGAAGGTCACAGCCTAGAATTGAAGACTCGCCCCGCGAACACACTTTCGCCTCGCGAGAGTTCAAATTGAAAGCGCGCCAATTTTAATTCTCGCCTCACGAAAGGCTGCGCCTCGCGAGCGAGCGCAGATCAGGAATCCTATTTAAAGGCTGTTGCAGATCAGATTGGGGGATCCAGGAGGGAATCTTTAGGAGGCTGTAGGGCTTTTGGAGGGCCGCGAATCCTAGTAGTTTTCCACTGTTTAGAGCAGCGTTTAGGGTAGTTTCTTTTCTCTTTGGAGCTGCGTCTCCCTTTTTCTTATGGAGATTATGTCCGATCGCTTGTCTATGAGCATGAGGAACTAATCCCCTCGTCCGAGGGAACGATGAAGCCACCCATGGCGATGTAAATCCGATATGATGTATGTCTTTCTCCTTTAATTCAATTCTTGTTTTCCGATTCTGATTTGAATGTTTGATCATATGTATTGCGTGATTAATCAGTTAAACGTGTTTGAGGCCTAACGGCGATTCGCGTTTCAGAACTTGAATCGGGATCATAAATGTTTTCTAATTCTGACTTGATTGTGTTGATCATATGTGTTGCGTGATTGACTTGTTAACGTTGATGAGGCTTAGTCAGCGATTCAAGTTTAGAACTTGAATTAGGATCATCGATCGAATATTGCACGAGAGTGAGTAGGAGATCGGTGCGACCTTATAGGGAACCAGAATTAACAGAATTCGAGATTAGGATTATGAGACCTAGTAAGTAATTAATCCAATCGTCGAATACATCCTAATGAGCACAAGAGTGGATTTAGGAGAATTTAGGGGTACCGGTTGACATTGCAATTGAACTTAGGGAGGAATTCATCATCACTTGGGTGTACATATTGGGTAGGTGGATTTGTGACCTTGGATATTTTAATATTTGATTTTTAGTTAATTAATTTATTAGATTTGTTAATTGAATTTTAGATATTAATCTCTCTCCCTCAACCACTTTTCTGTAACTTGACCGAACGTATCGGATTTCCCGCGGATTAGTCGAATTGGTAGCCCAATCCCTGAGTTCGACCTCGGTAATTACTTACCGTGTTTATTTTATTACTTGCGACGACCCGGTACACTTGCCGGCGTCACAACAATCACCCGTCTCCTGGTGCTTCGGCTCCACCCCGGAAGGCATCACCTAACACCACATCCATCCACTACCAAGGTCAAAGAGCCGCGCACCCACAGCCTCACCACACCATCGAGTACCCCACGAAATTCATAAATAACGAAAGCCAACATTTTTAAAAACCAACAACATCACGAGGATCCTTTTCATTGCGCTTTTAGCCTTCTGGTGCTTGCTACCCCTTCCATGGTCACTTTTGGACGATCACCCGTCTCTTAGTTCTTCGGCTCCACCCCGGAAGGCATCACCTAAAATCACGTCCATCCACAACCAAGGTCGAGGAGCCGTGCTCTCACAGCCTCGCCACACCCCACAATATTGATAAATATCGAAAGCCAACATTTTTAAAAGCCAACAACATCACGAGGATCTTTTCCGATGCGTTTTTAGACGATCTGGTATTTGCCACCCCTTCCAAGGCCACTTCAGGACAATCACCCGTCTCTTGGTGCTTCGTCTCCACCCAGGAAGGCATCACCTAACACCACGTCCATACACAACCGAGGTAGAGGAGCCGTGCACCCACAGCCTCGCCAAACCATTGTGTACCCCACGAAATTGATAACTATCAAAAGCCAACATTTTTAAGAACCAACAACATCGTAAGGATCCTTTCCGACGCGCCTTCAGTCGATCTGGTGTTTGACACCCCTTCCAAGGCCACTTCAGGACGATCACCCGTCTCTAGGTGCTTCGATTACGCCCCTGAAGGCATCACCTAACAACACGGCCATCCACAAACGAAATTCGAGAAGCCGCGCACCCATAGCCTCGCCACACCATCGAGTACCCCACATAATTGATAAATATCGAAAGCCAACATTTTTAAAAACCAATAACATCGCAAGGATCCTTTCCAATGCTCCTTCAGTTGATTCGGTGTTTGACACCACTTCGAAGGCCACTTCTGGATGACCACCCATCTCTTGGTGCTTCGGCTATGCCCTGGAAGGCATCACCTAACACCACATTCATCCACTACCAAGGTCAAGGAGACGCCCACCTACAGCCTCACCACACCATCGATTACCTCCACGAAATTGATAAATTTCGAAAGCCAACATTTTTAAAAACCAACAACATCATGAGGATCCTTTTTGATGCGCCTTCAGCCAATCTTGTGTTTGACACCCCTTCCAAGGCCACTTCAGGACGATCACCCGTCTCTTGGAGCTTCGGCTCCGCCCCAGAAGGCATCACCTAACACCACGTCCATCCGCAACCAAGGTAGAGGAGCCGCCCACCCACAACCTCCCCACACCATCGAGTACCCCACGAAATTGATAACTTTCAAAAGCCAATATATTTAAAAACCAACAACATCGCCGGTATCCTTTCTGATGCGCCTTCAGTCGATCCGGTGTATGCCACCACTTCCAAGGCCACTTCAGGACGATCACCCGTCTCTTGGTACTTCGGCTCCGCCACGGAAGGCATCACCTAACACCACATCCTTCCACAAAAAAGGCCGAGGAGCCGCGCACCCATAGCCTCACCACACCATCGAGTACCCCACCAAATTGATAAATATCGAAAGCCAACATTTGAAAAAACCAACAACATCACGAGGATCCTTTCCGATGTGCCTTCAGCCGATCTGGTGTTTGCCACCCCTTCCAAGGCCACTTCAGGACGATCACCCGTCTCTTGGTGCTTCGGCTCCGCCCCGGAAGTCATGTTGAGTCACCGGCAAGTGTACCGGGTCGTCGTAAGTAATAAACACGATAAGTAATTACCGAGGTCGGACACAGGGATTGGGCTACCAATTCTACCAATTTGCAAGAAATTCGATACGTTTGACCAAGTAAAAGTAAGTGGTTGAGAAGAGAAAGAAAATAGGATCGCAATTTAAATCAACAAATCAATTAGAGATAAAGTAGGTAGCGATAAGATAAGATAAGAATTAAAATCTGGATTAAACATCTAAGGTCACAAATCCATCTACCCAATCATGTATAGTACTCGAGTGATGGTGATCCCCTCCCTAAGTTCAATTGCAATGTCAACCAGGACCCCCAAATTCTCCTAATGACACTATCGTGCTCAATAGGACGTATTCAACGGTTGAGTTAATTACTTGCTACGGTCTCAAAACTCAATCATCAAACTCTATTAAATCTTGTTCCCTATAAGGTTGCACTGATCTCCTACTCACTCTCGTGCAATATTCAATCAATGATCCCAATTCAAGTTCTAAACGCGAATTGCCTATCAAGCCTCATCACGTTAACTAGTCAATCATGCAAGCTTATGATCAACACAATAAATTCAGAATTGGGAAACATGAATTGAGGTAAAGGATGGAAACATACATCACATTGAACGCTACATCGTCATGGGTGGTTTCATTGATCCCTTAGACAAGGGAATTAGTTCCTCATGCTTATAACAACGCACAAACAATTGGAGTTCATCATAATTATCAAATAGGAAAAGAACATAGGGAGACGCAGCTCCAGAGAATAAGGATTCGTCTCAAAAAATGATCTAAAACAAGTGGTGAACAAAAGGTCTCCAATCTGCCCTAAATCAACCTATAAATAGAGGTTCTGGGTCTCGCCCGATCACGGGGCGAGCAAGCTCTCGCGAGGCGAAATTCAGTTTTGGCTCCATCTTGAGTTTGAATACTCGCGAGGCGAGATGGTGATTCACGAGGCGAGACACAAAGAGTGACATCTCTGGCACAGTCAGGCTTTCAGGTTCGCGAGGCGAGATCCTGTTTCGCGAGGCGAAACTTCCAGCATTGCTTTTCACCTGTTTTCTTCATTTTTCTTGACTCTAAGAGCTTCACTTTTAACCTGAAACAATAAAAGGAAACGAAAAGCGTAATTCTACTCAAAATAAACTAAAAACTACTAAAAATGCATTAAACGAATCAAATTCTAACTTAGGAACAAAACAAGGCCAATTTTGGAGATTAGCGAGGTTGACTCGCCCAATTAGGCACAAAATCTACCATTTCTCTAGCTGGAAACTAGATGAGCCAGAGGCTTATCAAAACACCCCAAACTTAAACCTTGCTTGTCCCCAAGCAAACTAAAACTCAAAAAGATTCAACACTTGGCAAGCTTAAAGGATTCAATCAATTTTTGCACAGATTTCATGCAATTTAACACAACAATTTTTCTTCAATGTTTTCCCCCTTTGCAACAATGTAATCCCCACATTCATTTACTTTAAACAATTGAGAATTCCATCATTCATGCAATCAGTAATATGAGATGAGGATCCAAGTGATACACAAAAGGGAGATCACCAAATTCAAACAATTGCCTTCCTCACAGGGGCATTTAATATTTCACTCATTCGCTCAATTTGTCTAAGCTACCAACTTTTCACTCAAACATGCATGCATCATCAAAAGGTCTTTCATAGGTTGTAATGAGGCCTGGCTCAAGGTAAGATATTCAAAGGATAGATGCTTAGTCCCTAGGATCAATGAGAGCATGAAACTAGCATTGCAACAATTGAATTTACTCTCATATTATTATTCTATTCCTTGCATTGGGTGGCTACAAACCTCTTCCTTTTTATACTTTTTCGCCTTGCCCTTTTTGGCATATATTCAATACTTTTCATCACATTTTTTTTTCAAGCCTTCAACCTTTAATTTTGCTTTTTTTTTTTGTCAACTATGATTCATGAACTTGTAGCCACCCCAAACTTAGTTCCATAACAACACTGACAAAGCTAAAATTCCATGCTCTCCTAAATCCTAGGATAGGGGAAAATCATGGTTTTTCTAAGTTAATGGCTTGTAATGTAAGGTCATCAAGAACAATAGGCTTCTAAGCTCAATGTGGCTAACTAGGGATCATTCATCAAGGTTGGTTCAATTTATAGCCAAGTAGTTATTTCAAAGAAAAATTGCCTAGATCATTCGATGCAACATATAAATATGCAAATCATGCACAGATTCAAGCAAATCCGAGAAAGTGCAGCTTAAAAGCGATTCACACAATTAAGAACATGTTGGAGGCTCAAATTTCTCACCTGGACATTTTTGCAAATTGTTTGACCGAGATACAATTCCTAGTGTGTGCACCCCTTCACCCCAAACTTGTCATAAATCAAGCAATCACAATAAAATTTCTCAAAGTTTAATTTTCAATTTTTCACATGGGGATCAACTTTTCGATTTTCAGAACCTAGGGGGAAATCATCAATGGTCAACATAATTCATGCAGTCAATCTATGCTAAATTTAATTAAAATCCACCAAGCTTGCCGACACAACACTCACACACAAACTCTCGATCTTCTCAAATTATTCAAGAGCGAAATTAAAAAACAAATGGAAAAAGGGAAAGAAAACAAAAACAAAGCAATTGGTTCCCTCCCCCATACTTAAAGCATACATTGTCCTCAATGAAAGAACGTAAATATAAAATAAGAGTGAGGGAAAGGAGAAGGTTCTCCCTGATCAAGTGCTAGTGTAAGTGGGCGCTTCCAAGGAAAGCTCTTCTACGGCTGTATCCTCAGGGACCAAGCTCTCATGGAATAGCTTCAAGCGCTGCCCATTAACTTTCCAGAATCGCGAGGCGAGTAATAGCGCGCAAGGCGAATCTGGAATTCCAAAGCTGATGATGCCCAGATTCGCGAGGCGAAAGTGGCCCTCGCAACGCGAGACAGAAGCGTGAGCAAGCCTCTGAGATTCAGGACTTCTGTCTCGCGAGGCCACTGTGGATTCGCGGGGCGAACCTTGTTTTTTTTTCCAGAAGAGAAAATGACAGAAACTAAAAAAATAATAAAGGATATCTCACTTGGGTTGCCTCCCAAGTAGCGCTTGTTTAACATCCCGATCCTGACTCAAGTCACCCCTAAGGGTTAATCCAGAAGAAGAACTGGCTTGCCATTTGGGATTGATTCCCCATGATAATGCTTTAGCCTTTGCCCATTTACCTTGAAGTTGCCAGAGACCCCTTCTAATTCTACTGCTCCGTGTGGAAAAACTTGGAGGACCTTGAATGGTCCCGACCACCTTGATTTTAGCTTTCAAGGAAAGAGTCTCAACCTTGAATTATAAAGAAGTACCATTTGTCCGGGCTCAAACCTCCTAGGCAAGATGTGCTTGTCATGCCATGCCTTAGTCCGCTCTTTGTAGATTCTTGCATTTTCATATGCTTGCATGCGGATCTCGGACAACTCATTTAAGTCCAAAAGCCTTTTTTCACCGGCCTTCGTCAAATCAAAGTTGAGTTCTCGAATTGCCCAATAAGAATTTTCCTCCAATTCCACCGGCAAGTGGCATGCCTTTCCAAACACCAAATTGTAAGGAGACCTTCCAATTGGAGTCTTGAAGGCGATCCTATAAGCCCATAAAGCATCATCTAACCTTTTTGACCAATCCTTCCGTGAGGAGTTGACGGTTTTCTCAAGAATTCGCTTCAACTCATGGTTGGATACCTCTGCTTGCCCATTTGTTTGGGGATGATAAGGATTAGAGACCCTATGCTTGACTCCATACTTCTCAAGAAGCTTGTGCATTTGATTGTTGCAAAAGTGGGATCCCCCATCACTAATCAACACTCTAGGGACCCCAAACCTTGAGAAGATATTGCGCCTTAGGAATTCCATGACTACCCGGGCATCATCCGTAGTTGTTGGGATTGCTTCTACCCACTTTGACACGTAGTCCACCGCCACCAAAATGTATTGATAGGAAAAAGATGGTGGGAATGGTCCCATGAAATCTATCCCCTACACATCAAAGAGCTCTACTTCAAGCATGAAATTCAAGGGGAGTTCATGCCGCTTAGAGAATTTTCCAACTCTTTGGCAACGATCACAGTTCTCAACAAAGGTGTGGGCATCCTTGAAGAGCGTTGGTCAATAAAACCCGCTTTGGAGGATTTTTTCTGCGGTCCTTTTCCCCCATAATGCCCACCACAATCCGAACTATGACAATACCACAACACGTTTCCGATTTGGTCATGGGGAATGCACCTTCTTAGGATCCCATCCGAGCATTGCTTGAAAAGATAGGGGTCCTCCCACACATAATACTTTGTATCCGAGAAGAACTTCTTCCTTTGTTGATTAGTCCAACCTTGCGGAACCACATTTGAAGATTTGAAGTTGGCCATGTCCGCGAACCAAGGAGAGGAATTTTCAATGAGTGCAAACAGTTTTTCATCAGGAAATTCTTCCTTGATGTCTAACAATTCCTCCTCGGTGTCGGGATTGACCAACCTAGATAAGTGGTCCGCCACACCATTGTCGGATCCCTTCCTGTCCTTAATCTCTAGATCAAATTCCTGCAAAAGAAGAATCCACCGAATTAATCTAGGTTTGGCCTCTTGTTTTGTCATCAAGTGTTTTATGGCCGCATGATCGGTGAAAACAACAATCTTAGACCCCACAATATAGGATCTAAACTTATCTAAAGCAAAAACCACACCAAGTAGTTCCTTTTCAGTGGTGGAATAATTAGCTTGTGCCTCATTCAAAACTTTACTTGCATAATAAATGACATGAGCTAACTTTTCCACCCTTTGTCCCAAAACAGCCCCCACCACATAATCACTAGCATCACACATGATTTCAAATGGTAAATTCCAATTAGGTGCAGTGATTATGGGTTCGGTGAGAAGCATATTTTTCAAAATAGTGAAATCATTTAAACAAGAAGCATTAAACTCAAAGGATACATCCTTCGCAAGAAGGTCACAAAGCGGCTTTGCGATTTTGGAGAAGTCCTTGATGAATCTCCGGTAGAACCCGGCATGACCTAAGAAACTCCTCATCCCCTTTACATTGGTTTGTGGGGGAAGCTTCTCAATCAACTCAATCTTGGCTTTATCAACCTCAATCCCCCTTTGGGAGATTTTGTGCCCCAAGACTATACCTTCCTTGACCATGAAGTGGCATTTCTCCCAATTGAGCACAAGGTTAGTCTCTTGGCACCTTTTAAGCACCAAAGTCAAGTTCTTCAAGCGATTGTCATAAGAGGTCCCAAAGACTGAGAAGTCATCCATGAACACCTCAATGCATTTCTCCACCATGTCCAAGAAAATATAAAGCATGCATCTTTGGAAAGTAGCAGGAGCGTTGCACAATCCAAAGGGCATCCTCCTATAGGCAAAGACTCCATAGGGACAAGTGAAGGCCGTCTTCTCTTGGTCTTGAGGATCCACCTCAATTTGATTATAGCCGGAGTAACCGTCTAAGAAACAATAGTACTC
Organism: Sophora flavescens; assembly: GCA_030762895.1. Classification (NCBI taxonomy): domain Eukaryota; kingdom Viridiplantae; phylum Streptophyta; class Magnoliopsida; order Fabales; family Fabaceae; genus Sophora; species Sophora flavescens. Next base: position 11,696,157 of record CM061066.1, read on the forward strand.
ATATCCGGCTGACCTTTCAGTCATTTGATCAATGAAGGGAAGAGGGAAGTGATCTTTCCTTGTTGCCTCATTTAGACTTCTATTATCGATACATACTCTCCACCCCGTGATGGTCCTTGTTAGGATCAATTCATTGCTTTCATTGACCACCACGGTTGTGCCACCTTTCTTTAGGACCACATTAATTGGACTAACCCAATTGCTATCCGAGATTGGATAGATGACACCGGTATCTAAAAGTTTAATCACTTCCTTACGCACAACTTTTTTAATGATGGGATTTAACCGTCTCTGTGGTTGAACCACCGGCTTATAATCATCCTCCATCAAAATCTTATGCATGCATAGGGAAGGGCTTATACCATTTAGGTCCGAAATCTTGCACCCAATGGCGGATTTGTGTTCCCTAAGAACTCTCAATAGCTTTTCTTCTTCATCCTTTTTCAAGGCATTGCTAATGATTACCGGATGTTGTCCCTTCTCCCCCAAGAATGCATACCTTAAGTGGGTTGGGAGTTGCTTCAACTCCGGTGCTTTGTTATATTCTTCCATTCCATCGTTGTTGATCTTTTCCTTTGCACATTCATCTTTTGGGAGACTCGGTAAGGCTTCCATGTTTTTTAAGAACTCAAGATAGTCCTCATCCCCCAAAGGGTCTTCTTCCTCACTATCATCATCATGGGATTCTGCCAACACTTGTGCAAGTGAAGACCCATAGGCTTCCCTAGTGGCCTTTGCCTTGACAATTGAGTCCACCATATCCACTCGATACACATCCGACCTCTCTGCGGGGTGCTTCATTGCTTCAAAGACATTGAAGACTACATTCTCATCTTGCACCCTTAGGGTGAGTTTCCCTTGTTGCACATCTATCAAAGCACGCCCAGTGGCCAAGAAGGGCCTACCCAATATGAGAGGGATCTCGGCGTCTTCATCCATATCAAGCACCACAAAATACGCCGGAAATATGAACTTGTCCACCTTCACTAACAAATCTTTGACCACCCCATAAGGATATTTTATAGAACGATCGGCTAGTTGGAGTGACATCCGTGTATCTTTGGCTTCTTTGATCCCCAAATTCTTCATCATAGAGAGGGGCATCAAGTTGATGCTTGCCCCTAGATCACACAACGCCTTTCCTAGAGTCATCTCCCCAATGTTGCATGGTATAGAAAAAGAACCGGGATCCTTCAACTTTGGAGGTAGTTTTCTTTGAAGAATGGCACTACACTCCTCGGTCAAAGCAACCGTTTCCTCATCCACTACTTTCCGCTTCTTGGAGAGAAGCTCCTTTATAAACCGGGCATAAGATGGCATTTGTTCCAAGGCTTCCGCAAATGGAATGTTAATTTGAAGTTTGCGGAAGACATCAAGGAATTTATTGAACTGTTTATCTTGTTGAGGTTTCTTCAATCTTTCAGGATATGGTACCTTCCTGAAGGGCTGGAGGTCTTTGGGTTCAACCCACTTCTTTCTTCGGAACTCTTCATCTACAAGTTTTAACCTTCCCCCTTGCTCCGGTGCCTTGTCACTTGCCAACTCCTCTTTCTTAGGTTGCTCTTCCTCAACATGTGGTTATTCCGAGGCCTCAGCTTCCTGAGAACTAGTTGCACCCCTGTTAGATGCCAACACCCTACCGCTTCTAGTTGCTACGACATTGCATTGGTTCTTAGGGTTGTTCAAGGTATCACCTGGGAAAGTGCCTGGGAGATGCTCATTTAGTTGCTTTGCGAGCTGAGCCATCTGCGTCTCTAGATTCTGAATTGTCGACCCTATTTGAGTTGCCAACTTGTCAATGGTTGTGCTTGTATTGATTGACAACTTCTCAATTGCCACATTCGTCTTTTCTATAGCCAACTCCCAAGGTTGCCTTCCACCATATGTTGTTTGCAATTGATTAGGCCCTGGAAAATCCTGTTGAGTATTGCGTTGATGGATTCCATAGTTTGGCTTCTGATTCTGTTGAGGTTGTTGTTGCCCAGCTAGACCACCACTAGCATTACTCCAAGCGAAACCCGGATGGTCTCTCCTCATATAACCCCTATTCTGATTCTGACTGTAATCATTCATGCATTTCCTCCGATAGTTGTTTCGGGGCATCTTTGTCATATAAATTGTGGCATGAGTCCACATGTTCTTGAGAGAAGTTGAACGGACAACTCTGAATGTCATGATCTCTATTACAATTATCACAACCCGGAGGCATTCCTTCGTGTATCACATTAACCTTTTTGTTCCCAGACAATGCCGCATTTTTCATCTTCAACAGTTTATTTTGCTCTAGAATGGCTTCTATTGTTTCAAAACTGACTCCACTTGAGGTTTCCCTACCACGGTTGTAATTATTGTTTGACATCTTCTCCAATAATGTCCATCCATCCTCAGCTGATAAATAAGAAAAACAACCGCCCGCTGCGGCATCACAATTCATCTGGTAGCGCCCCCTTAACACGTTAAAGAAATGTTGAACCTTGGAGACCGGGTCAAAGAAGGCTGAAGGATATCTTCTCAAGAGCACAATATACCTCTCACAAGCTTCATTATAAGATTCATCTTCTGTCTGCTTGAAAGATGTGACGGCTACTCTTGCTTGTGCCGCTTTCTAAGGAGGAAAATATTTAGTGAGGAACTTTTGGGCCATTTGCTCCCATGTTATGATACTGTTGCGATCCAAGCTATCAAACCAATCGCGAGCGGTATCCCTAAGAGAGAGAGGGAATAGCCGCAAGCGAAACTCATCTTGAGAAACTCCTCTTGTCTTCTGCATGTCACAAACTTCAAGGAAGCAAGTGATGTGTCTATGAGGGTCTTGTTTGCCACCCGCATCAAATTGATTCTCATGGATATGGGCTGTGACACATCCTTCCACTCTGAAGGAATCTGTATTGAGGTTGCCCCTCACGATAGAAGAAGCACAATCATCCAAATTAGGCAGATTGTACTCGAAGAGAGGCTTGTAAAGAGGAGGAGGAGGAGGGTTTGCTTCGGCCATCCCCTCAAAATTAATTGCTTCAAGCCTCTTTCGTTCTCTGGCTTCTTTCCTTAATCGCTTCTCGGTCCTGGTGATCTCCGAATCAAATAGCAAGTCCTCTTATGAAAGGGTACCTCGCATACAAAAACTAGGCAAGACCAAGTGGAATCAAAGAAGTAGAGAGAAATAATAGTAAATAAATAACAGAGAATAAAAATGAAAATAGCTTAACCAAATAATCAAACTTCCCAAAAATAGGAAAATTGGTTGTGCCAATCCCCGGCAACGGCGCCAAAAACATGTTGAGTCACCGACAAGTGTGTCGGGTCGTCGTAAGTAATAAACACGGTAAGTAATTACCGAGGTCGGACACAGGGATTGGGCTACCAATTCTACCAATTTGAAAGAAATTCGAGACGTTTGACCAAGTAAAATCAAGTGGTTGAGAAGAGAGAGAAAATAGGATCGCATTTTAAATCAACAAATCAATTAGAGATAAAGTAGGCAGCGATAAGATAAGATAAGAATTAAAATCTGGATTAAACATCTAAGGTCACAAATCCACCTACCCAATCATGTATAGTACTCGAGTGATGATGATACCCTCCCTAAGTTCAATTGCAATGTCAACCAGGACCCCCAAATTCTCCTAATGACACTATCGTGCTCAATAGGACGTATTCAACGATTGAGTTAATTACTTGCTACGGTCTCATAACCCAATCATCAAACTCTATTAAATGTTGTTCCCTATAAGGTTGCACTGATCTCCTACTCACTCTCGTGCAATATTCAATCAATGATCCCAATTCAAGTTCTAAACGCGAATTGCCTATCAAGCCTCATCACGTTAACTAGTGAATCATTCATGCTTATGATGAACGCAATAAATTCAGAATTGGAAAACATGAATTGAGGTAAAGGAGGGAAACATACATCACATTGAAAGCTACACCGCCATGGGTGGTTTCATTGATCCCTTAGACAAGGGAATTAGTTCCTCTTGCTTGTAAAAACTCACAAACAATTGGAGTTCATCATAATTGTCAAATAGGAAAAGAACATAGGGAGACACAGCTCCAGAGAATAAGGATTCGTCTCAAAAAATGATCTAAAACAAGTGGTGAACAAAAGGTCTCCAATCTGCCCTAAATCAGCCTATAAATAGAGGTTTTGGGTCTCGCCTGCTCGCGGGGCGAGCAAGCTCTCGCGAGGAGAAATTCAGTTTTGGCTCCATCTTGAGTTTGAATACTCGCAAGGCGAGATGGTGATTCGCGAGGCGAGACAGAAAGGGTGACATCTCTGGCACAGTCAGGCCTTCAGGCTCGCGAGGCGAGATGGTGATTCGCGAGGTGAGACAGAAAGGGTGACATCTCTGGCACAGTCAGGCCTTCAGGCTAGCGAGGCGAGATCCTGTTTCGCGAGGCGAAACTTCCAGCATTGCTTTTCCACTATTTTCTTCATTTTCCTTGACTCTAAGAGCTTCACTTTTAACCTGAAACAATAAAAGGAAACGAAAAGCGTAATTCTACTCAAAATAAACTAAAAACTACTAAAAATGCATTAAACGAATCAAATTCTAACTTAGGAACAAAACAAGGCCAATTTGTGAGATTAGCGAGGTTGACTCGCCCAATTAGGCACAAAATCTACCCCTTTTCTAGATGGGAACTAGGTGAGCCAAAGGCTTATCAAGTCATCACCTAAAACCACGTCCATCCGCAACCAAGGTAGAGGAGCTGTGCACCCACAGCCGCGCCACACCATCGTCTACCCCACGAAATTGATAACTATCAAAAGCCAACATTTTTAAAAACCAAGAACATCGCAAGGATCCTTTCCAGTGCGCCATCAGTCGATCCGGTGTATGCCACCACTTCCAAGGCCACTTCAGGACGATCACCCGTCTCTTGGTACTTCGGCTCCGCCACGGAAGGCATCACCTAACACCACATCCTTCCACAGAAAAGGACGAGGTGCCTCGCACCCACAGCCTCACCACACCATCGAGTACCCCACCAAATTGATAAATATCGAAAGCCAACATTTTTAAAAACCAACAACATGACGAGGATCCTTTCCGATGCGCCTTCAGCCGATATGGTGTTTGCCACCCCATCCAAGGCCACTTCAGGACGATCACCCGTCTCATGGTGCTTCAGTTCCGCCCCGGAAGGCATCACCTAACAACCCGGTCATTCACTACGAAAGTCGAGAAGACGTGCACCCACATCCTCGCCACACCATCGAGTACCCCACGAAATTGATAAATATCGAAAGCCAACATTTTTAAAAACCGACAACATCGCAAGGATTCTTTCTGATGCGCCTTCAGTCGATCCGGTGTTAGCCACCACTTCCAAGGCCACTTCAGGACGATCACCCGTCTCTCGGTGCTTCGGCTCCACCCCCAAAGGCATCACCTAATACCACGTCCATCCACAATGAAAGTCGAGAAGCCGCGCACCCACAGCCTCGCCACACCGTCGAGTACCCGACGAAATAGATAAATATCGATAACCAATATTTTTAAAAACCAACAACATCGCAAGGATCCTTTCCGATGCGCCTTCAGGAGATCTGGTGTTTGCCACCCCTTCCAAGGCCACTTCAGGACGATCACCCATCTCTAGGTGCTTCGGTTCCCCCCTGAAGGCATCACCTAACAACACGGTCATCCACATCGAAAGTCGAGAAGCTGCGCACCCATAGCCTAGCCACACCATTGAGTACCCCATGAAATTGATAGATATCGAAAGCCAACATTTTTAAAAACCAACAACATCGCAAGGATCCTTTCCGGTGCGCCTTCAGTCGATCCGGTGTTTGCCACCAATTCCAAGGCCACTTCAGGACTGTAGCGACCAAGAAAAAAAGACTATTTTTTTTTTCTTTTAGAGAGAAAACATGGAGTCACCACCAACTTTATTTTATTTCAGGGAAGTTTGAAAACCCCTTTAAGAAAAAGCTATGGGTTCGGGAGTCGATTATGTCTAAGGAAGGTATGGAGACTTAACCCCACGGCACCCTAGAACATCCATAAAATGTTGACCCAAAATTAGTTGTGTAAATTGTTAGTAACTTTGAAAATATTTGTTTTACCACAAAATCGCTTTCTAAAGAAAAACATCTTTAGTTGTGAAAATTTTGTTTAAAACTAAATGAGGTTGAACAAGGCACATGAGTCCACAGGGTAACCTCAAAATCTAAAGGGTTGAACATGACACTTGTGATAGGGCAACCCAAGAAATAAGATTGTTTTAATCAAGTGATCATCTTCTATTTTTTTGTAAAATAAATAATTTTGCCTCTTGAAAATAGGAGAGAAATGAAACGTAGAAGTGAAACGTTTTACTAACTTATTCAGTGAACAGAGACACAAAAGTAAGAATGTCAAGAGAAATTTATAAATAATATCAGTGAAAAGAATAAGGGTTACCAAATGAGAGCAGAATAAGAATGATTTTATTTATTCCCAGTGGTAAGATTTCAAGATCGAAGTCTTTACATTCAATCTCACTAGCTCCTTCAGCTCTTCCTTCTTAACCACTCTAATAATAAGGGAGAGGAAAGGAAACTCAGATCTCTAATCTCTCTTCCTCCTAATGAAAACGTTAGATAAAAATCTCTCTTTCTTTTCCTCTTTTCTCACCAAGAAAATATCAGATCATAAGTCCCTCCCAAAAAAATATATCCTACTTTCTCCTCTTTTTCCTCTCCTTTTATAGACAGAGGAGAGGGCTTCTTGCTTCTTGTCCATTGGCTTCGAGGTCGGTTTGTACGAAATCCAAGGCTTGGGCGGTTCTAAGCAGCAATGGCATGTGTTCAGATGGGGGTGGCGTGAACAGCAATAGTGTGCGTTCAGATGGGGGCGGCGTGAACAGCAATAGCGTATGTTCATATGGGGGCGGCGTGAGCAGTGGAAAGGAGGTGATTTGATGTGAGGATTGCATGCTTAAAGAGAGAAGGAGATGGGGGTTTTGTCTGATGTGTATGATGGCTTTTTAAGGTTAGGAGTAGGGCTGCTAGCTAGGTTAAGACGAGGTAGGAGATGAGGGAGAAAAAGGACAAACGGGTAGAGGAAGTGCAAGGGGGGTTCTGAGCAAAAATAGTCAGTGTCCAGATAGGGTGGCGTGAGTAGCAGTAGCGTGTGTTCAGATTGGGCGGCGTGAGTAGCAGTAGCGTGTGTTCAGATGGGGCGGCGTGACCAGCAGGAAGGAGGTGATTTATCGTGAAGGTTGCGTATTTGAAAAAAAGGAGATGGGAGGCTTTGTCTGATGTGTATGATGGCTTTTTAGGGTTAGGAGAAGTAACTCAATCTCCTTTACCTTTTTGTTGATTGCCCTTTTCTCCTTCTTTTCTTCGTCATTACTTCATTATCTTCTTCTTCTTCCTTCATTCTTCAGCCTTCAGCCTGAAAATAAAATTGTAGTGGACGGAGTCTCTTCGTCCAACAGAAACTTAGATATGCAAAAGTAGATATACACGGGACGGACCTCCTCGTCCAACAGAAAATTAAATGTAATGGGCTGGACGCGCTCAAAGGTTAATGCGTTGGAATGGACGGGACCACCCCGTCCAACAGCAAGTGCAAAGCAAAGGACGGGACCACCCTGTCCATCTACAAGTGCAAAGTAATGGACGGGACCACCCTGTCCATCAGCAAGTGCAAAGCAATGGACGAGATCACCCCGTCCATCGGCAAGTGCAAAGCAATGGACGGGACCACCCCGTCCATCAACAAGTGCAAAGCAACAGACGGGACCACCCCGTCCAACGGCAAGTACAAAGCAATGGACGGGACCACCCCGTCCAACGGCAAGTGCAAAGGAATGGACGGGACCACCCCATCCAATAGCAAGTGCAAAGGACTAGACGGAACCACCCCGTCCAACAGCAAGTGTAATGGACTGGACGGGACCACCCCGTCCATTAGCCAGTCCAAAGTGATGGACGGGTCTTCCCCGTCCACAGCAAGTGCAAATGTGATGGACGGGGTCTCCTCGTCCAACAGCAAGATGGACGGGACTTCCCCGTCCACAGCAAGTGCAAATGTGATGGACGGTACTTCCCCATCCACAGCAAGTGCAAATGACTGGATGGGACCATCCCTTCCAACGGTAAGTCCAACGTGATGGACGGAGCCTCCCCGTCCAACAGCAAGTCCAAAGTGATGGACAGAGCCTCCCCGTCCAACAGCAAGTGGAACGGACTGGACTGGACCGCGTCCAACAATGAGTGTAATGGATTGGGCCTCGTCCAGCATTGGACTGGACTGGACCGCGTCCAGCAGCAAATTAATTATGAGCCCCCTTCCTTTCTTTATTATTCTCTTTTTCTTCTCTCTCTCTTTATTGCTATTATTAGTCTCCTCGAAGCATAATATCATAAAAATATAATAAAAGACGGACAAAAATGGGTGTTCACTGTTGCCCTTCTTTACTTGTTGCATACTAGAAGACATGATTAGTCGTGACTTTTCATGTATTGTAGTAATGAACAAGTAAAGAAAAATGAACACACATTGTGCTCAGAAGAAAATATTACAGTTTGAAAATAAAATTGTTGTGAGCCTTGGAGATCAAATGCAGTGAGCCTCAGAGCTCGAACATAAAATTGAAGTGAGCCTCAGAGCTCGAAAATAAAATGCAGTGGGCCTCAGAGCTAGAAAAACAAAGATGCAGTGAGCCTCAGGGCTAGAAAATAAAAATGCAATGAGCCTCAGAACTCGAAAATAAAATTGCAGCGAGCCTCATAGCTCGAAAATAAAATGAGGTGAGCCTCAGAGCTTGAAAAATAAAGATACAATGAGCCTCAGAGCTCGAAAATAAAATTGCAATGAGCCTCAGAGCTCGAAAACGAAATTGCAATGAGCCTCAGAGCTCGAAAATAAAAATGTAGTGAGCCTCAGAGCTGGAAAATAAAATTGTAGTGGAAGGAACCCCCTCATCCAACAGGAAAGTAAGTATGCAATGGATGGTACCTCTTCATCCAACAGAAAATTAAATGCAATGGACGGAACCTCCTCGTCCAACAGAAAAGTAAACATGCAACGGACGGAACCTCTTCGTCCAACAGAACAGTAAACATGCAATGGACGGAACCTCTTCGTCCAACAAAAAATTAAATGCAATGGACGAAACCTCCTCGTCCAACAGAAAAGTAAACATGCAATGGACGGAACCTCTTCGTCCAACAGAAAATTAAATGCAATGGACGGAACCTCCTCGTCCAACAGAAAAGTAAACATGCAATGGACGGAACCTCTTCGTCCAACAGAAAATTAAATGCAATGGACGGAACCTCCTCATCCAACAGAAAAGTAAACATGCAATGGACGGAACCTCCTCGTCCAACAGAAAATTAAATGCAATGGACGAAACCTCCTCATCTAACAGAAAAGTAAACATACAATGGACGGAACCTCCTCGTCCAATAAAAAAGTAAACATGCAATGGACGGAACCTCAAAATTAAATGCAATGGACGGAACCTCCTCGTCCAATAGAAAAGTAAATATACAATGGACGAAACCTCTTCGTCCAATAGAAAAGTAAACATGCAATGGACGGAACCTCCTCGTCCAACAGAAAAGTAAACATGCAATGGACGGAACCTCTTCGTCCAAAAGAAAATTAAATATGCAGTGAGCCTTAGAGCTCGAAAATAAAATTGCAGTGAGCCTCAGAGCTGTAAAATAAAAATGCAGCGAGCCTCAGAGCTAGAGAGTAAAAATGCAGTGAGCCTCAGAGCTCGACAAAATTCAATCAGTAACTTGAAACTAAAGGGAATCCTTTCCTTTTCAAGACAGCAGAACCAAATGCTCCATGGAAAAACTTCCACCATCCAAACCTTTGTTCACCTGCCACTCTAGGACGAGGCATCACTCATTCTTTTAACAACATTGGTCACCCAAGAATCTGATGAACTCTGGATGTTATGTTTGTCCTCCCAAGCTTAATTGCATAATTCTTTTGTCGTCCAGTTCATGCTACCTTTTGAAGTATTGAGTCCTTTTGGTTCAAACCATTCATTGGTGCTACCACTCATATAGCTTACGTGGCTTTAGTCACATGCGAGTGAATCCTTTCAGCGGGTCATCTGTTCTATCGATTTTATCACGAGCGTATAAGTGAGTCATGATCCAGACATACAATATTGAGCACAACATTGCAGTTTCCCTTGTTGATTCTGATGACAAACCTGTAGGGAGAGGAAAGTTTCGACTAAGATAGCGGGGACCGGGTTTACGTCACATTCTTCGACCCTATAGAAAACATCCATGGCTGACTGATCAATCAGATCTGGTACAAAAGGAAAGAGCACCAACCCATATATCATGAGGGCTAGTGCTTTGTTGAAAGTAACCCATCGTTGTTGCTGGCCCAGCTTGTTGAGATACATTTCCAAAAATCACCTCTTCAACCCTTTGGTGGTTCCCTTTTCTATTTTCTCTATCTGTTCCGGTTGAAGCTCCAATAGACTTGCTATTTTCCGATCTGTTACATGTTGGCCATAATACATGTAGAAGCGAGTCTTCTTTTGAATTGGCAGTCTTAGCATATAAGCATACTCTTCCATAGTTGGAGTGATGTCCAAGTTAGGCAATTCAAAACATCTCAAAGTTGTGTTCCAATATTGGGCCAATGCACTCAGAGCGGGAGCTTCCACTGGAACACGCAATAGGTCCAATATTCTGCCATACTTGCTGACAAAGTCTGAACGTGCTTTCCTGACATTTGCTGGCTGAGTTCACATAATCTCTTCACGTCATTGAGTGTCACATCGATCTTGATACTTTTCTTGGAACAGCTCGTGTTGCTAGTATTCTTCTCTGAACCAAACTTTTCCATTTTCTTGCTATAAGGTGAATACCAAAATCTTCCAACAAAGAGACAAAAAAAAATGAGTATAGTGAAGTAAATATATCTTGCATGATTCATGTTGTATGGGACCCAATGGGGTTGAAAACCCTGATGGGTATGCATCACCTTCATTATGACATAGCGCCTATTAGATGTGCAATAATATTCGAGTATGCCATTCAAGTTTGAGGCAGTAATGTGGCGCCCTTAGTTTTGTGAGTATTCACAATGAATATGCATGACAATTTATGCTTATGATGATAGAGAGAGGAAAGAAAAGTACGCCCACTTTTGTCCTAAGCTAGGTAAAACATAAGGATGGACACACCCTAAGGTTAGGACTTTAAACAGGTTGGCCACTGCGTCTGCTCTATTAGTGAAAATTGGGACGTGTCTAGATCTCTAAAAGTCATGGTCCCCAGATTACCCTCATAAGGATATGATTCATGAATCTAACCACAAGTAGGGATAAACCCTCTCAATATGACTATTCCATGATCTCATGTACAATCTGAGTGGTGAACTGACAAGTATCAGGGAGGCACAAGACCTATTCAATAACAACGTCAGAGCACCGCCTAATCCTTGGGTTTTTGAGCAAGCTCGGGTATAGATATATATGTGTGTGCAATATGTGATAGTGATGTGTGTGAAAGGGGGCATACAAACCTGTGACACTTAAAAGTAAAAATAAAAGGGAAGACAAGAAAAACCTGCAAAACAAAAACATAGGTATATATGACAATGGTTATAAGTCCTCTACCCTATTGTTAAAACATGGGAAAAAAGAAAAGAAAGGAGGAGGAAACAAAAACACTGTTAGTGAAACATATATAACAATAACGTGAGTTAAAATGTATGTACAACTAAATCTTCTCATTTAAATAAGAGGAAAAACCCAACCAAAAGGACAACCCAAACAAACATCACTAAAAATAAAACATTTTTTAGTTTTGTCATTTAATTATTGTAAGGAGAAAAACAGTAAGATACAATCACAAAAGGTAAAACAAATAAGCTACACGTTACTAAAAATTTACAAAACCAATTTTTATGGGCTTGACTCTATTGGAAAGTCCCCAGTGGAGTCGCCATCTATAGCGACCAAGAAAAAAAGACTACTTTTTTTTTTTCTTTTAGAGAGAAAACATGGAGTCGCCACCAACTTTATTTTATTTCAGGGAAGTTGGAAAATCCCTTTAAGAAAAAGCTATGGGTTCGGGAGTTGATTATGTCTAAGGAAGGCATGGAGACTTAACCCCACGGCACCCTAGAACATCCATAAAATGGTTATCCAAAATTAGCTGTGTAAATTGTTAGTAACTTTGAAAATATTTGTTTTACCCCAAAATCGCTTTCTTAAGTAAAACATTTTTAGTTGTGAAAATTTTGTTTAAAACTAAATGAGGTTGAACATGGCACATGAGTCCACAGGGTAACCTCACAATCTAAAGGGTTGAACATGACACTTATCATAGGGTAACCCAAGAAATAAGATTGTTTTAATCAAGTGATCATCTTCTATTTTTGTGTAAAATAAATAATTTTGCCTCTTGAAAATAGGAGAGAAATGAAACGTAGAAGTGAAACGTTTTACTAATTTATTCAGTGAACAGAGACACAAAAATAAGAATGTCAAGAGAAATTTATAAATAATATCAATGAAAAGAATAAGGGTTACCAAATGAGAGCAGAATAAGAATGATTTTGTTTATTCCCAGTGGTAAGATTTCAAGATCGAAGTCTTTACATTCAATCTCATTGGCTACTTCAGCTCTTCCTTCTTAACCACTCTAATAATAAGGGAGGGGAAAGGAAACTCAGATCTCTACTCTCTCTTCCTCCTAATGAAAATGTTAGATAAAAATCTCTCTTTCTTTTCCTCTTTTCTCACCAAGAAAATATCAGATCATAAGTCCCTCCCAAAAAAATATGTCCTCCTTTCTCCTCTTTTTCCTCTCCTTTTATAGACAGAGGAGAGGGCTTCTTGCTTCTTCTCCATTGGATTCAAGGTTGGTTTGTATGAAATCCAAGGCTTGGGCGGTTCTGAGCAACAATGGCGTGTGTTCAGATAGGGGTGGCGTGAACAGCAATAGCGTCTGTTCATATGGGGACGGCGTGAACAACAATATTGTGTGTTCAGATGGGGGGGGGGGGGGCGTGAGCAGTGGAAAGGAGGCGATTTGATGTGAGGGTTGCATGCTTAAAGAGAGAAGGAGATGCGGGGTTTTGTTTGATGTGTATGATGGCTTTTTAGGGTTAGGAGTAGGGCAGCTAGGTTAAGACGAGGGAGGAGATGAGGGAGAAAAAGGACCAACGGGTAGAGGAAGTGCAAGGGGGGTTCTGAGCAAAAATAGCGTGTGTCCAGATGGGGCGGCGTGAGTAGCAGTAGCGTGTGTTCAGATGGGGCGGCATGAGTAGCAGGATGGAGGTGATTTATCATGATGGTTACGTGTTTGAAAAAAAAAGGAGATGGGAGGCTTTGTCTGATGTGTATGATGGCTTTTTAGGGTTAGGAGAAGTAACTCAATCTCCTTTACCTTTTTCGTGATTACCCTTTTCTCCTTCTTTTCTTCGTCCTTACTTCATTATCTTCTTCTTCTTCTTCCTTCATTCTTCAGCCTTCAGCCTGAAAATAAAATTGCAGTGGACGGAGCCTCTTCGTCCTACAGAAACTTAGATATGCAAAAGTAGATATACACGGGACGGACCTCCTCGTCCAACAGAAAATTAAATGTAATGGGCTGGACGTGCTCAAAGGCAAATGCATTGGAATGGACGGGACTACCCCGTCCAACAGCAAGTGCAAAGCAAAGGAAGGGACCATCCCGTCCAACAGCAAGTGCAAAGCAATGGACGGGACCACCCCGACCATCTACAAGTGTAACGTAATGGACGGGACCACCCCGTGCATCAGCAAGTGCAAAGCAATGGATGGGACCACCCCGTCCAACGACAAGTGCAAAGCAATGAATGGGACCACCCCGTCCATCAACAAGTGCAAAGGAATGGACGGGACCACCCCGTCCATCAACGAGTGCAGAGCAATGGACGGGACCACCCAATCCAATAGCAAGTGCAAAGGACTGAACGGGACTACTCATGAGTGTGATTTCACATCATCTTTGTCCATCATTTTGCATGCATTTTCATGTAGTTTAGGCATATTTTTATTAGATTTTAGGTTAATTTTCCTTTGGAACGGGTAAGGCGGTTTTCGTGTGTTGTTTTGCAGATATCAAGGGTAAAATGCTCAAGATCAACCATGATGAAGTTTGGATGAAGATGGAGCTTTAAAAGTGCAGAAAATAAGCCAAACAGAGCCTATCACGGCCTAGCCGTGATGCCCATCACGGCCATGATGGAGCAAAACTGAAAAGGAACAAAGGCTGAAGTCAGAGTCTGTCACGGCCTGGCCGTGATAGCCATCACGGCCGTGACCCAAAACCACCACAAGTCAAAGCACATCACGGCCATAGCCGTGAAATTCATCACGGCCACAAAATGAAGGCTCGCGACGCGAGCTTAGGCTCGCCACGCGAGAGACTGGAATTTCACAAAACTACCAGAAACAGAGACCGTCACGGCCAGGCCGTGATGGCCATCACGGCCGTGACGCGCATTACTTGGACCTGAAGAAACCGAAATAGATCAGATTTTGAGTTGGTTTGGGACTCTAACTTCCAAATTTCTATAAATATGGACCAGGCAGATGCATGATTGATCATCATGGATCATATCTAGACTTGTACACAAGGACTTAGGCATAGATCTCTCTTCTCTTCTCCTCCTCTCTTCTTTGATTTTTGTATTTTTCATTATGTTGTCAACCCAGCTTGTCATCTCCATGGCAAGACTGGAGTAGTAGCTTAGTTTCTAGGGATTGGGGCTCTGCCCAAGTTTTGTTCACAATGTTGAATTTGATGTAATATCTTTGTAATTACGATTTTTCTTTAGACTTATTTCTAGTGTGTTAACCACTCGTAAACTCGGCGACCGCTTATTTGCGTGACGTAGACGTTCTAAGGAGGAACCTAGCGGTGAACTTAGGATTTCTAGGGTGTTTCACTCGTAAAATCCGGCGGCTGTTTGTTTGTGAGATGTGGATGATTTAAGGAGGAACCTAGTGGTGAAATTAGGATTATTTGCATGACTTAGACATTTTAAGGAGGAACCTAGCGGTGAACTTAGGTGTCGGATCTATAGAAGTCAGACTTGGGACTGAAATCACGAGAGTTAGAAGCCGTCCCTCGAGGAGCAACGAGTTGTCACGGAACGCAAAGGGTCCAATCTGGGATCGACTACCACGAGAGTAGGGGTCGGGTCAATTGGGCACAACTTTTGTAACCCGGGAGGGAGCTTAAGCTATTAGAGGATAAACTCGCCTTCAAGGCAATTTCGGTAATCAACAAAGGTAAATCAGATTAGCAACATAAACAGCCTCAAAGGTAACCCAAATCCCTAGGAATCCATTTAGATCAAAACCCCAAAAAGATTTGTTTTCTGTTTCTATTGTTCTCTGCTCATCTATCTCTTAATTCAAATTCAAAACCCTTTTCACTCAAAATATAAAAATCCTTTAAAAAGTCCAGATTCACTCAATTCGAAATTAATTGCGATTCGGGAACACAGTCTCTGTGGGTTCGATATCTTTTATTACTTGATGACAGACCGGTACACTTGTCGGAATCGCAGAGCGCACGCTCGACGCGCTGTCAAGTTTTTGGCGCCGTTGCCGGGGACTGTGCCTTTTCGAATTTCAATTAGTTTTTAAATTGATTTTTCTGGACCCTTTTCTTTTTATTTGATTTTTATTTCTGAAATTTAAAAAAAAATCAAAAATTTCTTTTCCTTCTATTGTATCCATCTCTCTGTGAGTTATATGCAAAGATCCCTAAGTCTTGGGAGCCTTAGTGAGATTGATCCGGAGATCGAGAGGACCTTCCACAGACGTAGAAGACTACAAAGAGAGGGAGAAAGGTTGAGTCCCGTTCCACTCATGGCGAATCAACCGGATACAAAACCTTTGAAGGACTACGCATCCCCAAATGCGAGAGGCTTGCGAACTGGGATTGCAAGGCCAGAGATTGAGGCGGAGAACTACACTATACCGCCCATGTTAATCAACATGATTAGGCAACATCAATTCGGAGGATTGCCTTCGGAAGACCCAACCGATCACATAGAGACATTCTTAGAGTTCACCGATGCAATCAGGATTAATGGAGCCTCAGTCGATGTGTGCGTTTGAGACTGTTCCGCTCATCTCTCACTGGAAAGGCGAAGGCCTGGCTTAAGCAAATCCCCGCTAACATCTTGACTACTTGGGACCAACTGGAGCAGGCGTTCTTGGAAAAATTCTTCCCTCCATCCAAGACGGCCTACATAAGAACCCAGATCACCGGCTTCTTCCAAAAAGACAGAGAATCCTTATCAGAAGCTTGGGATCGCTACAAGGGACTGCTGGAGTCTTGCCCACATCACGAATTCGAGAGGTGGTTAATAGTGCACACCTTCTATAACGGATTGGATTACTCTTCGAAGGTGTCACTAGATTCTGCAGCCGGTGGAGCATTTATGAATAGGCCTCTGACTGAGGCATTCAACATCATTGAGAATGTCGCCACTAACTACCACCAATGGGGATCCGAAAGAGGTAATAACCCGAACAAGATTTCGGGAGGTAAGTTTGAGGTAAATAGCACAGATCTTATCATGTCAAAGATAGACTCACTTAATAAACGTTTTGATCGGCTTGAAAGAGCTAATGTGAGTGCATTAGGTGCTACTAACCTTGTTTGTGAGATTTGTGGAATGCAAGGACATGACATGATGGAATGCCCACATGGATCCGGCGCTTCGGGTGAACAAGTGAACTCTTGTCACAACTTCTATGATACGAACCCGAAGCTGCCCAACTATGCTCCCCCAAATCCCTACAACCAAAGAAGGAACAACCCTTACCTCTCCTACGGCAACTACAGCAACACGCTCAACCATGAGTTCCAAGAGGGTCAAGGTAATAAGAGAGCAGCACCGGGGTATCCTCAGGTACAAAGATCTAAACTCGAGACTTTATTTGAAAGTTTTGTTGAAACTCAGACAAAACAGAATGAGGAGTTTAGACAACAAGGAAGGGCAGTGAGTGAAGCAATAAAGGAGCTAGCATCTAAGGTAGACAACTTAGCAACTCATAACAAGATGCTGGAAACCCAGATTGCCCAACAAGCCAGCACGTACTCGAGACCTAAGGGTACATTCCCGGGGCAACCCGAAGCAAATCCCAATGAGCATTGCAATGCCATACACTTAAGGGATGATAAGCTTGGGGTGGGGGTAGCTGAAATGGAGGTGGAACCGGAGGAGGACACAAGCGAAAAGGAAGAGCCATAACCGAAGTATGTCCCTCCACCACCGTACCAACCCCCGATACCTTTCCCACAAAGGTTGGTCAGGAAAAAGCAAGTAGATGTAGAGACTAAAATGCCTACTAAACTGAAAGACCCAGGTAGTTTCTCCATCTCTTGCTCGATTGAACAAGTGCACATTGACCAAGCCTTATGTGACTTAGGGGCTAGCGCGAGCTTGATGTCCCTCACTATCATGGAAAGGTTGGGAAGCAAAGAGTTGAGACCATTCAAATTCTCCTTACAATTTGCGGATGGCTCAACTAGGACTCCTCTAGGCATACTAGAGAATGTTCCTGTAAAGGTAGGGAAATTCTTCATCCCTACCGACTTCCTGGTATTGGATATGAAAGGGAATTCTAAATTCCCCATCATTTTAGGAAGGCCATTCTTGGCAACCGCTGGAGCAGTAATAGACGTAAGGAATGGTAAACTCTCTCTAAATGTAGAGGAAGGTAGGGTAAATTTTCAGTTGACTAACTCTTGTAACAACCCTCCTTTTGAGAGCCATGTGTGCAGAATTGATGTAACGTCTCCAGTGGTAAAAGAAGAGCTGAACATGGAAGCAACTCCGAAGATATGCATGGCTAATGATGCACCCAGCAGTGATGTTATTGGAGTTGCTGTCCATACTGAAACAAAACTTCCGCCGGGAGGAAGGAAGGCTAGGAAGCTCCGAGAGAAAAAAGCGAAGCGGAAGCATTATTGGCCGTATGAGCAGAAACGGCTTTTTGAAGGAGTTCCTTGGAAGAGAAATGTTCCGGTACCTCTACGCCCAGCCGACCCCGGTTGATTGAAGGAAGTATGGTCAAGCTTAAGACCATAAATAAGCGCTTCTTGGGAGGCA
This sequence comes from Sophora flavescens, assembly GCA_030762895.1. Taxonomy (NCBI): domain Eukaryota; kingdom Viridiplantae; phylum Streptophyta; class Magnoliopsida; order Fabales; family Fabaceae; genus Sophora; species Sophora flavescens. The sequence goes on from CM061066.1 coordinate 11,714,249, forward strand.
ACCCAAGTTTTCTTTCCCTTTTTCCTTTTGTTTTTGAATTAACCTCTTGAATAATTTGAGAAGATCAAGAGGCAAAAATATCATTAATAGGTTTGTCTAGTGTTTTCAGGTTGAGAAGGGAAGAAGAGCAGAGAAAAATAAAGTCAGAAGCCATCACGCCCTGGCCGTGACAGTGGTCACGGCCGTGATGAACTAATACAAGAGCACAGAAAGGATCACGGCCTAGCCGTGACAACCATCACGGGCGTGATGAGTAGGATGCCAAGATTAGAGAGCATCACGGCCTAGCCGTGATGTAGATCACGGACGTGACAGGGCAACTCCTGAGGACTAGAAACGATCACGGCTTGCCCGTGAAGAGCCTCACGGCCGTGATACTATTTCCACCCAAGTTTTGACTGGAATGTGAGCCAACACCCGCTACCGATTCGGTAAGTTGTTCCATTTTTCTCCTCTCTCCGACTTGATTATTTACATTGGAGACAATGTAAGTAATCAAGCTTGGGGTAGGGGTATTTTTGCATTTGCATTGTTGCATTCATATTGCATTCACATAGGCAGAGATTGATATGATCACATTCTCTAGATTGCCCCTCACTTAGAACATGCATCCGATTGTGAGAACTTGGAGCCAAATGAATTGAGATAGTGAATTTTCGAACCCAATTTTCTTATTATTCTTGTGATATGGCTAAAAATAAAAATTCTTGAGATAATCATTTGATAGTTGATAATTAGCGTGTGGTTCCTTAGATTTGTGTTCCTCACTGATTTTTGAACTACTAAATGTAAGATTTTGAGCCAAATTGGGGTGTCCACTAAATCTACCCCATTTCTTGTGATAGAGTGTTGTAATTCCTCTTGGACTGTATTTTCTAGAACTTGACTTGAAACCATTTTGAAACTTAAAAATTTTTGAAAAAATTTTTGGAAATGATTGAGGCACTAGGTATTTTTCCGGCCTCCCGAGCTTTGAATGTTTAAATGCTACCCCTTAGTTGCTCAATTTTGAGCCTAAAAGAAAAAAATACTTTTCTTGGTACCTTGAATTACTTTGATAAATAATGCTTGGTATGGCACCTTTTAAAGTATTACAAAAAGGGTAATTGGTAGTTGGAAAAAGTATGGGATGAAAAAGCTAGAAAGTAATTTCTCTTGAGCTATAAATCTCCCCTTCTCCAAACAAATAAAAATGAAATAAACACAAAGAAAAAAATGGAGAAGGGGATGACAAAAGAAAGTGAGAAATGAAAATGAAAATAAAAAAAGAAGAAGAAGAAGAAGAAATAAGGGTGGAAAAGTAAATCAAAGTCCCCTAAAAGGTATTTTAGAAGGTGTCATGCTTTGCAATGTTTGATGATTTGTCTAGCCTTCTTGAAATTCCCTTTCCTTGATTTTCCCACCTAACAATAAATCCCATGGCCACATTACAACCAAAGTAAAAGACCTCTTGATTCTTAAGTGTTTTCATTAATAAAGTAGAGATTTGGTTAATAGTCAAGCCTATGGTAAAATACTTTCCTTCAGGAAATGGAGCGAATTGTCATATAGCCTAAAACACTTGAGTGAGGTGAGATGAGTGCCCAAATCAGTGAGAATATGAACTTGAAGAACCTAAGCTTCTAATTGGACTTGACTTGATTATCTCTTGAGTGCTTATTAAATATGCCTGTCACTTGGATTAGCTTCTAGGGTTCTTGGTTCACTATCCATGCTTTGATTGATTTATCTTATGGCCTGAGTAATTGCTTGAGGACAAGCAAAGTTTTAAGCTTGGGGTGATTTGATGAGTGTGATTTCACATCATCTTTGTCCATCATTTTGCATGCATTTTCATGTAGTTTAGGCATATTTTTATTAGATTTTTGGTTAATTTTCCTTTGGAACGGGTAAGGCGGTTTTCGTGTGTTGTTTTGCAGATATCAAGGGTAAAATGCTCAAGATCAACCATGATGAAGTTTGGATGAAGATGGAGCTTTAAAAGTGCAGAAAATAAGCCAAACAGAGCCTATCACGGCCTAGCCGTGATGGCCATCACGGCCATGATCGAGCAAAACTGAAAAGGAACAAAGGCTGAAGTCAGAGTCTGTCACGGCCTAGCCGTGATAGCCATCACAGTCGTGACCCAAAACCACCACAAGTCAGAGCACATCACGGCCATAGCCGTGAAATTCATCACGGCCACAAAATGAAGGCTCGCGACGCGAGCTTAGGCTCGCCACGCGAGAGACTGGAATTTCACAAAACTACCAGAAACAGAGACCGTCACGGTCAGGCCGTGATGGCCATCACGGCCGTGACGCGCATTACTTGGACCTGAAGAAACCGAAATAGATCAGATTTTGAGTTGGTTTGGGACTCTAACTTCCAAATTTCTATAAATATGGACCAGGCAGATGCATGATTGATCATCATGGATCATATCTAGACTTGTACACAAGGACTTAGGCATAGATCTCTCTTCTCTTCTCCTCCTCTCTTCTCTGATTTTTGTATTTTTCATTATGTTGTCAACCCAGCTTGTCATCTCCATGGCAAGACTGGAGTAGTAGCTTAGTTTCTAGGGATTGGCGCTCTGCCCGAGTTTTGTTTACAATGTTGAATTTGATGTAATATCTTTGTAATTACGATTTTGCTTTAGATCTGATTTCTAGTGTGTTAATCACTCGTAAACTCGGCGACCGCTTATTTGTGTGACGTAGACGTTCTAAGCAGCACGATGGACAGGACTTCCCCGTCCACATTAAGTGCAAAGGACTGGACGGTACCATCCCTTCCAATGGCAAGTCCAACGTGATGGACGGAGCCTCCCCGTCCAACAGCAAGTCCAAAGTGATGGGCGGAGCCTCCCCGTCCAACAGCAAGTGGAACGGACTGGACTGGACCGTGTCCAACAGCAAGTGTAATGGACAGGGCCTCGTCCAGCATTGGACTGGACCGCAACCAACAACGAGGGTATTGGACTGGGCCTCGTCCAGTATTGGACTGGACTGGACCGCATCCAGCAGCAAATTAATTATGATCCCCCTTCCTTTCTTTATTATTCTCTTTTTCTTCTCTCTCTTTATTACTATTATTAGTCTCCTCGAAGCATAATATCATAAAAATAGAATAAAAGACGGACAAAAATGGGTGTTCACAAGGACGATCACCCGTCTCTTGGTGGCATCACCTAACACCACGTCCATCGGCAACCAAGGTAGAGGAGCCACGCACCCACAGCCTCGCCACACCATCATGTACCCCACGAAGTGGATAAATATCGAAAGCCAACATTTTTAAAAACCAACAACATCGCAAGGATCCTTTCCGATGCGCCTTCAAGAGATCTGGTGTTTGCCACCCCTTCCAAGGCCACTTCAAGACGATCACCCATCACTAGGTGCTTCGGTTCCGCCCCAGAAGCTATCACCTAACAACACGGCCATCCACAACGAAAGTCGAGAAGCCGCACACCCACAGCCTCGCCACACCATCGAGTACCCCACAAAATTGAAAAATATCGAAAGCCAACATTTTTAAAAACCAACAACATCCCAAGGATCCTTTCCGATACGCCTTTAGTCGATTCGGTGTTTGCCACCAATTCCATGGCCACTTCAGGACGATCACCCGTCTCTTGGTGCTTCAGCTCCACCCTTGAAGGCATCACCTAACACCACGTCCATCCACAACCAAGGTAGAGGAGCTGCGCACCCACAGCCTCGCCACACCACAGTGTACCCCACGAAATTGATAAATATCAAAAGCCAACATTTTTAAATACCAACAACATTGCAAGGATCCTTTCCGACGTGCCTTCAGTCGATCCAGTGTTTGCCACCACTTCCAAGGCCACTTCAGGACGATCACCCATCTCTTGGTGCTTCGGCTCCGCCCCTGGAGGCATCACCTAACACCACGTCCATCCACAACGAAAATCGAGAAGCCGTGCACCCACAGCCTCGCCACACCATCAAGTACCCCACGAAATTGATAAATATCGAAAGCCGACATTTTTAAAAACCAACAACATCGCAATGATCCTTTTCGATGTGCCTTCAGGCGATCTGGTGTTTGCCACCCCTTCCAAGGCCACTTCAGGACGATCACCCGTCTATTGGTACTTCGGCTCCGCCACGGAAGGCACACCTAACACCACATCCTTCCACAGAAAAGGTCGAGGAGTCGCGCACCCACAGTCTCACCACACCATCGAGTACCCAAGCAAATTGATAAATAACGAAAGCTAACATTTTTAAAAACCAACAACATCACGAGGATCCTTTCCGATGCGCCTTCAGCCGATATGGTGTTTGCCACTCCATCCAAGGCCACTTCAGGACGATCACCCATCTCTTGATGCTTCGGTTTCGCCCCGGAAGGCATCACCTAACAACCCGACCATCCACAATGAAAGTCGAGAAGCCGCGCACCCACAGCCTCGCCACACCATCGAGTACCCCATGAAATTGATAAATATCGAAAGCCAACATTTTTAAAACCAACAACATCGCAAGGATCCTTTCCAATGCACCTTCAGTCGATCCGATGTTTGCCACCATTTCCAGGGCCACTTCAGGATGATCACACGTCTATTGTTGCTTCAGCTCCGCCCCGGAAGGCATCACCTAACACCACGTCCATCCACAACGAAAGTCGAGAAACCGCGCACCCACAGGCTCGCCACACCATCGAGTACCCCAAGGAATTGACAAATATCGAAAGCCAAAATTTTTAAAAACCAACAACATCGCAAGATTCTATCCAATGCTCCTTCAGTCGATTCGGTGTTTGTCCCCACTTCCAAGGACACTTCAGGACGATCTTGGTGCTTCGGCTCCGCCCCGGAAGGCAACACCTTACACCACATCCATCCACTACCAAGGTCAAAGAACCGCACACCCACAGCCTCACCACACAATCGAGTACCCCACGAAATTCATAAATAACGAAAGCCAACATTTATAAAAACCAACAACATCACGAGGATCCTTTCCGATACGCTTTTAGCCGATCTGGTGTTTACTACCCCTTCTATGGCCACTTTAGGACGATCACCCATCTCTTAGTTCTTCGGATCCACCCAGGAAGGCATAACCTAAAATCACGTCCATCCACAACCAAGGTCGAGGAGCCGCGCACCCACAGCCTCGCCACACCCCACAATATTGATAAATATCGAAAGCCAACATTTTTAAATTCCAACAACATCACGCGGATATTTTCCGATGCGCTTTCAGCCGATCTGGTATTTCCCACCCTTTCCAAGGCCACTTCAGGACGATCACCCATCTCTTGGTGCTTCGTCTCCACCCCGGAAGGCATCACCTAACACCACGTCCATCCACAACCAAGGTAGAGGAGTCGCGCACCCACAGCCTCGCCACACCATCGTGTACCCCACGAAATTGATAACTATCAAAAGCCAACATTTTTAAAAACTACCAACATCGCAAGGATCCAGTCCGATGCGCCTTCAGTCGATCTGGTGTTTGCCACACCTTCCAAGGCCACTTCAGGACGATCACCCATCTCTAGGTGCTTCTATTACGCCCCTGAAGACATCACCTAACAACACGGCCATCCACAACTAAAGTCGAGAAGCCGTGCACCCACATCCTCGCCACACCATCGAGTACCCCACGAAATTGATAAATATTGAAAGCCAACATTTTTAAAAACCAACAACATCGCAAGGATCCTTTCCGATGCGCCTTCAGTCGATCTAGTGTTTGCCACCAATTCCAAGGCCACTTCAGGATGATCACCCATCTCTAGGTGCTTCTATTACGCCCCTGAAGACATCACCTAACAACACGGCCATCCACAACGAAAGTCGAGAAGTCGTGCACCCACAGCCTCGCCACACCATCGAGTACCCCACGAAATTGATAAATATCGAAAGCCAACATTTTTAAAAACCAACAACATCACAAGGATCCTTTCCGATGCGCCTTCAGTCGATCCAGTGTTTGCCACCAATTCCAAGGCCACTTCAAGACAATCACCCGTCTCTTGGTGCTTCGGCTCCACCCCGAAAGGCATCACCTAACACCACGTCCATCCACAACGAAAGTCAAGAGGCCGCGCACCCACAGCCTCGCCACAACATCGAGTTCCCCATGGAATTGATAAATATCGAAAGCCAACATTTTTAAAACCAACAACATCGCAAGGATTCTATCCAATGCTCCTTCAGTCGATTCGGTGTTTGCCCCCACTTCCAAGGACACTTCAGGACGATCTTGGTGCTTCGGCTCCGCCCCGGAAGGCAACACCTTACACCACATCCATCCACTACCAAGGTCAAAGAACCGCACACCCACAGCCTCACCACACCATCGAGTACCCCACGAAATTCATAAATAACGAAAGCCAACATTTTTAAAAACCAACAACATCACGAGGATCCTTTCCGATACGCTTTTAGCCGATCTGGTGTTTACTACCCCTTCCATGGCCACTTTAGGACGATCACCCGTCTCTTAGTTCTTCGGATCCACCCAGGAAGGCATAACCTAAAATCACGTCCATCGACAACCAAGGTCGAGGAGCCGCGCACCCACAGCCTCGCCACACCCCACAATATTGATAAATATCGAAAGCCAACATTTTTAAATTCCAACAACATCACGAGGATATTTTTCGATGCGCTTTCAGCCGATCTGGTATTTCCCACCCTTTCCAAGGCCACTTCAGGACGATCACCCGTCTCTTGGTGCTTCGTCTCCACCCCGGAAGGCATCACCTAACACCACGTCCATCCACAACCAAGGTAGAGGAGTCGCGCACCCACAGCCTCGCCACACCATCGTGTACCCCACGAAATTGATAACTATCAAAAGCCAACTTTTTTAAAAACCACCAACATCGCAAGGATCCAGTCCGATGCGCCTTCAGTCGATCTGGTGTTTGCCACACCTTCCAAGGCCACTTCAGGACAATCACCCATCTCTAGGTGCTTCTATTACGCCCCTGAAGACATAACCGAACAACACGGCCATCCACAACGAAAGTCGAGAAGCCGTGCACCCACATCCTCGCCACACCATCGAGTACCCCACGAAATTGATAAATATCGAAAGCCAACATTTTTAAAAACCAACAACATCGTAAGGATCCTTTCCGATGCGCCTTTAGTCGATCTAGTGTTTGGCACCAATTCCAAGGCCACTTCAGAATGATCACCCATCTCTAGGTGCTTCTATTACGCCCCTGAAGACATCACCTAACAACACGGCCATCCACAACGAAAGTCGAGAAGTCGTGCACCCACAGCCTCGCCACACCATCGAGTACCCCTTGAAATTGATAAATATCGAAAGCCAACATTTTTAAAACCAACAACATCACAAGGATCCTTTCCGATGCGCCTTCAGTCGATCCAGTGTTTGCCACCAATTCCAAGGCCACTTCAAGACGATCACCCGTCTCTTGGTGCTTCGGCTCCACCCCGGAAGGCATCACCTAACACCACGTCCATCCACAACGAAAGTCAAGAGGCCGCGCACCCACAGCCTCGCCACAACATCGAGTTCCCCATGGAATTGATAAATATCGAAAGCCAACATTTTTAAAAACCAACAACATCGCAATGATCATTTCCGATGCTCCTTCGGTCGATTCGGTGTTTGCAACCACTTCCAAGGCCACTTCTGGATGATCACCCATCTCTTGGTGCTTCGGTTACGCCCCGGAAGGCATCACCTAACACCACATCCATCCACTACCAAGGTCAAGGAGCCGCGCACCTACAGTATCACCACACCATCGAATACCCCCATGAAATTGATAAATTTCGAAATCCAACATTTTTAAAAACCAACAACATCATGTGGATCCTTTACGATGTGCCTTCAGCCGATCTGGTGTTTGCCACCCCTTCTAAGGCCACTTCAGGATGATCACCCGTCTCTTAGTGCTTCGGCTTCGCCCCGGAAGGCATCACCTAACACCACGTCCATCAACCAAGGTAGAGGTGCCGCGCACTGATAGTGTGATTTTACATGATGTTTTCTGTACTCTTTTGCATGCATTTTGCATATAGATTAGGCATTCTTAATTTGGTTTTTATTAGATTTTCCCTTGGAACGGGTGAAGCGGTGTCTTGGTGTTGTTTTGCAGGAATTCAATGTAAAAATGATCAAAATCAGCCATGGTGGAGCTTGGATGAAATAGAGCTTGAAAAGTGACGAATATGAGCCAAACAGAGCCCATCACGGCCTGGCCGTGATGACCATCACGACCGTGATCAAGCAGAGCAGAAGGCAAAAGTCAGAGGCTGTCACGGCCTGCCCGTGATAGACATCACAGCCGTGGCCAACCAGAAAATTAGGGTTTCGCGACGCGAAACCTAGCTCGCCTCGCGAGAGATCAAAAGTGGAAAATGCGCCTACTCCAGAAAGCGTCACGGCCTGCCCGTGATGGCCATCACGGCTGTGACGCATAGCAGATCTATAAATAAGAGCGCAGCAGACTGAAAAAGAGGGTCCAGAGGGAGGCATTTGAAGGCATTTGGAGGCTGCAGCTGGGCTAGGGTTTCAACCCTAGAAGGGAGCCAAGAGGGATTGCTTTGAAGAAGAAGGAAAGCTCACATGGAGCCTCTTCTCTCCTCTTCCTTCCTATTTCTCTGGTTTGGTTTTCTTTGTTTATGAGTAGTTAAATCCCTGTTGTTAGGATTAGATGTAATCAAACTTATGTTTATGTATTTATCTTGACTGATTAATCTATGTTTATGCTTCATATTAGTGATTAATTTTCTGTGCTTAATGCTTGTTGTGGCTAGCACCCCCATGACTTGATTTGTGTTTTGGTATGCAATGGGGACGTTCGTATCATAACCGAAATTGAATTTAATCACCTAGTAACCCTTTCATCTAGGAATGGAGTTAGGTTTGCTAGTAATCGCGTAATCCCTAATCTTAATGCAAATTCATTAATCTAGGCCACCTAAGGAATTAGGGTCTATTAGTGGATTTAGGCTCTTGCCATCCGAGGAATCGGGGTTTGAGTAGTTTAGTGGATTGATTTTAATATCTGAAGCATGAACGGGAGGTATCTAGTCTTGATAGTACATGAGACAGATGTTTGGTGAAGTCTAGTCCCAACATATCATTTCTGCACTCCAAGTGTTTGTTAAAAGTCCCCAAAAAGACAAAAAGATTTTATTTCTTTTCTTTTGCTTGTTTTAATTTCTCTTGATAAATAGTTTAGTCTAGATAGTTGCTGAGTTTGTGAATTGGTACTTGACATCCAATCCCCGTGGATACGATAAACCGGTCTTACCACCGTATTACTTGCACGACTGGGTATACTTTCCCAGAATCGTCTAACAAGTTTTTGGCGCCGTTGCCGGGGATTGGTTTTGCCAATATCATTAGTAACAATGGAGGCAACTAATTTAGATATTTTTATTATTTTTATTTTCATTTTTATTTTCTGTATATATTTGATCTTTTTGTTTTGAGCTTTGGTAGTGCCAGGTGGACAAAATTCATGGAAAATTTTTATTATCCACCTGATGAGGAAGCCTCCAGTCGCGTTTTGGAAGACAGCTGGTGTTTGGGAGACGTCATGGATTTGATGGACCAAGTTACTCCCGCACAAGTTGATTATATGACGGGAAGGCTAATATACAACTTCTCCGAGGAGGATTGGGAAACCTTTTGTTCCTATTTGCCACCTCCACCACCATGTATGATTCCCATAGAGCCACAAGAATCAGCATTTGAGAAAAATCTGGTTGTGGGAATGGATCACAATGAAGATGAAAAGGTGGTGGTAGATGAACCACAAGAAGAGGGATTACCTTTCGCGCATCCTTGGAGAGAAACAAGTGAGAAGACAGGGCATTTGGAAAGCTCCACCATGCATGCTGAATTTTCTGCATTAAATAAATATGTTGGCTTGCATGCATGTGTGGATACTGGTAAGTTAGCCCCTTCCACTTGTCTGGAAAATTTCCTCCTGAAAATTCCATTTGACCAGGGAGGAAGTGAGTTCATAATTACGAAGGTCAATGGAGTTTTCACACACTGGCTGGGTGGAGTTGAGGATAAAGTCATACTACTGCTACAATCTCCACTCCAAGTTCCATTTGATCCGGGAGGAGGATCCAGGTGGATGCTTTTTAATAAGTCAAGCTAGTGACATTAAAGGAGCGCTCATTGGGAGGCAACCCAATTTTCCTTTTCCTTTTTCCTTTTTTCCTTTTTGTTTAGTTAGATTTGATTTTTGACTTTTAAACTCTTGAATAATTTGAGAAGATCAAGAGTTTTCTTTTACTAATAAAATTGCCAAGTGATTCCAGGGTAAGAAGGAAAGAGGGAAGAGCAAGAAGACAAGAAAAAGCAACCTAACTTTCAAGCAGTTTCTGACTGAAATGAAAGCCAACACCTGCAACCGCCTCGGTAAGCCGTTCCAATTTTTTGCTTTATTTTATTTTTCTTCTCCTCTCTCCAACTTGATTGTTTACATTGGGGACAATGTAAATTCTTAAGCTTGGGGTAGGGGTATTTTATTTTTTGCATTTGTTCATGTTGCATTCATTTAGTTTTGCATGATAGCTTTGCATGTTCACATTATTAGATTGCCCTTGTTTAGAATTTTGCATCCAATTGTGAGAACTAAGTGCCAAATTAATTTGTGATAGTGAATTGTTGAACCCAATTTGTTATTCTTGTGATAAGGCTGCAAATGAAAATGTTTGAGTTAATCTTGGATAGTTGATAATTAGCATATGGTTCTGAGGATTTGTGTTTTTCATTGATTCTGAACTAAAATGTGAGATTTTGAGCCAAAGGGGTACTCACAAAAAAAAAATTTTTACCCCATTCTTTGTGTTAGAGTCTTATTCCTCTTGGTTTGTTTTCTCTAAAACTTGACTTGAAACCATTTCGAAGCTTGAAAATTTTTGAAAACATTTTTTTGAAAATGATTGAGGCAATAGGTATTTTTCTGGCCTTCTGAGCTTGGAATGATGAAATGCTACCCCTTAGTTGCCCAATTTTGAGCCTACATGAAAAAAATGCTTTTCTTGGTACCCTAGAATATGTTGATGAATGATGTTTGATAAGGGACCTTCTAAAGTATAACAAAAGGGTGAAAAAGGTAGTCGAAAAAGTTTGGAAAAAGAATCAAAAAAAAAAATTAATTCTCTTGAGTTGAAAAATCTCTCCTTCTCCAAATTAAAAAAAAAAAGAAAAAAAAAAGAAAAATAAAGTAGAGAAGGGGATGACAAAAAGAAAAGAGAAATGAAAAGAAAAAGAAAGAAAAGAAAGGTGGAAAAATAAATTGAAAACCCAAGAAGGTATTTTAGAAGGTCATGTTTGCAATGCTTGATGTTTATGTAGCCTTTTGAAATTTCCTTTTCTTGTTATCCCCACCTAACGATTAATCCCATGGCCATGTTACAACCAAATAAAAGACCTCTTGATTCTAATTTGTTTTCATTAATAAAGTAGAGATTTGGTTGATAGTCAAGCCTATGGTAGGATTCATTCCTTGAGGAAAATTGAGTGAAATGTCTTATCCCCTAAACACTTGAGTGGTGAGGAAGAGAGCTAAGCAAATGAACAAGCTTGGGGTGAGCTTCAGGTGAGAAAGAGTGCCCAAATCAGTGAGAACATGAGTCTAAGGAACCTAAGACTCTAATTGGACTTGAATTGATTGTCTCTTGCTGAATTGTTTGAATTGCCTATTACTTGGATCATTTACTCGGGTTCTTAGTTCACTATCCATGTTCTGTTTTCTTCTACTGGCATTAGTGATTGCTTGAGGACAAGCAATTGAATAAGCTTGGGGTGATTTGATAGTGTGATTTTACATGATGTTTTCTGTACTCTTTTGCATGCATTTTGCATATAGATTAGGCATTCTTTATTTGGTTTTTATTAGATTTTCCCTTGGAACGGGTGAAGCGGTGTCTTGGTGTTGTTTTGCAGGAATTCAATGTAAAAATGATCAAAATCAGCCATGGTGGAGCTTGGATGAAATAGATCTTGAAAAGTGAAGAATATGAGCCAAACAGAGCCCATCACGGCCTGGATGTGATGACCATCATGGCCGTGATCAAGCAGAGCAGAAGGCAAAAGTCAGAGGCTGTCACGACCTGCCCGTGATAGACATCACAGCCGTGGCCAACCAGAAAATTAGGGTTTCGCGACGCGAAACCTAGCTCGCCTCGCAAGAGATCAAAAGTGGAAAATGCGCCTACTCCAGAAAGCGTCACAGCCTGCCCATGATGGCCATCACGGCCGTGACGCGCAGTAGACTGAAAAAGAGGGTCCAGAGGGAGGCATTTGAAGGCATTTGGAGGCTGCAGCTGGGCTAGGGTTTCAACCCTAGAAGGGAGCCAAGAGGGATTGCTTTGAAGAAGAAGGAAAGCTCACATGGAGCCTTTTCTCTCCTCTTCCTTCCTATTTCTCTGGTTTGGTTTTCTTTGTTTATGAGTAGTTAAATCCCTGTTGTTGGGATTAGATGTAATCAAACTTATGTTTATGTATTTATCTTGACTGATTAATCTATGTTTATGCTTCATATTAGTGATTAATTTTGTGCTTAATGCTTGTTGTGGCTAGCACCCCCATGACTTGATTTGTGTTTTGGTATGCAATGGGGACGTTCGTATCATAACCGGAATTGAATTTAATCACCTAGTAACCCTTTCATCTAGGAATGGAGTTAGGTTTGCTAGTAATCGCGTAATCCCTAATCTTAATGCAAATTCATTAATCTAGGCCACCTAAGGAATTAGGGTCTATTAGTGGATTTAGGCTCTTGCCATCCGAGGAATCGGGGTTTGCGTAGTTTAGTGGATTGATTTTAATATCTGAAGCATGAACGGGAGGTATCTAGTCTTGATAGTACATGAGACAGATGTTTGGTGAAGTCTAGTCCCAACATATCCTTTCTGCACTCCAAGTGTTTGTTAAAAGTCCCCAAAAAGACAAAAAGATTTTATTTCTTTTCTTTTGCTTGTTTTAATTTCTCTTGATAAATAGTTTAGTCTAGATAGTTGCTGAGTTTGTGAATTGGTACTTGACATCCAATCCCCGTGGATACGATAAACCGGTCTTACCACCGTATTACTTGCACGACTAGGTATACTTGCCCAGAATCGTCTAACACGCACCCACAACCTTGCCACACCATCGAGTACCCCACGAAATTGATAACTATCAAAAGGCAACATTTATAAAAACCAACAACATCGCAAGGATCCTTTCTGATGCGCCTTCAGTCGATCCAGTGTATGCCACCACTTCCCAGGCCACTTCAGGACGTCACCCGTCTCTTGGTACTTCGGCTCTGCCATGGAAGGCATCACCTAACAACACATCCTTCCACAAAAAAGGTCGAGGAGCCGCCACCCATAGCCTCACCACACCATCGAGTACCCCACCAAATTGATAAATATCTAAAGCCAACATTTTAAAAAACCAACAACATCACGAAGATCCTTTTCGATGTGCCTTCAGCTGATCTGGAGTTTGCCACCCCTTCCAAGGCCACTTCAGGACGATCACCCGTCCATTGGTGCTTCGGCTCCGCCCCGGAAGTCATCACCTAACACCACGTCCATCCGCAACCAAGGTAGAGGAGTCGCGCACCCACAGCCTCGCCACACCGTCGTTTACCCCGCGAAATTGATAACTATCAAAAGCCAACATTTTTAAAAACCAAGAATGTCGCAAGGATCCTTTCCGTTGCGCCTTCAGTCGATCCGGTGTATGCCACCACTTCCAAGGCCACTTCAGGACGATCACCCGTCTCTTGGTACTTCGACTCCGCCACTGAAGGCATCACATAACACCACATCCTTCCACAGAAAAGGCCGAAGAGCCACGCACCCACAGCCTCACCCCACCATCGAGTACCCCACCAAATTGATAAATATCGAAAGCCAACATTTTTAAAAACCAACAACATCACGAGGATCCTTTATGATGCACCTTCAGCCGATATGGTGATTGCCACCCCATCCAAGGCCACTTCAAGACGATCACCCGTCTCCTGGTGCTTCGGTTCCGCCCCGGAAGGCATCACCTAACAACCCAGCCATTCACTACGAAAGTCGAGAAGCCGCGCACCCACAGCCTCGCCACACCATCGAGTACCCCACAAAATTGATATATATCGAAAGCCAACATTTTTAAAAACCAACAATATCGCAAGGATCCTTTCCGATGCGCCTTCTGTCGATCTGGTGTTTGCCACCACTTCCAAGGCTACTTCAGGACGATCACCCGTCTCTTTTCGCCTCCGCCCCAAAAGGCATCACCTAACACCACGTCCATCCACAACGAAAGTCGAGAAACCAAGCATCCACAACCTCGGCACACCATCGAGTTCCCCACGAAATTGATAAATATCGATAGCCAACATTTTTAAAAACCAACAACATCGCAAGGATCCTTTTCGATGCGCCTTCAGGCGATCTGGTGTGCGCCACCCCTTCCAAGGCCACTTCAGGATGATCACCCATCTCTAGGTGCTTCGGTTCCTCCCCTGAAGGCATCACCTAACAACACGACCATCCACAACGAAAGTTGAGAAGACGCGCACTCATAGCCTCGCCACACCATCGAGTACCCAACGAAATTGATAAATATCGAAAGCCAACATTTTTAAAAACCAACAACATCTCGAGGATCCTTTCCGATGCACCTTCAGTCGATCCGGTGTTTGCCACCAATTCCAAGGCCACTTCAGGACTGTAGCGACCAAGAAAAAAAGACTATTTTTTTTCCTTTTAGAGAGAAAACATGGAGTCGCCACCAACTTTATTTTATTTCAGGGAAGTTGGAAAACCCCTTTAAGAAAAAGCTATGGGTTCAAGAGTCGATTACATCTAAGGAAGGCATGGAGACTTAACCCCACGGCACCCTAGAACATCCATAAAATGGTTACCCAAAATTAGTTGCGTAAAATGTTAGTAAATTTGAAAATATTTATTTTACCCCAAAATCGCTTTCTTAAGAAAAACATCTTTAGTTGTGAAAATTTTGTTTAAAACTAAATGCGGTTGAACATGGAACATGAGTCCACAGGGTAACCTCAAAATCTAAAGGGTTGAACATGACACTTGTCATAGGGCAACCGAAGAAATAAGATTGTTTTAATCAAGTGATCATCTTCTATTTTTGTGTAAAATAAATAATTTTGCCTCTTGAAAATAGGAGAGAAATGAAACTTAGAAGTGAAACGTTTTACTAACTTATTCAGTGAACAGAGACACAGAAAAATAAGAATGTTAACAGAAATTTATAAATAATATCAATGAAAAGAATAACGGTTACTAAATGAGAGCATAATAAGAATGATTTTGTTTATTCCCAGCGGTAAGATTTCAAGATCGAAGTCTTTACATTCAATCTCATTGGCTCCTTCAGCTCTTCCTTCTTGACCACTCTAATAATAACGGAGAGGAAAGGAAACCCAGATCTCTAATCTCTCTTCGTCCTAATGAAAACGTTAGATAAAAATCTCTCTTTCTTTTCCTCTTTTCTCACCAAGAAAATATCAGATCATAAGTCCCTCCCAAAAAATCTATCCTCCTTTTCCTCTCCCTTTATAGACAGAGGAGAGGGCTTCTTGCTTCTTCTCCATTGGCTTCGAGGTCGGTTTGTACGAAATCCAAGGCTTGGGCGGTTCTGAGCAGCAATGGCGTGTGTTCAGATGGGGGTGGTGTGAACAACAATAGCGTGTGTTCAGATGGGGGCGGCGTGAACAGCAATATCGTGTGTTCATATGGGGGCGGCGTGAGCAGTGGCAATGAGGTGATTTGATGTGAGGATTGCATGCTTAAAGAGAGAAGGAGATGGGGGTTTTGTCTGATGTGTATGATGGCTTTGTAGGGTTAGGATTAGGGCTGCTAGGTTAAGACGAAGTAGGAGATGAGGGAGAAAAAGGACCAACGGGTAGAGGAAGTGCAAGGGGGATTCTGAGCAAAAATAGCGTGTGTCCAGATAGGGCGGCGTGAGTTGCAGTAGCGTGTGTTCAGATGGGGCAGCGTGAGTAGCAGTAGCGTGCGTTCAGATGGGGCGGCGTGAGTAGCAGGAAGGAGGTGATTTATCGTGAAGGTTGCGTGTTTGAAAAAAAGGAGACAGGGGGCTTTGTCTGATGTGTATGATGGCTTTTTAAGGGTTAGGAGAAGTAACTCAATCTCCTTTACCTTTTTGTTGATTGCCCTTTTCTCTTTCTTTTCTTCGTCCTTACTTCATTATCTTCTTCTTCCTTCATTCTTCAGTCTTCGTCCTGAAAATAAAATTGCAGTGGACGGAGTCTCTTCGTCCAATAGAAACTTAGATATGCAAAAGTAGATATACACGGGACGGACCTCCTCGTCCAACAGAAAATTAAATGTAATGGGCTGGACGCGCTCAAAGGCAAATACATTGGAATGGATGGGACCATCCCGTCCAACAGCAACTACAAAGCAAAGGACGGGACCACCCCGTCCATCTACAAGTGCAAAGTAATGGACGGGACCACCCTGTCCATCAGCAAGTGCAAAGCAATGGACTGGACCACCCCGTCCATCAGCAAGTGCAAAGCAATGGACGAGACCACCCCGTCCATCGGCAAGTGCAAAGCAATGGACGAGACCATCCCGTCCATCAGCAAGTGCAAAGCAACGGACGGGACCACCCCGTCCAACAACAAGTGTAATGGACTGGACGGGACCACCCCGTCCATTAGCCAATCCAAAGTGATGGACGGGACTTCCCCATCCACAGCAGGTGCAAATGTGATGGACGGGGTACCCCCGTCCAATAACAAGATGGATGGGACTTCCCCGTCCACAGCAAGTGCAGAGGACTGGACGGGACCATCCCTTCCAACGGCAAGTCCAACGTGATGGACGGAGCCTCCCCGTCCAACAGGAAGTCCAAAGTGATGGACGGAGCCTCCTCGTCCAACAGCAAGTGGAACGGACTGGACTGGACCGCGTCCAACAGCAAGTGTAATGGACTGGGCCTCATCCAGCATTTGACTGGACTGGACCGTGTCCAACAACGAAAGTCGAGAAGACGCGCACCCACAGCCTCGCCACACCATCAAGTACCCCACGAAATTGATAAATATCGAAAGCCAACTTTTTTAAAAACCAACAACATCGTAAGGATCCTTTCTGATGCGCCTTCAGGTAATCTGGTGTTTGCCAACCCTTCCATGGCCACTTCAGGACGATCACCCATCTCTAGGTGCTACGGTTCCGCCCCTGAAGGTATCACCTAACAACACGGCCATCCACAACGAAAGTCAAGAAGCCGCGCACCAACAGCCTCGCCACACCATCAAGTACCCCATAAAATTGATAAATATAGAAAGCCAACATTTTTAAAAACCAACAACATCGCAAGGATCCTTTCCGATGCGCCTTCAGTCGATCCGGTGTTTGCCACCAATTCCATGGCCACTTCAGGACGATCACCCGTCTCTTGATGCTTCGGCTCCGCCCCGGAAGGCATCACCTAACACCACGTCCATCCACAACCAAGGTAGAAGAGTCGCGCACCCACAGCCTCGCCACATCATCATGTACCCCACGAAATTGATAAATATCGAAAGCCAACATTTTTAAAAAGTAACAACATCGCGAGGATCCTTTCCGATGCGCCTTTAGGCGATCTGGTGTTTGCCACCCCTTCCAAGGCCACTTAAGGATGATTACCCATCTCTAGGTGCTTCGGTTCCTCCCCTTGATCCGCTGTCGCACACGGGTCAAAAACGAGTAATTAGAAAAAAAAAACTGTAGTTAGGGAACGACAACTCGAGTATCGTATCTCAAGGACTCTTGGATTATTATTAACCTACAAGTCGATTTTTTTGGGGGGGGTTAGGTTTAAGATTCGATTAAGAAAACAGTGCAATTAAGTGATTATCAATAAGCTAGAACGATTAATCTACTGTTTCGGTTTCCCAACTATCATTGATTCATATAATTTCCATGCCCTAAGCGGATTCTAATCCCTTTTTGAATGTAGCAGCAATTAAACAAGTGCAATTGACACTACTAGATATATGTTCCCAATTTCCTAATTAAGCAAACGGATTAAAGCTATCGTGAATTAAGCAAACACGATCAAACACACGCGGATTAAGCAAACGCGATCATGGTAAAGGAACATAGAATCATCGAAATTAATCAATACTTGTTCTATATAACTTGAATTAACCAAACAAGGCATATAGCATAATATTGAAAGGGATAAGCAATTTGATTGGGAATTATGGAACCTCAAGTGTCGGCGGAAACCGATTACAACAAACTAATCCCTGGTGATTAGTTCTCCATCACAAACGTAATAAAAACCTTTGGAATAATTCGTAAATAGTGAAAATTGTTCCCTTTTTCTGTCTGCCCTGGTGCCTTTTTATAGATCAGGTGTGCGTCACGGCCGTGATGGCCATCACGGCCAGGCCGTGACGTGTTCTGCCAAGGGCGCGCATTCAAATTCTAGTCTGTCACGGTCGTGATGCCCATCACGGCCAGGCCGTGATCAATTCTGTCCATGGGTGTTGATCTGTCACGACCGTGACCTCCATCACGGCTAGGCCATGATGCCCTCTGATCTTCAGGGTCTTCTCATCACGCCCGTGATGGGTATCACGGCTGGGCCGTGATGATTTCTGGTCTTCATGGGTAGCTCATCACGGCTGTGATGGGTATCACGGCTGGGCCGTGATGGCTTCTGCTTTAAGTGTCCTTCCCTTTTTGCTCTTCTCATTAAACTGAAAATATGAAATAGCAGTAAATGCTTTATTTGACTCAAAATTAACTAAAATATCCTAAAACTACTTAAGAAACTCAAATGTTGCTTGAGGACAATTAAATCCAAATTTGGGCGAAAACGAGATTAAACTCGAATAATCAGTACAAAAGCCATGGTCTTACTAGTTATAAAACTAGACGAGCCAGAGGCTTATCAAAATACCCCAAACTTAAACTTTGCTTGTCCCCAAGAAAACTAAAACTCAAAAAGACTCAAACTTGGCAAGCTTAAAGGATTCAACCAATTTCGCACAAATTTCATGCAATGTTAACAAAACAATTTTTCTTCAATGTTTTCCCCCTTTGCAACAATGTAATCCCCACATTCATTTACTTTAAACAATTGAGAATTCCATCATTCATGCAATCGGTAATCTGAGTTGAGGATCCAAGTTACACACAAAAGGGAGATCACCAATTTCAAACAATTACCTTCCTCACAAGGGCATTTAATATTTCACTCATTCACTCAATTTGTCTAGGCTATCAACTTTTCACTCAATTTCACATTTCAAGAGCACTTCCCATGAATTTGATTTCCATCTCAAAATAGTTCCCACAAAAACATGAATGCAACATCAAAAGGTCTTTTAAAGGTTTTAATGGGGCCTGGCTAAGGGTAGGATTATTCAAAGGTACTAGGCTTTACATCCCTAGGAATTAAGAGAGCATGAAGCCTGTACACCATTATTTTCACTCTAATTCCTTTTTCCATTTTTCTTTTTGACGCTTTGGGTGGCTACAACCTTTTTCTTGCTAAGCTTTTTGTTTTTGCCCCTTTTCTTTTGGCAATTTTTTTTCCTTTTCTTCTTTGGCTTCAACCTTTATTTTTTCTTTTTCTCAACCCAGAATGACAAATCAAACCTTGTAGCCACCCCAAACTTACTTTCTTACAACCCTTCTCTTGCTAAGCTTCCATGCTCTCCCAATCCTAAGATTGGGTTAACATGGTTTTTCCATATTTTTGGCTTATAACATAAGGTCTTCAAGAAAAAATAGGATTATTAGGCTCGATGTGGCTAACTAGGGAACATGCATTAGGGATGGTTCTTTTTAGGTCAAGTAGTTATTTCAAAGAAAATTTCCTAAATCATTTGATGCAACCATATAAACATGCAAACCATGAAGAGATTCAAGCAAATTCGGGAAAGTACAGCTTAAAAGTGATTCACACAATTAAAAACAATGTTGGAGGCTCAAATTCCTCACCTGGACATTTTTGCAAATTTTTTGACCGAGATACAATTCCTAGTGTATGCACCCCTTCACCCCAAACTTGTCATAAATTAAGCAATCACAATGAAATTTCTCAAAGTTCAATTTTCAATTTTTCACATGGGGATCAAATTTTCGATTTTCAAAACCTAGGGGGAAATCATCAATAGTCAACATATATCATACAATACATCTATGCTAAATTTAATAAAATCCATTCAAGCTTACCGACATAAGACTCACACACATACGACACAAAGCAACACAAACAAGGAAAACAAAACAAAAACAAAGCAATTGGTTCCCTCCCCCACACTTAAGACATACATTGTCCTGAATGAAAGAACATAAATATAAAATAAGAGTGAGGGAAAGGAGAAGGTGCTCCCTGATCAAGTTGTGGTATAGGTGGGCTTTTCCAAGGAAAGCTCTTCTATGGTTGCATCTTCAAGCACAGAGCTCTCAGGGAATAGCTTCAAGCGCTGCCCATTAACCTTAAAAACCTTGTTGCTACCTGCACTTTTTATTTCTACCGCACCATGAGGGAAAACATCAATAACAATAAATGGGCAAATCCACTTGGATCGAAGTTTCCCAGCCATCACTTTTAGGCTGGAGTTAAACAATAAAACCTGTTGGCCCACAGAGAATTCCTTCCTAGAAATCATCTTATCATGGAAGTGCTTAGTTTTCTCTTTATAAATTCGAGAGATTTCATAGGCTTCTAACCTAAGCTCTTCAAGCTACTGTAATTGGAGTTTTCTTGCAATGGCTGCTTTTTGCATTTCCAAATTACAACTTTTGACCGCCCAATAAGCACGGTGCTCAATTTCTACAGGAAGATGACATGCCTCACCGAACACAAGTCTACAGGGAGACATCCCTATTGGTGTCTTGAAAGTTGTTCTTCGAGCCCGAAGTGCATCTTCTAGACGGCGACTCCAGTCCTTCCTATTTGGCTGCACCACTTTCTCTAAGATCTGTTTGATTTCTCTATTTGAGATCTCAGCCTGCCCATTAGTTTGGGGATGATATGCAGTAGAGACCCTGTGCACAACTTCATACTTTCGGAGTAAAGCTTCCATGGTGCGGTTACAGAAATGAGTGCCTTGGTCACTTATGATAGCACAAGGTATTCCGAACCTGCAAAAAATATTGGACTTGACAAAATTTGCAACAACTCTAGAATCATTAGTCCTAGTGGGGATAGCTTCCACCCACTTTGAAACATCATCAACAACAAGTAAAATATAGAGAAAACCAAAAGATGTAGGGAAAGGACCCATAAAGTCAATTCCCCACACATCAAACACCTCACAGAAAAGCATAGGTTGATGAGGCATTTCACTCTTTCGAGTGATGACTGTACCTGCTATCTGACACTCTTTACAAATACGGTAAATCTCATAAGCATCTTTAAAAATAGTGGGCCAATAAAAACCTGAATCTAGGATTTTATTGCAGTCCTTTGTGGCCCAAAATGTCCCCCTACTTGAGAAGCATGAGAAAAATGCAAAATAGATTCAATCTCATAGTCGGGGACACATCTCCTAATTACCTGATCACTACCAAATTTCCAAAGATATGGATCATCCCAAACATAATATTTGGCATCACTCTTGAGTTTGTGAATTTGTGACCTAGTTGCACCTGTCGGAAAAACACCAGCAACAAGATAATTAACAATATCAGTAAACCAAGGAGTTACCCCATGTAACTGTAAAAGCTGCTCATCAGGAAAGTCATCCTGAATGGGAGAAGGATCTTCATCCCTCTCTATTCTGCTCAAGTGATCAGCCACTAAATTCTCATCTCCACTTTTATCTTTAATCTCCACACTGAACTCTAGGAGCAACAACATCCACCGAATAAATCTCGGTTTTGCTTCTGGTTTCTTCAACAAGTGCTTTAAAGCTGCATGGTCAGTGAAAACAACAACCTTGGAACCTAGCAAATATGATATGAATTTATCAAGAGAAAAAACAATAGCTAGAAGTTTCTTTTCAGTAGTAGTGTAATGATAAGCCTCTAGCTCGTCTAGTTTTATAACTAGTAAGACCATGGTTTTTGTACTAATTACTCGAGTTTAACCTCGTTTTCGCCCAAATTTGGATTTAATTGTCCTCAAGCAACATTTCGAGTCTCTTAAGGAGTTTTAGGACATTTTTGTTAATTTTGAGTCAAATAAAGCATTTACTACTATTTCATATTTTCATCTTAATAAGAAGAGCAAAAAGGGAAGGACACCTAAAGCAGAAGCCATCACGGCCAGGCCATGACACTGGTCACGGCCGTGATGAGCTACCCCTGAAGATCAGAGAGCATCACGGCCCAGCCGTGACACCCATCACGGGCGTGATGAGAAGACCCTGAGGACCAGAGAGCATCACGGCCTAGCCGTGATGGAGGTCACGGCCGTGACAGATCAGCACCCATGTACAGAATTGATCACGGCCTAGCCGTGATGGACATCACGGCCGTGACAGGCTGGAATTTGAATGCCCGCCCTTGGCAGAATGTGTCACGGCCTGGCCGTGATGGCCATCACGGTCGTGACGCGAATCCTGATCTATTAAAAGGCACCGGGGCAGACGCAAAAGATACACAATTTTCAAAAGTTTGTATTACGTTTGTGATGGAGAACTAATCATCAGGGATTAGTCTGCTGTAATCGGTTTCCGCTGACACTTGAGGTTCCATAATTCCCGATTAAATTGCTTATCTCTTTCAATATTATGCTATATGCCTTGTTTGCTTAATTCAAGTTATATAGAATAAGCATTGATTAATTTCAATGATTCTATGTTCCTATACCTTGATCGCGTTTGCTTAATTCGCGTGTGTTTGGTCATGTTTTCTTAATTCATGAGGGCTTCAATCCGTTTGCTTAATTCGGAAATTAGGAACATATATCTCATAGTGTTAATAGCGCTTGTCTAATTGCTGCTAGAATCGAAAAGAGATTAGAATCCGCTTAGGGCATGGAAATTATGTGAGTCAATGATAGTTCGGAAACCAAAATAGTAGATTAATCGTTCTAGCTTATTGATAATCACTTAATTGCACTGTTTTCTTAATCGGATACTGATCCGCGCCAGAGAACTCGGGACCCAATTTAGCCTTGATTTTGACCTAATTTGACAATTCTTGTGAAACCTGAAATTGTAGGTCTCTTCTTTATCTTTCTAGGGAAAGCAAGATCACCAAAATCCGATATCTGTAGCTCTAGTTAAGCTCTGCGCAAGGCAACAAGGTTAGGATGAGTGAAATATCCGAAATTTAGCAATGTTTAGCAATTAAGCCCAATAATGTAAAATCAAAAACAATGATTGTAAAAGTTGTCTAATTTTCGTCTCTCTCTGACTTGTGCGGCTGTAAACAGCTACTTATGCCTATTAATCCGGACCTAACCCTAGACAATTTAAGGGCCTCTGAATAAGCTTTCCAATAAGGTATCATATGCCTTAATTGGGTGTAAGATAAGTTAGCTAGGCCCATTTAAATGAAGGAACATCATGGACTGCATACTGATACCCGCCAGAGAACTCGGGGAAAATTTAGCATTGATTTTGGCCTAATTGGACAATTCTTGTGAAACCTGAAATTGTAGGTCTCTTCCTTATCTTTCTAGGGACAGTAAGATCACCAAAATCCGATATTTGTAGCTCTAGTTATGCTCTGGAAAAACAACAAGGTCAGGAAGACTGAAAAATCCGAAAATTAACAATGTTTAGCAATTAAGCCCAATAATGTAAAAGCAAAAACAATGATTGTAAAAGTTGTCTAATTTCCGTCTCTCTATGTGCGACGGTAAACTGCTATTTATGCTTATTAATCCTGACCTAACCCTAGTCCAAATTAAGGGCCACTGAATAAGCTTTCCAACAAGGTATCATATGCCTTAATTGGGCTTAAGATGAGTAAGTTAGGCCTATTTAAGTGAAGCAGCATCATGGACTGCGCACTGACCCATGCCAGAGAACTCGGGAGCCAATTTATCCTTGATTTTGGCCTAATTTAACAATTCTTGTGAAACTTGAAATTGTAGGTCTCTTCCTCATCTTTCTAGGGACATCAAGATCACCAAAATCCGATATCTGTAGCTCTAGTTATGCTCTGCGCAGGGCAACAAGGTCAGGATGAGTGAAATATCCGAAAATTAACAATGTTTAGCAATTAAACCCAATAATGTAAAAGTAAAAACGATGATTGTAAAAGTTGTCTAATTTTCATCTCTCCCTGCCTTGTGCGGCAGTAAACTGCTATTTATGCTTATTAATCCGGACATAACCCTATACCAAGTTAAGGGCCTTTGAATAAGCTTTCCAACAAGGTATAATATGCCTTAATTGGGCTTAAGATGAGTAAGTTAGGCCCATTTAAGTGAAAGAAATCATGGATTGCACACTGATCCGTGTCAGAGAACTCAGGACCCAATTTAGCCTTGATTTTGGCCTAATTTTACAATTCTTGTGAAACCTGAAATTGTAGGTCTCTTCCTTATGTTTCTAGGGACAACAAGATCACCAAAATCCGATATCTGTAGGTATTGTTATCCTCTGTGCAACGCAACAAGGTCAGGATGAGTGAAAAATCCAAAAATTAACAATGTTTAGCAATTAAGCCCTATAATGTAAAAGCAAAAACAGTGATTGTAAAGTTGTCTAATTTTCGTCTCTCTGTGGCTTGTGTGGATGTAAACTGCTATTTATGCTTATTAATCCTGACCTAACCCTAGACAAAATTAAGGGCATCTGAATAAGCTTTCCAACAAGGTATCATATGCCTTAATAGGGCTTAAGATGAGTAAGTTAGGCCGATTTAAGTGAAGGAACATCATGGATTGCGCACTGATCCGTGCCACAGAACTCGGGACCCAATTTAGCCTTGATTTTGGCCTAATTTGGCAATTCTTGTGAACCCTGAAATTGTAGGTGTCTTCCTTATCTTTCTAGTGACAGCAAGATCACTAAAATCCGATATTTGTAGCTCTAGTTATGCTCTACGCAAGGAACGTGGTCAAGATGAGTGAAAAATGCGAAAAATAACAATGTTTAGAAATTAAGCCCAATAATGTAAAACAAAAAAATGATTGTCAAAGTTGTCTAATTTCCGTCTCTCTCTGGCTTGTGCGGCTGTAGACTGATATTTATACTTATTAATCCTGACCTAACCCTAGACCAAATTAAGGGCATCTGAATAAGCTTTCCAACAAGGTATCATATGCCTTAGTTGATATTAAATGAGTGAGACTCATTTAAGTGAAGGAACATCATGGATTGCGCACTGATCCGCGCCAGAGAACTCGGGACCCAATTTAGCATTGATTTTGGCCTAATTTGGCAATTCTTGTGCAACCTGAAATTGTAGGTCTCTTCCTTATCTTTCTAGGGACAACAAGATCACCAAAATCCGATATTTGTAGGTGTAGTTATCCTCTGCACAAGGCAACAAGGTCAGGAAGAGTGAAAAATACGAAAATTAACAATGTTTAGAAATTAAGCACAATAATGTCAAATCAAAAACAACGATTGTGAAAGTTGTCTAATTTCCATCTCTCTCTAGCTTGTGCGACTGTAAAACTGCTATTTATGCGAATTAATCCTGACCTAACCCTAGACCAAATTAAGGGCCTCTGAATAAGCTTTCCAACAAGGTATCATATGCCTTAATTGGGTCTAAGATGAGTAAGTTAGGCCCATTTAAGTGAAGGAACATCATGACTACGCACTGATCCACGCCAGAGAACTCAGGACCCAATTTAGCCTTGATTTTGGCCTAATTTGACAATTCTTGTGAAACCTGAAATTGTAGCCCTCTACCTTATCTTTCGAGGGACAACACAAGATCACCAAAATCCGATATGTGTAGCTCTAGTTAAGCTCTACGTAAGACAACAAGGTGAGGATGAGTGAAAATTCCAAAAATTAACAATGTTACAATTAAGCCCAATTATACCTAATAATGTAAAAGCAAAAACAACGATTGTCAAAGTTGTCTAATTTCCGTCTCCCTCTGGCTTGTGCGGTTGTAAACTGCTATTTATTGTTATTAATCCTGACCTAACCCTAGACCAAATGAAGGGCATCTGAATAAGCTTTCCAACAAGGTATCATACGCCATAATTGGGCTTAAGATGTGTAAGCTAGGCCAATTTAAGTGAAGGAACATCATGGATTGCGCACTGATCCGCGCCAGAGAACTCGGGACCCAATTTAGCATTGATTTTGGCCTAATTTGGCAATTCTTGTGAAACCTGAAATTGTAGGTCTCTTCCTTATCTTTCAAGGGACAGCAAGATCACCAAAATCCGATATCTGGAGCTCTAGCTATTCTCTTAGCAAGGCAACAATATCAGGATGAGTAAAAAATCAGAAAATTAACAATGGTTAGCAATTAACCCCAATAATGTAAAAGCAAAAACGGTGGTTGTAAAAGTTGTCTAATTTCCGTCTCTCTCTATCTTGTGCATCTATAAACTGCTATTTATGCTTATTAATCCTGACCTAACCCTAGACCAAATTAAGGAAATCCGAATAAGCTTTCCAACAAGGTATCATATGCCTTAATAGGGCTTAAAATGAGTAAGTTAGGCCCATTTAAGTGAAGGAACATCATGGACTGTGCACTGATTCGTGCCAGAGAACACGGGGCCCAATTTTACCTTGATTTTGGCCTAATTTGACAATTCTTGTGAAACTGAAATTGTAGGTCTCTTCCTTATCTTTCTAAGGACAACAAAATCACCAAAATCCGATATTTGTAGCTCCAGTTATGCTCTGTGCAAGCCAACATGGTCAAGATGAGTGAAAAATACAAAATTAACAATGTTTACAATTAAGCCCAATTAAACCTAATAATGTAAAAGCAAAAACAACGATTGTCAAAGTTGTCTAATTTCCGTCTCCCTCTGGCTTGTGCGGTTGTAAACTGCTATTTATTGTTATTAATCCTGACCTAACCCTAGACCAAATGAAGGGCATCTGAATAAGCTTTCCAACAAGGTATCATATGCCATAATTGGGCTTAAGATGTGTAAGCTAGGACAATTTAAGTGAAGGAACATCATGGATTGCGCACTGATCCACGCCAGAGAACTCGGGACCCAATTTAGCCTTGATTTTGGCCTAATTTGGCAATTCTTGTGAAACCTGAAATTGTAGGTCTCTTCCTTATCTTTCTAGGGACAACAAGATCACCAAAATCCGATATTTGTAGGTGTAGTTATCCTCTGCACAAGGCAACAAGGTCAGGATGAGTGAAAAATCAGAAAATTAACAATGTTTAGAAATTAAGCACAATAATGTAAAAGCAAAAATGATGGTTGTAAAAGTTGTCTAATTTCCGTCTCTCTCTATCTTGTGCATCTATAAACTGCTATTTATGCTTATTAATCCTGACCTAACCCTAAACCAAATTAAGGGCATCTGAATAAGCTTTCCAACAAGGTATCATATGCCTTATTGAGATTAAGACGAGTAAGTTAGGCCCATTTAAGTGAAGGAACATCATGGATTGCGCACTGATCCGCGTCAGAGAACTCGGGACCCAATTTAGCCTTGGTTTTGGCCTAATTTGGCAATTCTTGTGAAACCTGAAATTATAGGTCTCTTCCTTATCTTTCTAGGGACAGCAAAATCACCAAAATCCGATATCTGTAGCTCTAGTTATGCTCTGCGCAAGCCAACAAGGTCAGGATGAGTGAAAAATCCGAAAATTAACAATGTTTACAATTAAGCCCAATTAAACCCAATAATGTAAAAGTAAAAACAACGATTGTCAAAGTTGTCTAATTTCCGTCTCTCTCTGGCTTGTGCTATTGTAAACTGCTATTTATGCTTATTAATCCTGACGTAACCCTAGACCAAATTAAGGGCATCAGATTAAGCTTTCCAACAAGGTATCATATGCCTTAATAGGGCATAGAATGAGTAAGTTAGGCCCATTTAAGTGAAGGAACATCATGGATTGCGCACTGATCCACGCCAGAGAACTCGGGACCCAATTTAGCCTTGATTTTTGCCCGATTTGTTAATTCTTGTGAAGCCTGAAATTGTAGGTCTCTTCCTTATCCTTCTAGGGACAACAAGATCACTAAAATCCGATAGCTGTAGCACTAGCTATTCTCTGCGCAAGGCAACAAGAACAGGATGAGTGAAAAATCAGAAAATTAACATTGTTTAGCAATTAAGCCCAATAATGTAAAAGCAAAAACAATGATTTTAAAAGTTGTCTAATTTCCCTCTCTCTCAGGCTTGAGCGGCTGTAAATTGCTATTTATGCTCAATAATCCGGACCTAACCCTAGACCAAATTAAGGACCTCTGAATAAGCTTTCCAACAAGGTATCATATGCCTTAATTGGGCTTAAGATGATAAAGTTAGGCTCATTTAAGTGAGGAACATCATGGACTGCGCACTGATTCGCACCAGAGAACATGGGACCTAATTTTACCTTGATTTTGGCACGATTTGAAAATTCTTCTGAAACCTGAAATTGTGGGTCTCTTCCTTATCTTTCTAGGGACAGCAAAATCACCAAAATCCGATATCTGTAGCTCTAGTTATGCTCTGCGCAAGCCAACAAGGTCAGGATGAGTGAAAAATCCGAAAATTAACAATGTTTACAATTAAGCCCAATAATGTAAAAGTAAAAACAACGATTGTCAAAGTTGTCTAATTTCCGTCTCTCTCTGGCTTGTGCGGTTGTAAACTGCTATTTATGCTTATTAATCCTGACGTAACCCTAGACCAAATTAAGGTCATCAGATTAAGCTTTCCAACAAGGTATCATATGCCTTAATAGGGCTAATTAGAATGAGTAAGTTAGGCCCATTTAAGTGAAGGAACATCATGGATTGCGCACTGATCCACGCCAGAGAACTCGAGACCCAATTTAGCCTTGATTTTTGCCCGATTTGTTAATTCTTGTGAAACCTGAAATTGTAGGTCTCTTCCTTATCCTTCTAGGGACAACAAGATCACTAAAATCCGATATCTGTAGCACTAGCTATTCTCTGCGCAAGGCAACTAGAACAGGATGAGTGAAAAATCAGAAAATTAACATTGTTTAGCAATTAAGCCCAATAATGTAAAAGCAAAAACAATGATTGTAAAAGTTGTCTAATTTCCCTCTCTCTCAGGCTTGAGCGGCTGTAAATTGCTATTTATGCTCAATAATCCGGACCTAACCCTAGACCAAATTAAGGACCTCTGAATAAGCTTTCCAACAAGGTATCATATGCCTTAATTGGGCTTAAGATGAGAAAGTTAGGCTCATTTAAGTGAGGAACATCGTGGACTGCGCACTGATTTACGCCAGAGAACATGGGACCCAATTTTACCTTGATTTTGGCATGATTTGACAATTCTTCTGCAACCTGAAATTGTAGATCTCATCCTTATCTTTCTAGGGACAGCAAAATCACCAAAATCCGATATCTGTAGCTCTAGTTATGCTCTGCGCAAGCCAACAAGGTCAGGATGAGTGAAAAATCCGAAAATTAACAATGTTTACAATTAAGCCCAATGAAACCCAATAATGTAAAAGCAAAAACAATGATTGTCAAAGTTGTCTAATTTCCGTTTCCCTATGGCTTGTGCGGCTTTAAACTGGTATTTATGCTTATTAATCCTGACCTACCCTAGACCAAATTAATGGCATCAGAATAAGCTTTCCACCAAGGTATCATATGCCTTAATTGGGCTTAAGATGTGTAAGTTAGGCGAATTTAAGTGAAGGAACATCATAGACAGCGCGTTGATCAGTGCCAGAGAACTCGGGACCCAATGTAGCCTTAATTTTGGCCAAATTTGACAATTCTTGTGAAACTAGAAATAGTAGGTCTCTTCCTTATCTTTCTAGGGACAGCAAGATCACCAAAATCCGAAATATGTAGCTCTAGTTATGCTCTGCGCAAGGCAACAAGGTCAGGATGAGTGAAAAATCCAAAAATTAACAATGTTTAGCAATTAAGCCCAATAATGTAAATGCAAAAACAATGATTGTAAAAGTTGTCTAATTTTCTTCTCTCTCTGGCTTGTGCGGCTGTTCACTGCAATTTAAGCTTATTAATATTGACCTAACCCTAGACCAAATTAAGGGCCTCTGAATAAGCTTTCCAACAAGGTATCATATGCCTTAATTGGGCTTAAGATGAGTAAGTTAGGCCTATTTAATTGAAGGAACATCATGGACTGCACACTAATCCACGCCAGAAAACTCGGGAGCCAATTTATCCTTGATTTTGGTCTAATTTGACAATTATTGTGAAACCTGAAATTGTAGGTCTCTTCCTTATCTTTCTAGGGACAGTAAGATCCCCAAAATCCGATATCTGTAGCTCCAGTTATGCTCTGCGCAAGGCAAAAAGATCAGGATGAGTGAAAAATCCGAAAATTAACAATGTTTAGCAATTAATCCCAATAATGTAAAAGCAAAATCAATGATTGTAAAAGTTGTCTAATTTCCATCACTCTCTGACATGTGAAGCTGTAAACTGCTATTTATGGTTATTATTCCTGACCAAAACCTAGACCAAATTAAGGGCCTCCAAATAAGCATTCCAACAAGATATTATATGTCTTAATTGGGCTTAAGATGAGTAATTCAGACCCATTTAAGTGAAGGTACATCATGGACTGCGCACTGCTCCACGCCAGAGAACTCGGGACCCAATTCAGCCTTGATTTTGGCCTAATTTGACAATTCTTGTGACAGCTGAAATTATACGTCTCTTCCTTATCTTTCTAGGGACAGCAAGATCACCAAAATCTGATATCTGTAGCTCCAGTTATGCTCTGGCAAAACAACAGGGTCAGCAAGAGTGAAAAATCCGAAAATTAACAATGTTTAGCAATTAAGCCCAATAATGTAAAAGCAAAAATAATGATTGTAAAAGTTGTATAATTTCTGTCTCTCTCTGGCTTGTGCGACTGTAAACTGCTATTTAAGCTTATTTATCATGACCTAACCCTAGACCAAATTAAGGGGCTCTGAATAAGCTTTCCAACAAGGTATCATATGCATTAATAGGGCTTAAGATGAGTAAGTTAGGCACATTTAAGTGAACAAACATCATGGATTGCGCCCTGATCCAGGCCAGAGAACTCGGTACCCTGGCATAATTAGACAACTCTTGTGAAACCTGGAATTATAGGTCTCTTCGTTAGCTTTCTAGGGACAACAAGATCACCAAAATCCGATATATGTAGCTCTCGTTATGCTCTGCACAAGGCAACAAGGTCAGGATGAGTGAAAAATCCGAAAATTAACAATGTTTAGAAATTAAGCCCAATAATGTAAAAGTAAAAACAATGTTTGGAAAAGTTGTCT
This sequence comes from Sophora flavescens, assembly GCA_030762895.1. Taxonomy (NCBI): domain Eukaryota; kingdom Viridiplantae; phylum Streptophyta; class Magnoliopsida; order Fabales; family Fabaceae; genus Sophora; species Sophora flavescens. The sequence continues at coordinate 11,745,558 of CM061066.1, forward strand.
AATTTTCGTCTCTCTCTGACTTACGAAGCTTTAAACGACTATTTTTGCTTATTAATCCTGACCTATCCCTAGACCAAATTAAGGGCCACTGAATAAGCTTACCAACAAGGTATCATATGCCTCAATTGGGCTTAAGATAAGTAAGTTAGGCCCATTTAAGTGAAGGAACATCATGGATTGCGCACTGATCCGCGCCAGAGAACTCGGGACCCAATTTAGCCTTGATTTTGGCCTAATTTGGCAATTCTTGTGACACATGAAATTGTAGGTGTCTTCCTTATCTTTCAAGGGACAGCAAGATCACCAAAATCCGATATCTGTAGCTCTAGCTATTCTCTTCGCAAGGCTACAATATCCGGATGAGTGAAAAATCAGAAAATTAACAATGTTTAGCAATTAAGCCCAATAATGTAAAAGCAAAAACAATGATTGTAAAAGTTGTCTAATTTTCGTCTCTCTCTGTCTTGTGCGTCTATAAACTGTTATTTATGCTTATTAATCCTGACCTAACCCTAGACCAAATTAAGGGCATCCGAATAGGCTTTCCAATAAGGTATCATATGCCTTAATTGGGATTAAGATGAGTAAGTTAGGCGCATTTAAGTGAAGGAACATCATGGATTGCGCACTGTTCCACGCCAAAGAACTCGGTACCCAATTTTACCTTGATTTTGACCTAATTTGGCAAATCTTGTGCAACCTGAAATTGTAGGTCTCTTCCTTATCTTTATAGGGACTGCAAGATCACCAAAATCCGATATTTGTAGCTCTAGTTATGCTCTGCGCAAGCCAACAAGGTCAGGACGGGTGAAAAATCCGAAAATTAACAATGTTTACAATTAAGCCCAATTAAACCCAATAATGTAAAAGTAAAAACAACGATTGTCAAAGTTGTCTAATTTTCGTCTCTCTCTGGCTTGTGCGGTTGTAAACTGCTATTTATGCTTATTAATCCTGACCTAACCCTAGACCAAATTAAGGGCATCAGATTAAGCTTTCCAACAAGGTATCATATGATTTAATTGGGATTAAGATGAGTCAGTTAGACTCATTTAAGTGAAGGAACATCATAGACAGCGCGTTGATCAGTGCCAGAGAACTCGGGACCCAATGTAGCCTTAATTTTGGCCTAATTTGACAATTCTTGTGAAACTAGAAATAGTAGGTCTCTTCCTTATCTTTCTAGGGACAACAAGATCACCAAAATCCGAAATATGTAGCTCTAGTTATGCTCTGCGCAAGGCAACAAGGTCAGGATGAGTGAAAAATCCAAAAATTAACAATGTTTAGCAATTAAGCCCAATAATGTAAATGCAAAAACAATGATTGTAAAAGTGGTCTAATTTTCGTCTCTCTCTGGCTTGTGCGGCTGTTCACTGCTATTTAAGCTTATTAATATTGACCTAACCCTAGACCAAATTAAGGGCCTCTGAATAAGCTTTCCAACAAGGTATCATATGCCTTAATTGGGCTTAAGATGAGTAAGTTAGGCCTATTTAATTGAAGGAACATCATGGACTGCACACTAATCCACGCCAGAAAACTCGGGAGCCAATTTATCCTTGATTTTGGCCTAATTTGACAATTATTGTGAAACCTGAAATTGTAGGTCTCTTCCTTATCTTTCTAGGGACAGTAAGATCCCCAAAATCTGATATCTGTAGCTCCAGTTATGCTCTGCGCAAGGCAAAAAGATCAGGATGAGTGAAAAATCCGAAAATTAACAATGTTTAGCAATTAATCCCAATAATGTAAAAGCAAAATCAATGATTGTAAAAGTTGTCTAATTTCCATCACTCTCTGACATGTGAGGCTGTAAACTGCTATTTATGGTTATTATTCCTGACCAAAACCTAGACCAAATTAAGGGCCTCCAAATAAGCATTCCAACAAGATATTATATGTCTTAATTGGGCTTAAGATGAGTAATTCAGACCCATTTAAGTGAAGGTACATCATGGACTGCGCATTGCTCCACGCCAGAGAACTCGGGACCCAATTTAGCCTTGATTTTGGCCTAATTTGACAATTCTTATGACCGCTGAAATTATACGTCTCTTCCTTATCTTTCTAGGGACAGCAAGATCACCAAAATCTGATATCTGTAGCTCCAGTTATGCTCTGGCAAAACAACAGGGTCAGCAAGAGTGAAAAATCCGAAAATTAACAATGTTTAGCAATTAAGCCCAATAATGTAAAAGCAAAAATAATGATTGTAAAAGTTGTATAATTTCTGTCTCTCTCTGGCTTGTGCGACTGTAAACTGCTATTTAAGCTTATTTATCATGACCTAACCCTAGACCAAATTAAGGGGCTCTGAATAAGCTTTCCAACAAGGTATCATATGCATTAATAGGGCTTAAGATGAGTAAGTTAGGCACATTTAAGTGAACAAACATCATGGATTGCGCCCTGATCCAGGCCAGAGAACTCGGTACCCTGGCATAATTAGACAACTCTTGTGAAACCTGGAATTATAGGTCTCTTCGTTAGCTTTCTAGGGACAACAAGATCACCAAAATCCGATATATGTAGCTCTCGTTATGCTCTGCACAAGGCAACAAGGTCAGGATGAGTGAAAAATCCGAAAATTAACAATGTTTAGAAATTAAGCCCAATAATGTAAAAGTAAAAACAATGTTTGGAAAAGTTGTCTAATTTTCGTCTCTCTCTGACTTGCGAAGCTTTAAACGACTATTTTTGCTTATTAATCCTGACCTACCCCTAGACCAAATTAAGGGCCACTGAATAAGCTTTCCAACAAGGTATCATATGCCTCAATTGGGCTTAAGATGCGTAAGTTAGGCCCATTTAAGTGAAGGAACATCATGACTGTACACTGATCCGCGCCAGAGAACTCGGGACCCAATTTAGCCTTGATTTTGGCCTCATTTGCCAATTCTTGTGAAACATGAAATTGTAGGTCTCTTCCTTATCTTTCTAGGGACAGCAAGATCACCAAAATCCAATATCTGTAGCTCTAGCTATGCTCTGCGCTAGGCAACAAGATCAGGTTGAGTGAAAAATCTGAAAATTAACAATGTTTAGCAATTAAGCCCAATAATGTAAAAGCAAAAACAATGATTGTAAAATTTGTCTAATTTCCGTCTCTCTCTGGCTTGTGCGACTGTAAACTGCTATTTATGCTTATTAATCCTCACCTAACTCTAGACCAAATTAAGGGACTCAAAATAAGCTTTCCAACAAGGTATCATATGCCTTAATTGGGCTTAAGATGAGTATGTTAGGCCCATTTAATTGAAGGAACATCATGGACTGCACGCTAATCCGCACCAGAGAACTCGGGACCCAATTTAGCCTTTATTTTGGCATAATTTGACAATTCTTATGACACCTGAAATTGTAGGTCTCTTCCTTATCTTTCTAGGGACAACAAGATCACCAAAATCTGATATCCGTAGCTCTAGTTATGCTCTGCGCAAGGAAAGAAGGTCAGGTTGAGTGAAAAATCCGAAAATTAACAATTATTAGCAATTAAGCCCAATAATGTAAAAGCAAAAACAATGATTGTAAAAGTTGCCTAATTTCCGTCTCTCTCTGTTTTGTGCGTCTATAAACTGCAATTTATGCTTATTAATCCTGACCTAACCCTAGACCAAATCAAGGGCATCCGAATAGGCTTTCCAACAAGGTATCATATGCCTTAATTGGAATTAAGATGAGTAAGTTAGGCGCATTTAAGTGAAGGAACATCATGGATTGCACACTGATCCGCGCCAGAGAACTCGGGACCCAATTTAGCCTTGATTTTGGCCTAATTTGGCAATTCTTGTGCAACCTGAAATTGTAGGTCTCTTCCTTATCTTTCTAGGGACATCAAGATCTCCAAAATCCGATATCTGTAGCTCTAGATATGCTCTATGCAAGCCAACAAGGTTAGGACGAGTGAAAAATCCAAAAATTCACAATGTTTACAATTAAGCCCAATTAAAACCATTAATGTAAAATTAAAAACAACGATTGTCAAAGTTGTCTAATTTTGGTCTCTCTCTGGCTTGTGCGGCTGTAAACTGCTATTTATCTTTATTGATCCTGACCTAAGCCTAGACCAAATTAAGGGCATCTGAATAAGCTTTCCAACAAGGTATCATATGCCTTAATTGGGCTTAAGATGAGTAAGTTAGACCCATTTAATTGAAGGAACATCATGGACTGCACCCTAATCCACGCCAGAAAACTCGGGAGCCAATTTATCCTTGATTTTGGCCTAATTTGACAATTCTTGTGAAATCTGAAATTGTAGGTCTCTTCCTTATCTTTCTAGGGACAGTAAGATCACCAAAATCCGATATCTGTAGCTCCAGTTATGCTCTGCCCAAGGCAAAAAGATCAGGATGAGTGAAAAATCCGAAAATTAACAATGTTTAGCAATTAATCCCAATAATGTAAAAGCAAAAACAATGATTGTAAAAGTTGTCTAATTTCCATCACTCTCTGGCATGTGAGGTTGTAAACTACTATTTATGGTTATTATTCCTGACCAAAACCTAGACCAAATTAAGGGCCTCCAAATAAGCTTTCCAACAAGATATTTGATAAGCCTCTGGCTCATCTAGTTTTATGGCTAGTATGACCAGGGTTTTGTGCAAATTATATCGTATTTTCACCCAAATTAGATTAGATTGTCCTCAAGCAAGGTTTCGAGTCTCTAGAGTAGTTTTAAGTTAATTTAGCTAGTTTTAAGTCAAAATAATACACTTATGGTTATTTCCTTGTTTTCAGGTTAAGTAGAAGTTGGATAAATAAAGAGCAGGGGATTCGCCCCGCGTAGGACATGCTCGCCTCGTGACCCCGAAGCCTGACTGTTCCAAGAAAATGCTAAGTCTCTGGTTCGCCCCGCGAAGAAGTTCTTGCCCCGCGAGTCTTGCAACCCTGAAAAAGTCAGAGACGATCACGGCTTGGCCGTGTTGAAGGTCATGGCCGTGGCAGTTTTGAAGTTGAAGAGTCTCGCCTCGCGAGAATCCATTCGCCTCGCGAGTCTGGAAGTCAGAGAGCATCACGGTTGGCCCGTGATGGCCATAACGGGCGTAAGGAGAAAACTCTTCAGATCCTCGCCTCGCGAGAAAGCACTTCGCCTCGCGAGAATGCCAAAGGTTGCTGACTCTTCATGAAATTCGCCTCGCGAATGTGTGCTCGCCTCGCAAGCTAGCTGAATTCTGAATTTGTATAAAAGGCTGTTCTGAACAATTTGTAAAGACTTTTGCTTCTCCAATTTTCTGTTTACATTTTTCTCTATGATTTCGTTTTTGCCATGGAGAACTAAGTCCTAGGATTAGTCTACTGTATGAGGATTCTATATACTTGAGGTTTTGTAAATCCCTATTTTAATTGCTTTTCCCTTTTCAATACCATATTATACATTTCTGTTTGTTATTTCAGGAGTGTGTAGTATTGTATTGATTTGTTTCAGTGATGTGATTTTCCTATACTTAATCGCGTTTGTTAATTCGCGTGTGTTCATTCATGATCGTTTGTTCATGAGAGCTTAACCCCGTTTGTTATTTCGGGAATAGGAACTTGCATCCATAGTAGCAATTACGTTGCTAGTTATTCTTTAGAATCGAAAAGGGGATTAGAATCGCTTAGGGCTTGGGATTACATTAACCAAGGATAGTTGGGAATTCTTGTGATGGAGATTAATCGTTGTTTGATAATTGATAATCTCTTTT